>JAHHUM010000626.1:0-533909 GCA_036173005.1 Crenichthys baileyi | reverse complement strand
GTTATAATATCCCAGTTATAATTATCCTAGTTGTTATAATATCCTAGCTATATCCTAGTTATAATATACTACTTGTTATAATATACTACTTGTTATAATATCCTATTTATAATATCCTAGTTATAATTATCCTAGTTATAATATCGTAAATCCATGCCTTCAGTCACAGAAAATTTGCATTTTTTCTGGCAGATTTATGACTTTTCAACATCAGAGAACATCCAAGTTTTTTCAGGTAAACATGAAATAAATCTAGAAATTTCTGAGTTTTTAGGTGGAACTTTACGAAGACACATAAGGTTTTCCTTTGATCGACAACATCAATAATACTCCCATCAAATTGAAGACACCTGCGACATCTCCATTAAAACGTGTTTACCTTCCTGAGCGTCGCGACAAGCTCGCTGTGTCTCTGGACGTGTTGAGACGTTACAAACAACATACTGAGCTGGTCCAATGCTGACAGACACTTCCTGATGTCCTGCAGACAGAACCAAGAACACACAGCTGTCACTTTGTACTCATCAATGGGGTTATCCTGCTCTGCTGCTCTGAAGCCGTGTGTCTTACGGGCTTGTCTGTCTTCAGAGAGATCCGGAGGTCTCCGTTGATCCGGTGTAGAGTCGAATCTGTCAGGGTTGGACCAGAACTCTTCTTCTGCTGTCCTAGCTCTGTCCCTGTTTTAATCTCTCTTGAAACGTCTTTGGCCACAGATTCCACCTGTAAGCCGTCAGCTGCTGTCTTAGCTCGGGTGGTCCCACTCTTTGTCTCTCCATCATTCTTCTTCTGCTCTTTACTCTCTTCTGGTGGCCGTGATGTTGCTTCATCATCTTGTTTCTCCTGAGGTTTGCCATCATGTTTCTTCCTCTGTTCCCGTGTTGGTCTCACCACCTCCGTTTCCTTCCCGTCTTCCTGAGCTTTCTGCTCCTCCTGGTTCCTTGCCGTCTTGCCTTCAGCTTCATTCTTCTTCTGCTCTCCCTGTGTTTGTTTTTTCTCCTCTGTCTCTGAGCTTCTTTTGGGCTTAGCTTCAGACTTCTTTTTCCTCTCCTCAGTGATTCCTCTTTTTTCTTTCTCTGAAGTCCTTTTCTTCTCATTTTTGTCCACATTCTCCTCTTTCTTCTTCCTCTTCTCGTCCTCCTCTACAGCTGTTTTTGTCAGTCCTCCCATCATCGTCTTCACGTGGATCTTCGTTCCCTGACAGGCTTTTACAATCTTCCCGATTATTTTCCTCTCATCTTTCTGCTGCTTTGTCTCTTCTTCTCCTTCGCTCTTGGTCTTCTCTTTACTCTCTTCTTTCTCTGTCCTCTGCTCGTCCTTCTTCACCTCTGCAGCCAGCCCTCGGGTGGACATCTTTTCCTCATCCCCAGCCATCTTCTCCTCTGTGATTTTCCTTGTTCCTCTCTTCGCCTCATCTTCACCCTTCTTCATCTCTTCTGTCGTCTTTTGCGTTGGCTCCTTCTGTCCTGTAACCCTCTCCACTTGATCATTCGTCTTCTCATCATCATTGCTCCTGTCATCTGTCGACTTTCTGGTGGCCATCTTTTCTTTGCTGGTGACCTCGTTCATCTTCTCTGCCTTCCGTCGGTCCATCTTGTCTGAACTGGTCCTTTGGTTGGATGGTCTCTCTTCTTTCTGGTCGCAGATCTTTGTTTCTTTATCTTTCTTCTGTTTCTCGTTCTTCCTCTCTGCCGTTGACTTTCTGGTGGACATTTTTTCCCCTCTCTCTGTCTTCTCTCCTTTCCGTTTGTCCTTGTTCTCTTCCTCTTGACCCCTGGCTGTGGTCTTCTTCTCAACAGGCCTTCCTCCATCTCCTGCAGCCCTGATAAAAACATAAAACCAACAGAGACGGGTTAAGGCCATACTGGACCAGTTCAGATTGATATGGCGTCGGTCGTCTTCCTTACTGAGCGTTCTTCGTCGACTCCTTGGTCTTCAGTAGACCTCTCAGAGACTGAAGCAAACTCTCCCTCCGGGCAGCTAGTTGGTGGCGCTGTTTGCAGAAAACATGTTTGGAAGAGTTAAAAAGAAAACTTTTAATTTTTACATTGTTTACTTGTGTATTTGGTCGTTGCACCTCAACTATGATGCGGTTTTGTTTTTACTTTAACAGGTTAAACTCAGAAAATAACCAAGAAAAGATCCATTAGGTGTGAAGTGAGACCTTGATAGGTGGTGAAAAGGTTCAAACAGGAAACTTTCTAAGTTAAAACTGATCATTTGTAGGAAAGTTTGAGAATTAGCTGAAATTTAGGGGTAATAGAAACAATAATATCCTAATATAAATATCAACAATGTTGAACATTTGACCAGTCTTCTCTAACCCCCGGCCGCTCACACTGAGCCTGGTTCTGGTTCTGATGGAGTTTTCTTCCTGTTTAAGGAGAGTTGTAACTAACATTGAATCTGTCTGTGATTGGACTTATTTCGACTTTATATTTCTGTGTATAAACCGGATCTCTTGTTCGGAGCACTGAGTCGTTAATATGTAATATAAATATATATATATATATACATATATATATATATACATATATACATATATATATACACATATATATATATACACATATATACATATATATATACATATATATATATACATACATATATATATATACATATATATATATACACATACATATATATATACATATATATATATATATATACATATATATATACATATATATACATATATGTGTGTATATATATACATACATATACATATACATATGTATGTCTGTAAAATCATCTTTACGTGTTTTATTTTAGGCAGAAATGTATCAAGCTTTATTTTATTAAACAATCAATGATATTACTCATTCCCAACCCAACTGTTGAAAAATAAAATTTCATTTAGGCTATTTTCATAAAAAGTTTCCAATTTATAGTGATTTTGCAGCTCTGGAGCCTTGAGCTATAAAAGCAGGAGCTGCAGGAAATGCTGCGTCCAAAGATCCGGACTATCTGGCATAATAATCTGGAATATGATTGGATGACCTCAGATCCTCGTCACTGTAAGCTCCGGCGTCTGGACCATCGTCTCTATCAGATGTGAGCATCAGCTCAGAGGACATGCGGAGCAGAAATGCACCGCTTGTAAAACATCCTGACCTCCCGGGTCCGTGCAGGTGTTGGTAACTGGATCTTCTCATCAGAAACCAGAGATGCAAAACAAAAATCATTTTGTTTTTTTTTGGTTTTAAAGAGTGAAATTCAAAAAGATTTTCAGACACCCTGAGATGCAGGAACGTCGCATCGTTTTTACTTTACAGCAGAACTCCTGTTAGTGGACCTCTTACAGGTCCAGGTTGGTTGCAGCACATCATCGCCGCTTCCATGAACTCAGATTTTACAAGGAATGTTTCTGTTTGCTGATCTATCTTCTATCTCCATCTTGTGCTTTTGGAGGTTCTGCCTGTTCTCCTGTTAGATCAGTGAAGCTTATTTCTACTCTAAAGGTCTAAAATTAAAAAACAACATTACCTCCTCTTCCTTCTCCTCTGCCATCTCCTCCCCTCCATCCTTTGTTTTCTTCTTCATCTCCTTCTCCTCCTCCGGGCTTGTTGGCTGTAGTCCACTCTTTTCTTCTTCCTCCTCCATGCACTGGTCATGTTTTCTTCTCTTCTGTACCTTCTTCTCTTCCTCCTCTCTCTTCCTCTTCGTCACCTGACTCTCCTCGCTCCTAACATGTTTCTCTACTTTTTTTAGCATCTATTGTCGTCTTTTGCTTCGTTTCCTTTTCTCTCGTCTTCCTCGCTCCTTCATTCTCTGAGGTTGGTTCTGCTCTAGCTTTCTCTTCTTTCTTCACGTTCCTCGTCTCTTTGGTCTTCTTCTCGTCCACCTTCTTCTGTTCTTTATTCTCGCCTCCCCTAGTCTTTACTCGGTCTGTTTCCTCCTCGGTTGTCTCCTTCTCTTTCTCAGTTCTCTTGGTCTTCATTCCTTCTCCTTTTCCTTCAGTTTTCTCGTCAGGTTTCTCAGCTTTTCTAGTTTTGTTTTTCCCAGTTTTCTCCTCATCTTTCTTGCTTCTCCTGGTCATTGTTACCTCCATTTCCTCCACGTTTCTCTTGGTCTTCATGGCTTCTGTTTTTTCTTGATGTTTCTCCCCATCTTTCCTTGTTTCTGATTCTTCCTCAGGTGTCTCATCTTTCTCAGTTCTCCTTGTCTTCATTAGTTCAGGTTTCTCCTCCTCTTTTTCAACTTTTCTGGTTTTTACTCTCCCAGTTTTCAGCTCATCTTTCTCTCCTCTCTTTGACCTCTCAGTTTCCTCCTCAGGCGTTTCTTTCCCAGTTCTCCTGGTCTTCATTCCTTCTCTTTTTTCTTCATGTTTCTCCAGCTCTTTCTCAGTTTCCCTAGTTTTTGCTCCCTCCTTGGTGGTCTCCTTCATTTTCCCAGATGTTATGGTTTCCTCCTCTGCAGTCTTCCTCTGATTTATTCCCTCAGTTTTTTCCTCACCTCTGTGACCTCTCCTCATCTTTATTTTCTCAGATTCTTTCTCTGATGCCTCGTCTCTCTCTGATCTCCTGATCTTCATTCCTTCTCTTTTGTTGTCATGTTTCTCCTCCTCTGTCTCGCCTCTCCTTGTCTTTCTTCCCTTTCTTTCCTCATCTGATGTCTCCTTCTCTCTCTCAGATCTCCTGGTCTTTACTTCCTCACTTTTTTCCTCATGTTTCTCCTCCTCTCTTTCAGGTTTCCTGGTTTGTCCTCCCCCTGTTTCTTTCCCAGTTGTCTTATCCTTCTCAGTTCTCCTCGTCTTTATTTCCTCTCTTCTTTCCTCAGTTTTCTCCTTCTCCTTCTTTCTTTTTGAACCTCTACTCTCACGTGTTGGGTCTTTCTTCCCTTTGCTGCTGCCCAGACATTCTCCTGCCTCCTCCTTCTTTCTTTTGACCTCTTGGATCACTTCTTTTTCCACATCTTTCCTCCTCTTTCCGGACGTCGCCACATCGGGAACATCACTGAGCTGCAGACAAAGCAGAGATCGGAGTCATTTCATCACTGACGTCAGCATCCAGGCCAAGAAATCTCAATCTTTTTTCCATCAGTCTTCAAACTGTATCGCTGTATTACTGAATGACCACAGTTCTGCTCTAACATGATACGAATCAACAATAAGGAACCAATGGAAGGTTAATGAAGGACAATCCATATTCTAGAAAGGTTCTACAGAAAGCCCAGTCCGGATCAACATATTTTGAAAGAATTTATGCTCCCTTCAGAAAGGAAATCCATGCTATATTCGTAGTTCAAAGATAAATGCTAATTTATTACTGCATTAATTTACAAAATTCGTAAATATTGATTGAACTCAATTTTAGCTGTTTATTTTATGTTTTACTACTATAAAAAAAAAAAGCTCTCTCTCTGAGGAATAATAACCGTATCGGAACATGAATCTCAGTCTGTAGCCTCAAAACATCCCCAGAGAGCTTCTTCAGCTTTATCTAACCATGTTCCTGCAGTTCTGTTGGCCACAGTTTGCTTCTGCACAAGGCACACAGAGCAGAGACAGACAATGTCTTGGTCTGCTTTGCCAGGAGGAGGCTTTGCAGAGGACGAGTATGGATCCCAGACACAAACGAGTGTCATTTTATCTGGGGAATGGTATACATTTTCAAATATTGACATGAATGAATGCCAATATCTGGAAGTCTGGAAAAAAGCAACATTTTAAGGGAGAAAATACTTTTTTCATGACCCCCGTGGCTGCACAACAAACACTGTGGTCACCTTTATATCCGTCCCTCTGCCCCGGGTGGAAACTCGACTTCCAGCAGCAGATCCCTCTGTGTCTGGAGAGATGGAAGCTGTTGAAGATGCTGCAGCTTCTTGATCACTGCTGCTCGTTGTTTCCTTCTTAGCTGGAGGTTTAGTTGCAGCTGCTCCTGCGGCAGGTTTTCCACCAGAGGCAGACTCAGCTGTGGAAGCCCTTCTTGATCTTACCTGGGAAAACATGGAACGATACAAACACCCAATGCAAATACCACAGGCTACTGCTAAGTAGAAGCTGAACATGTTGGATCTTTCTAGTTTGGTTAAAGGTTTTAGCTCTTATCTGCCTTAATGTTCCAAGTCCCAAAGTCATCGTAGACATTCCTACCTCTCTTTGGATCTGTGCTGGAGTTTCCTTTTCAGGGGAACTTCCTGCAAACGGACCACCGCTCGCTGACCTTCTTCTTCTTGTAGCTGCAGCAAGCTCTCCTGTTTCCTTATCATGCTTTGGATCTGTTGATTTATCTGGAGCTAATCTGGATGAGGTTCTTGTAGCAGGGGGTTGCTCGGCTGTTTCTTGAGCCCGGCTGGATTCTAAGCTTTTATCTGGAGCTAATCTAGACAACATTCTTGTAGCCGCAACCTGCTCTGTTGTATCTTTACCATATTTGAATTCTATTGTTTTATCCGGAGCTAATCTGGACAACTGTATTCTTGCTACACCACACTCTGCGGATTCTTTAAAGTGTCTGGAGTTGATGCTTTTATCTGGATCTAACCTGGATAACCCTCGAGTAGCTGGAGCGGACTCTGGAGTTTCTTTATCCTGTATGGAGTCAGTTTTTTTATCTGGAACCAATCTAGAGGTTCTTGAAGGTGCAACCCGGTCTGCAGGGTCTTGTTTAGATTCTGTTTTATCTGGAGCTGATCTAGATGATGTTCTTGTAGCTGGGGCAGGCACTGCAGCATCTTCATCTTGTTTGGAAACTAAGGATTGAGCTGGAACCAATCTAGATGAGGTTCTTGAAGGTGCAGCCCTCTCTGCGTCTTGTTTAGATTCTGTCGTTTTATCTGGAGCCAATCTTGACGATGTTCTTGTTGCTGGGGAAGGCTCTGGAGTTTCTTTATCCTGTGTGGAGTCAGTGTTTTTCTCTGGAACCAATCTAGATGAGGTTCTTGTAACTGCAGCCCGTTCTGCAACGTCTTGTTTAGATTCTGTCGTTTTATCTGGAGACAATCTTGACGATGTTCTTGTTGCTGGGGAAGGCTTCGGAGTTTGTTTATCATGTTTGGAGTCAATGTTTTTATCTAGAACCAATCGAGATGAAGTTCTTGAAGGTGCAGCCCACTCTGCAGGGCCTTGTTTTGATTGGGTTGTGTTATCTGGTGCTGATCTAGATGACGTTCTTGTAGCTCTCTGCAAAATATCTTTCTCTCCGGAAACTCCACCCAGGGTGCTTTTGCTTGTAGCTGGTTTAGTGTCACGCTCAGACTTAGTGGGAGCAGAGGCACCTTTAGGTTTGATATCAGGAGGTTGTTTAGAAGATGTAGAAGGTGATTTGGAGAGTGTAAGAGATGAAGCTGGTTTAGCTGATGTTGTTTTACTGCAGGTCTTTGCTGGAATCTGTGGAGATGACAGAGTCTGTCAGAACATGTTAAGTGTAGAATTATCTGATAGCCATATTTTAATAAATCTGAATTTGTTTTGAAGGGCATCGGTGAACATTTACGGATTCCAGCCTACAGAACATTCTATGCAGGAGCCCTTAAATAGAGCTCTAAAATCAGTCTGTTTCAAGACTTGATTTGAAAACAAAAGCAGATTTCATAGCATCCTTAGAATTGGAACTTTAAGCTAAAATCACATAAATTAAGAAACACCACAATGATGAAGGTGGCTTACAGTTCAGCCGTGTGGTAAAGGACTATTTCACAGGATCTGAACCAACTTAGATCAAATCTGCGTCAAGACAAAAAACCGGTTTCTCAGATGTGGACAAGATCACCCCTGATGGCTAATTACACATTCTTCAAAGCACAGTTTGTGATTTATGATGGTTTAGGTCACGACTCGAGAGTCATTTGTATTTTTTCTCAAACCGAACATTTAAACTAATTCACCCGTGTTGAATAAACATTGTAGAAAGTATGAATAAAATGAACTAAATGAATGAGATGATGCTGTAGAGCAGTGTTTTAACCCTAGTCCTCAAGATACACTATCCTGCACGTTTTAGATGTTTTCCTGCTTCAGGAAACACTCATCAAAGCCTGATTCAAGCCAATGCTTTACCGCTTCGACAGCAGGCTTTAATTACGATAAATCTGTTAGGAGTGACCTTGATTCAGTTTTACAGTGTGACCGCTGTGAAATAATTACATGTCATGGCTGAAGTACCCTGGCAAAGCTCCGTCTCCTCTCGTTCACAACGAATGTCGTCTCAAGACACTTTACAAAAAAGGGTGGCTTACCTCACAGGTGTAATAAGCGCGATAAAGAACGACTCACTTTGAGTTTACTGCCGATCTTGGGTGTGTTCTGGATCTCCCACATGCCCTCAGCGAAGCCTTTGATGCGCACGCCGCTGCCATACTTCAGCTTGTTGCCGACGTACGGAACGACGCTCTCTGGTGTGACGGAGCCTCTGGGGGGATATTAACCACAGCTGGGTTAAGGGGGCACAGAAAGGTATGCTGCTGATTGGCTTCTGGGAGTACGTACATCTGATGGGTCCCGAAAAAGTAGACTGGAACTCGCTTTCTGTACCCGTGCTCTGATTTACAAACCTGCAAACAAACAGAAGTGTTAAAGCATCCCAGCACAGAACAGCTGCATACAGTTACGGGTGTATTGTTTGCTCGTGTACCCTAGCAGGCCAGTGAGGAAAGCCTTTCATCTTGGCGAACACCAGATCGCCAGGCTTGAACTGATCGCCGATTTTCCCGGACATCCTGCAGCTCCACAGCGTGACTTAAAGACAGCTAAAAACAGATATTATATTAGTGATGATCAGCGATTCATGACAAGCATGACAGCGGTTAGCTCACATGTACTCTGACCATAGAAAGCAGTACATTCATCACAGATCATTTCCTTACAGATTCCATCCAGTTATCTAAAAAGCTGAATGTGGACTGCAACTTTTGAGATGCTTCAGGGTTTAAAACGCTGCAGCCACACTGACCTCCTGGCAAATCTGTTAAAAACTCACTTCTTTCCCCTGGTCTTTAATTGGTTGACTATGAAACTGTGAAACTATCTATTTGTTCGTTAATAACTTCATTTGTTTACTTGTTGTGCTTTATTCTCTTCACACTGTTTAAACGCCGGGTCTCCACTACGTGACTCGCTGGTTTTAATGGTTAGCTGAGTTACAGTTAGCAACCCGTTGGAGACGCTTGCGGGATCGGTTTACCAACTCAGCGACGTCGCCGGCCCACATAACCCGTGGAAACAGCTCGGTCTCCCCGCCTTCTTCGCTGTGACAACCCTTGGTGTCACGGACCATTGGAGTTTAGTGGAAGTTTTCGGTCTATCTCAGCGGTTTCGGTTCCCATCAGCATGTTCACTCTTTGTTTACAAATACAACCACGGCTGCAAGCTAGTAGATGTGCTAACCGTCAGTCGGTCCAAACAGAACAGGTCCAGATCTTCGTGATAATCTCTTTAATCACTTTACATTTCCGTTTGCTCACCTTAAACTAAAATACGATCCTCTTGAATCAATGGTAAATTAAAAACAAACTCCTGTTAAGTCGACATTCTGGGTCTCGCCGCCATATTGGCCCCTTCACTCATGTGACGAGATCGTCGACGTTTTTCCCGCCATCCTGGACCGTACCAATCCGAGGTGGGAAGGGGTGGCGGTGGTCCCTACCATTCTTGGATAGATCTGGGGGACGTTTTCTTTACATTAAAAACATCTGTGTTGATGCAGGAAACATAATTCAGCAACATTTACAAAAAGCTGTTTGTTTTTGAGTTGTTTCCATGTAGGCAGGCAGTTGGGTCAAAAATGTTTAAAAGCGCAAAAATAAAAGATATTCATTCCTTTCTAAAGATTTAGCCCCACACAAAAAACGCGACCAGCCAGTCTATCCATCCTGTCATCACAGAAGAAAATATTTCACCTGATTTAATCTGTCTTTTTTCTGAGATTTGACCACAATCTTTAATTTAATTTCTAAAACTATTAACTGTTTTTTTTTTCATTTTTACTTTATCTTGCATAACTGAAAATGTAAAACATTTGATGAATGAAAGTACTATAGTATTAAAGCATTATCAGCGTGTACTAAACCTACAGTACTATGCAAGTATTTTATTGAAGTTTTTCACATTTTGTCTGCAGGAACCAGAAACTTCATTTACAGTGTAGACATCTACAATGAAGGAAAAATGCTAAATATGTCTTTTAAAAATATGAAAAGTGTGCACATCTATTTACTGGGAAACCCCTAAATAAGGCCTCTACCAAATAAACAGTCCGTTGGTGTGGGATAAAATCTCAGTTCTGACCTCAGAGGTTCTCTTTCTACCAATCAGTTATAAATCTGGCTTTTAAGGAAGAAGTCTTGTTTGCTGTTCACCGCAAGACAATAAGGAATGGTAAATAGCCTGCACTTATATAGCTCTTTATTCATTCTCAAGAGACCCCAACAATCAGTCATCCACCCGTTAACTACATTGTAGTCACAGAGTACTGACAGAGGTGAGGCTGCCATACAATCTGCACCACTGACCGATCCTGAGACAGACAGAGCGGGGGATTGAACTGGCAACCCACTGGTTACAGGACAATCCTCTATCACTGTCGCTACCATCACCTCCCTGACACAGCATACGTTTTGGCCTACATCTAGAATGAAAACTAACACCCTGAGCATATTAACCCTACATTTACATCAGGCGGTGGCAGCATCATGCTGGGGGCATGTTTTTGTTCAGCAGGGACAGGGAAGCTGGTCAGAGTAGATGGAAAGATGGATGGAGGCAATATCCGTTTTGAAAGAATGAGCGACTTAAATCCTGTTTTTATCTTATATTCTTCTTCGTCTTCTCTATTCATTGCTCCCTTTTACCCTTTTGCCCGACCTCTCACTCTTTATAGATTTTTTTTTTTCTTTTCGTTTCCGTCTCCATTGCACTGAAATAATCCCAAAGAAGTTTCTAATAGTTTGTTATATATATCAAGCGGAGAATTATAGCACAAAACACTTTTTATGTTTCAGATCTAAATGATTTACAGATTCCCTTTTAGAAAAATCAGATTACTTTCTGGTGTGAGTAAAGTTTTTAGTTTACTGTTTAAAAAACTGTAAAATCTGTTTAGGTTTATACATTTTTTAAAAACGTTCAATTTCTGTCGCCCACAAGTACTTTCAGCGTAGGAACAATACTGGTTTAGGTCAAAGGATATTCATGTGTTAGAATGGCCTAGTCAAAGTCCAGACATAAACTTAATTAAGAATCTGTAGCAAAAATTAAACACTGATGTTCACAGAGGCTCTCCATTAATTATGCCTGAAATTGAGGGCTTTGCAAAGAAAAATGACTAAATTTGTCTAGATGGACAAAGCTGGTAGAGACCAACCCCAAAACCTTCGCAGCCGTAACTGTGGTGAAAGGTTCTACAATTTATTAACTCAGAAGGCTGAACACAAAGGAACGCGCAATTTGTTTGGGAAACAAAGTATTATTTTCCTTCCAATTCAGTTATAAACTACTTTTTATTTGTCGAACACATGAAACCCCCGAAGATTGTTGTTGTAATGTGTCAAAATGTGGAAAACTTCTACAGTTCTACTAAAAGTTTTTGTTTGTTAAGACTGAAAAAGTTTTACATTCTAGCTGTTAGAGAGGTTTATTTTGCATAACACCCCAGATTCTGGTATAGATGCAGGAATTCCAAGCGTTTTATTTTCTACTGTTGTCCTGCAGCAGACACCTGAAAGAACATCAGTCTAAACATACGATCACTCATCAGACTGTAGTAAACAGTAAAGTGGGTCACTGATCTGGAGCATAGCCTCTCGGGCAGTGCTTTATTCCCCAAATCTCACAGGAAATAAAAGTATAAAGTCATTTTTTGTTTCTTTAGGCAGCATTTGAATCACTTCTTGGACTGGAGAGAGCAGAACCAAGGTAGCATCTCATACCAAGCCATGCAGTGGTGTAAGTTCTCCACACGCTCACAGGCACTTTGACTTGAAGCCTCATCTGTAAATGTCTGACAGCGCAGTAACGTTTCAGTCACTCCCACTGTCGCTGTCCTCATCTTCCTCCTGTTCTTCTTCTTCTTCTTGTTTTTTCTCAGTTTCCTCTACGAGTCCAGAGAAGAAGTCATTCTCGCCGAAGGCCTTCTTGGTGAGCGACTTCATGCGCCCGTGTTTCTTCTTCCTCTTGCGGTATTCGTTGACGGTCAGTTTGGGTAAACCAGAAATGTCCCAGAACTTGATGAGCTGGTCATGGGCACAGCTGACCAGGAAGTGGGAATCCCAGGACTTGGCGATCTCCTCCACGGGTTCGCCAACGTGCTGCCCGATGCATCCGATGACCCGGTTGGGAAGAAGGTTGATGGCTCTGACAGAAGACAGGGAGGCCATGTTAGAGAAGACCTAAACCTTCTAGTAAGTTGGCTCATCATCAAACAGAACTTAGCCAAGAATAACCCAACTAACCGGATGTAGCCGTCCATGGACGCGGTGCACATGATGTTTTCGGTTATTGGCGCGATGCAGTCCACCGACTCCGCCTTGAGAGCGAAGCGGTCGCTGGTGGCACCGAAGCCGTTCCAGTTGAAGATGTAAATGGTCCCCTCACTGGAGCCGCAGACCACCTTCTTACCCCGCTTCATCAGCGCCAACGAGGTCAGATCGCCACTCTGGTACTCAGACAGCAGCTCAAAGCGCCGTCGTTTGAGGTTGAAGACGCCCATGGTGCCGTCCCCACTGTGGACCCAGCAGTCACATTGGACATCAGAAAGGGGAATTAGGCTTGCTCAGGTTTAGAGAGAACAAATCCAAAACCCACCTAAACCTGTCCTGATTCTGAAACTGACTACTGAAGAAATCAATGCTTCGACTTCTCAACAAGGCAACTAAAGCTGTAAAGGTGCTTCTCCAGGAACCACAACCAAAGCCAAATAAGTGTGCATATTACCTGGCCGTAAGCAGCATCCTCTTGTTCTGGTCCACGGTTATGTCACTGATGTAATCCTCGTGGTTTTTCATGTCCATGATGGCGGTTCCCCTTCTCATATCCCACACCTGCAGAGAAAACGTTAAGTTCAACCAGCCTTCACCAGATCATGCAGGTCACTGAGATCATGTAGCTATGAAGGTATATCTTCACACCAAGGTTTCTCTGCTGGAGCTACAAACAGAGCAACTGCCACAAATAACTCTATGTGTTTTTCTTCAACATAGAAAGTACTCCTGGTTCAGTGCTTCTGTGTTTTTGCTTGAATTATCTGCCTTCTCAACAGTCGAGTCTGTCGGTGCTGATGGCTGCTCACCCTGAGCCGGGTTCTGTTGGAGGTTTCTTCCTGTTAAAGGGGAGTTTTTTTTTCCACTCTCACTACATGCGAGCTCAGGAAGCGAAGTTGCTGCAACGTCAATGACTGGACGCAATCAGCCTGGCTTCCTTACATAGAAAACCTTTTACCAATAAACTGATTTCACCTGTGCTGCATTAGAACTTTATGTAACTGAATTTAAATCTGTCTATATGACTGGATTGACTTGTATATATTTTCAGACCTTTTCTCCTGGGCTCTGAGACAACATTTGTGTGGACTTGGTGTTAAATAAACAGACTAAACTGAACTTTTTTTGACCCATGCTGCACAGTGGCGCAGTGGGTGGCTCTGTCATCTTGCGGCAAAGGGGTCTCGGGTTTGATTACCAGCATGCAGCTTGCATGCAGTAAAAAAGTATTTGCCCCCTAATGAAAGTACTTGTGCAAGACGCTTTCTACGCCACCAGTCATACCTGCTAATTAAGTCTGTGGTCCACGCATCCCTTGTCTACAGAAACAGCTCTTTGAAAGAGTTTTTCTGTTCACACTTAGTTACTTCAAACATTTAATATCAAACAGAAGTAATAACAAAAAGCTGTTTACCAATTCTGATTTATCTAAACCAACCAGCCTCTTTGAGAAAAAGTAATTCCCCCCTAAACATAATAACTAACTCTGATGCTCTTTTATTTGCAGAATTGTTTTAATTCACCCACATTGGAGGGTTTCAACCATGAACATCCTGGTCACAGTGATCATCTCAACTGGACTTTGACTAGAAAAGTCCAAACCCTCGTTTTTGTTATGAGGTTTTCAGACTGACTTGGACTTTCTAGTGTGCTTATTGTTTTGCTGCAGAACCCAGTTGCGCCTAAGCTTACTAGCATTCAAAAACTGATCCGGTCCAACACCAACATTCTCCTTCAGGATCTGCTGCTAGAGAGAAGAATTCATGGTTCCATCAATGGCAAGCAGCCCAGGTTCTACTGCTACTGAGTGTTTGGTTTCCTTTATGCAAAATGCTGTGTTAGGGTTATGGTGCTCTATGGTGATCTAAGGCACACCAGCATGTCCACCTCAGAATGACTAAGGAAACATGATGAAGGTTTTGGAGTGGCCTAGTCAAAGTCAGAACATTAGAACATTAGTCTGACAGTGGTGGTGGTAGTGTGATGGTCTGTTGGTGCTTTAGGACCTGGATGCTTTACTAACTAAGACAACCAACATCTGACCATCAAGTTGTGACCTTAAGCTCATGCAAGCGTGGGTCATGTAGAGAGGATGATGATCCAAAGCACAGCAGCAAGTCCAACTCAATCAGAGTAGCTCCACAGTGATGGAAAAGACTCCATTCCAGTTATCACAGACACAAGGTGGCACAACCATTCATTAATCTTAGGGGGAAATGACTTTCTCACATAAGGCCAGCATGGTTTGGTTTATTAAAAGAAGGTAATATAAAGATCGACAAATGCTTTGTGTATTAATCCAAGTTATCTTTGTCTGAATTTAAGATCCACTTATTTATCTGGCGAGTTAAAAATCGAAAAATTCTGTAAAGGGGGCAAATACTTTATTTGAGCCCTGCATATCTGGTCCTTCATGTCCAGACCTTCAAGGTGCCTCCATCGTCTCCAGTTGCCAGGATGTTCTCGTCCACCAGAAGCAGACTGTTGATGGGGGCTCCGTGAGCCCCCCGGATCCGTGTGACCAGCTGCCCCCGCTCCACGTCCAGCAGGTGGACGGCCTTGTCCCGGGACACGCTGTACAGCTTCAGCCCGTCCGCCGAGATGCGCACCTGGCGGCAGGACTTCAGGTGGTGTCCGGACGACCACAGCTCCCGGTTCTCTCCCTCCGTGCACGAATAGGAGAAAGCGTACACGTCCCCGTCCATGTCCCCGCAGACCAAGATGTCTCTGCTTGGGTGCAGAGCCACAGTGTTGGCGATCGCCTCCAGCTGAATGTCCTGAGGGGTTTCCCGGATCTTTGGGCCGGGAGGCTCCTCTTCTTCCTCCTCATCCTGCTCCAGTCTTTCCGACTCGAATTCTGATATTCCGGGACTATTATTCGTTTCTGTATGTTTTAGTTGGACACTTTCAGGGTGATCTGTCTCTTCAGTCCCAGGTCCAACGTGTTCTGTGGACGCTGCCATGTTGTTTTGCTTTCCTTCTTCTTCTACGGAGAAATGTAGTAGCGTTTCCGAAGACAGCACCGGGTACTGGGCTCTACTGGATGTTTACGGTGCTACCAGCAAACTTAGTGAAAAAAATAAATATAATGTCTCTGCAGACCAGGAGACCGCAATAGCTTCTCCAAAAATAGCTAAGCTAAATTAAATAAACAAACATATCAAATAAGCATTCTTTCATTCACGTTTTCAGAGGGTTAGTATATTTAAATTCGCGGTCACAGACAGAAAAAATACATTGAATTATTTAATGTTTGTTTTCCTTACGAATCCTGGCTAATTTGCTGTAGTTCTCGTGAATATCAGCATTTAAAACAACACAGAAACGTATCAGGAGGTTTAATGTTGTTTGCTACTCTTTAAACTACGTAAAGTGACGCAACAAATTGGTAGGACTCGATTGGCCGCTTTTACGCTGAACGACCTAATGCGGAAATGACGCAAAGACGCCAAAGATGGCGTGAGTTTTAAACCGTCTCCGGATGAATGTTACAGTAAGTGACTCTAGCAGCTTAATGTCAGCTTTGTTGTTCATTTTAACGTGCAGGAAGCTGCTGGATGCGGTTCTGTGTTTGGTAGAAAGTGTTAGAAGCTAAAACAGACAGTTTAATGTTACTAACAAGCACTTCAACCTTATTTGTTGTCATTTTACTTAACTTCACCTCGGCTCCTTTCTGAAAATGTTTGAGTTTACTCCATGTAGTTTACGGCTGGAAACATTAGAAGGCGTTTTATTAAAGCTAATATGTTGTGATACACATAAAAACCCGCCAGGAGAGCAGCGAGGAGCCTTGAACTCCAGCTGGGATGAAACTCTTTACTGTTGCCGAATTAAACAGCGGATCAGTAATATTTAGTAAAATATTCCTTGTCTTCTTGTTCTTGTTTATAACCAGAATTATTTGGTGACGAGTCTTTAAGGGTTATATTTATAAATGGAGATCGCTGCGGAGTGACGTCACTGTTGACAGTCTGCTGGCAGGGTAACAGCAGCCTCAGCTGATCCTGGGTCAGCCTCCAGGGTGTCAGATGGTTAGAAACACAAACACAACAACGGCCACAGACCAGCTTTAACGTTTAACCAGCCCCATGTGAATAATAACTGAAGTATTTCAGTGTCTAGAAGCCAATAACTAGACTTGGACTGTATTGAAGTGTATTGTGTTTCCTTGGGGAAATTGCTGAAGCAGCGTCTCCATTCACAGATGATGTCCACCACAGAGAAGAGCAAAGAACAATAGAAATATAAAACACACACACAGTAAAGTCCAGACTCTGGCCTCAGTCAAACAGGAAACAAGCAAGAACTTCAATGATATATGCTTGTGCTAAATTACTTTTTTATTAGCTATTTCTACAGTCAGAATCATTGCCCAGGAGTCTCCTCACAGCGTACAGACATTAAGTACAAATACATGAACTTTAGAGGAAATGAACAAAATGATAAAAGGAGCAGTATTTATTTGTATATGCAGCTAATTATTTTTTAAAAGCAAGGCTGGTTGTGGTAAAGTATATTTATTTAGTTTCCCAGCAGAGTAGCTGACTAGTTTCTGCAAGGCCACCGTGCAACCCCAAACATTTAGTTATTCTCGTGGGTCGTCAATTTAATTTATTTGTTTCTAGACGGTTTCTTTCTGTCTTTCTTGTCACCATGTAGCAGCTCGTCTCCTGCTGCTAAAGAACTGCATCTCGCTGTCATTGGCTGGGGAAATTTATATTTTCAAAAACTGTTGTTTACAAGAGTAGAGTATTTTACTACTTTCTCCACTTCTGTTCAAAATACACATGCTGGAGGAATAAAGTTGGGTCGGTGCAGAAACATGCAGCCAGAACCAGCAGATCGGAGCAGCCGGCCCAGCCGTAGCAGGAGAGCAGAGCGGCGGAAGGCCGAGAGGAGAACTGACAGCAGAACCTGTGTCCGGAGCTCCGAGGAGGAGAACCCAAGGTACAATTAGTCCAGGCCCAAAAAATTAATAAATACCTGCTTTCAAAATGAGCTAAAAGTCCAAACTGATGTTTGTAGCAGATAAAAAATGTCAAAAAGCATCAACCTTTCTTACTTTGATTAGATAAAATCAAAATAATCCAAACCGGAATTTAGAGTTTAGGATTTAGTTTAAATTACTTAATTAATGAAATGAAACATTAAAAACTGTCTTTGAAATTAAAATTAAAAAATAAAATGTCAGAAAATTGGATGGATTAACTGAAACTGATTAACTGGTTATTAATTTAAATAAACATATTTTATTAATAAACTAGTTCCTTTTGTTCAGGATCCCAGAGATCATCAGGCCCAAAGGTCACAGAGAGAAGCTGGTGGGAGGCGAGGAAGGAGGAGGAGGAAGAGGAGGAGAAGAGAGCAAACAGGAGGAGGCCCGAGACAGAGGGAGAGGAGCGATGGAGAGGAGGGCGGCCTCGGAGGGAGGTGAAAGCAGCGAGCAGATCAGGGGGCTGAGGTGGAGGCTCAACCAGCTGGAGAAGGAGAAGCTGAAGCTGACATCCAGCCACAACCAGGAGGTAAACCTGCAGCACCCTCTGTGTTTAAATAGAAGTTACCAAGGCAAAATATGATTTAATTAAACACAATCATAGGATAGATTAATAAAAAATAAATTTAGCTAAAATAAAATCTTATGATACGTAAATAAAATCTACTTTTCTGTTGTAGAAAATGAGCTAATTAAGACAAACAAGAGCAGGAATGTCAAAGTGATCCCAGATGGATCATATAAAGTAGTTAGTTTCACATACCATACTGGACAATTGTCCTGATTTCTTTGGTATGAACTCCTTCTTGTATTTGGGTATCAGTACATCCTTTTTTATATTTGCATTTTTGGTGTATTTTTATATTTACATTAAACAAATAAAATTCAATCACCGTTTTATTCAAGCAGAATAATCTGCTGAAACGGTTATTTCATTATGGAAGTCAAAAAGTCTCATTAGAATCAGACATTGACACTGAATTTTTATCCTGTGCAATTATGTATGTGATTTTTTTTTCCCCAGAAGGTCAAACATTTTCAAAAAGAGACTATTTTACTTTCACATTTCAAGTACCTTTATCAAGTGGAGGAAAAAACTCTCATATAGAAATAATTGTCACTGATAAAAGTCACTGATGCTATAATTATTGGCACGCCTTTAAAAAACACCTTTGTCCTGCTTGATGTTTGAGAAGTAAAAGAAGCTCAAAGTCAGAGAACTGCTTCAAAAAGTTGCATCTTGGGATCACCATGGCAACCATTAGACAGCATGTACAGGCCAGCTGGTTGTTTGGGAGGCATCTCAGCCAAAAGGAGTTTCCTTCCACCATTAAAAATGTAAAGAAGTAGAATTAGCTAAACTCTAACTGTGCTTTGGTCAAAGGAAGTACGGCGGGCGATCTGTGATGCTGTGGGCCAGTTTCTCTTGGCAGCCTTGTTAGAGCGCGGGGCTTAATGAACTCTCTGAATACCGGGATGTGTTAAATATCAATCTAATGTCGTCATTGGGTCATTGAACACAATAATGACCCAAAACATTACGACCACATTCAAACAGAAACCCAGAAAATCACACTTCTTCGATCTTTTTACATGATTTTTGTAAAAGAACAAGTGTGTGATTAAAAGGCCTGAATCTTTAAACAAAGCGCAGTCCTGATATGAATACCTGCCTCTGTGTTCCCAGGTGTGCTCGCTGCAGGCAGAGGCCGCTCGCCTTCGCTCCTCAGTGGAGCGAGGTGAGGCTCAGCGGGCGGAGCTACAGTACCAGCTCGCTGCAAGCCGCAGAGACAGCGAACGGGTCGCGGAGCTCAACACGGACAGGTGCACCCTAACAGGTGAACAAATCAAACGCACATTCAGTGAGCTGCATCACAGCTCACATGTTCTCCAGCAGTGTGCAGAGATCCCTGCAGGTTATCAGGTGATGTGTGGTGCAGCTCAGAAACGTGTTGCTGTGAGCAGCAGCAGTTCTCACTCTGTTGGGCTTTTTGCCGCAGAGCAAGCAGCAGAGCTCCAGCAGACTGTGGCCGAGCTGCAGAAAACTCTGCACGTCACACGGCAGGCGAGGCAAGAGGACCAGCAAGCTTTGCAGCAAGAGGTGGAGGAGCGGGACCAACTGATCCAGAACTTTAGTTCCGACAACCAGCGACTGCACCGACTGCTGCAGGTCTGAGTCATGCTGTTCAGACAAACCGCAAAGTGAACTTAAACTGCTTTTTTTAATGTCTCCTTTACTTTTCACCCTTTCGTCCTGTTTATTAAATGTCTTTTATTAATATTCTTTACTTAGATAACATTTATTTAACCAGGAAGGTAAATCAATGTTTCTCCTGGAGTTCTGGCCAAGACGACGTAGGATTAGAAAGAATCAAGATGTTTGCTGGAGCAAAGTTGGGCGTTAGCAGTAAAACATTGAGCCAGATCAGAAAAGCATCTTCACTACAACGCCTACTAAAGACTAGCAGTTACACCTTTCACCCACAGAAGTCCTTTGAAGGCCTTTGGACTCTTTCGCAGGAACGATACCTTTAAGTTTTGGTTTGTTCTGAAGATTATTCTATGACCACGACGCAAAATATGGCGATGGATGTTTACCAAGTCCAGAGAGATACCAGAGAACCGCAATTTATAGCAAGTGTTTGAAGATATTATGGTCGTACTTAAAGAGTTTACTTAGTCAACTTTGTACATAAGAATACGCCCCTCCTGTTGTCTGTTAATGCAGGCCAAGAACCAAGACTATAATGTAAAAAGTATTCAAGAAACCTGTTATAAATCTAAAGAACGTTGATATGAAAAAGCATGCAGGTATGCAGATGTCACCGTAGTTAATTAAGAAAAGCCCAGTCCAACCTTCAGCTTTTTTAATAAATGCTCAGTATGCGCTCTGAAAGAAAGGCTATACTCCAGCCTGCCTGGGAGAACAGACAACTAAATAAAGTCTGGTGTCATCTGAATAAATCTCCACTTCATTTCTCACAACATTATTTTTTAAAAACACAAAATTAAAACAGGGCTTAGAACTGAGACTCCTTTCCAAACCTGCTGACCGCCACACTTCTGTCCATACGTGGTTGTAATGTCTTTAGATGCATCTTTCATAACCAAGTCTGAGGGAGACATTTGCCCTAAACAGAAACGGCTCTTAAAGAGACAGTAGCCAAAAGTAAGGAGAACTAAGCTGCTGCGGTGTACAGGTTAAGTAAAAGGTTTGATCTTTTTTTGAAGGATTAAACCACAGAAATAACTGCAATAAAGCCCCAAATAACATGATCAACATTTAACTGATTATACATTGAGACCTTAAGCCAGTCCAGTGTTCATAGTTCATCCATAGAAGCTTGGTATGATCAAGGAACATCTGAAAGAGAACGCTCTGATTACAGTCTGAGGACGCTCTGACTTTCTTTAAGTCTAATTAGATTTATTCTCTTCTTCCAGGATCAGGAGGCGGCTCTGGAGGAGTCTGAGAGGAAGATGGGCGAAGTGCAGCGGGAGCGACTGAAGGAGGCTGAGGTACACCGACGACAAGCTGAAGAGCTGAAGATCCTAGCAGAGAGGATGGAGAGGAGCTGCAGGGAGAAGGAGGTTAGATGTACAAGCGTTTTCAGATACTCTGCCTGCTGTACTCTGCCTGATCTTTAAATGAAAAATGAAAGTGATGAGGGTGAAGAACCTAGATCATGTTTGTTTTCCTCCAGCTTGCAGATCAGAGGGTGAAGTCTCTGGAGTCGAGCATGGAGGCGGAGCGAGCGGCTCACCTGGAATCCAAGTGCAGTCTGGAGGTCCTTCAGGTGACTCAAAGATAGGGGCTGAATGACTGTACCTTGATGCGTCAAACACTAATGCTGACTTCAGCCATTAAACAATACGTTCCTTTAAATGTTTTAAACCTAAAAGTGGGTCTCAACATTGAGAAAATGAAAGCTGAAACGGAACAGAAGGATTCCTCCAAACACTGAATAATTTTCAACACTTAACACTCAGATTCGGTTTTACAGTGTTGTTTATAATCTACTTGGCATTGCAGCCTGGGGGAGTCGTTGCTTCCCTCCATTCACCTCCTCAGGGAAACGTCTGATGACATTTCTGTGTGGTTGTGTGACCCACCAGCTGCGGGCTCGGGACCTGGAGGCAGCAGTGGCAGTGGAGCGGTCCGGCCAGCAGGAGGCGCAGCACAGCCTGGAGCTGCTGCGAGCTCACTTCAGAGAGCTGGAGAGGCTTTACAGCCTGGAGAGAGAGAGGAGGGGTTGCACCGAGCACGCTCTGGAGCGGTGAGCATAAAAACGAGCGAGGAAGAGGGAACTGATTCTGTGACACTGTTGTGCATAAGTCTTGAGTCTTCCCTCATTCTTCATGTTTTCCTCCCAGGCAGCCAGAATTAGCTGGAGCCTTTTAATGGACTCAGCTTTACTCCTGATTTTCTGACAGTCTATTTCTATCACATATTTACTGTAATAACATGTTTTGTAAAATGATGTTTATGCAGGCTGCAGGCAGAGTTCAATCACTGTAAGTCTGATATGACTGTTGCCTTGGAAACCGAGAGGAAGGCAACCTCTGACCTCTCGAAAAGGCTTGAGGAGGAGAAGAGTCGAAACGCTGACATGCAGTCACTGCTGCAGCAGGTAACGTTTTTGCTTTCATCACGTTTGAGAGGTTCGTCCAACCTCACGTCTGCTGGGATGTCAGTAGCCAGAAGGTCCGGTGAAGTTAATGAACATCTGCCAGTGTCCTTTACCTCTTCAGAATCATCACTAATGTGGCTGGTGATCAGGGTTCCATGCAGGACATTTATGGAAAGAAGACTGAGGGTTCCCAAAGCAGAATGCAGACAATACATGCTGATCCCACCATCAGAACAGGTTTCATTTTACTGAGCTTAATCACAGATGCAGAATTAGCAAGGAGAGAAAAAGAAGCTGTCTTTGAAGACAGCAGATATTTCTGAGCTACTTGGTTGAAAACTAGAGGGCATAAAGTCGGTTAAAGTTTTTTTACCAAACTTAACACCATGTTTAGTCCAAAGAACTCATTTTGAGCAGAAACGTCTGAATTTAGATGCTCCTGAGCTGCTATCAAGATTCTGAAATAGAAAAAGATTGAAAAACTAGACAAACTATAAACCTACCAAGACATGGACGTCCACAGAAACATACAGGCCAGGCAAGGAGAGCATTAATCAGAGAAGCAGCCAAGAGGCCCATGGTAACTCAGAGCCATCCACCTCTTCAGCACCAGAACTGCACACACACTCTTCAATTCAGCCAGAACTACAGTGGATCAAACAAAACCCAACGTCTGGACTAAGTTCTGCTGGGAATCTGTGGAAATAGTTGAAATTATATATTGTTTCTGAGTTTGAGCTGTTATGCACTGAAGAATGAGCAAAAGTGTAACAACCAATAATTTAAAGCCATATGGAACAAATGATTTGAATAATTACAGATAGGTTTATTTATCTAAAAGCCTCTTAGAGATGGAAGCCATAAACGTTGGATCTGAGAGCAGAACCAGAACCCGGGAAGTGTTTGGCAGATGTAGCGAGCTGGATTTGTTTCCTGTGTTCAGGCAGCGACACGGCAGTCAGGAGCAGAGGAGGCCTTCATGAGCACCATGAAACAGATCACAGGCATGCTGCACCTCCTCAGCACCACAGGTCAGCAATCAGCACCACCTGCAAAGAATGATGGGAATCTGAGTCCTGCTGAGGTCCTGCAGCTGCTGGCAACAACTCTGAGCACCTACCAGCTCAGACTGGATGAAGCTACCAACCAGGTAGAACCTCTGTTCGCTCGGAGCAACCAGCTGCTTTCCTCTTAGAAACACAGTTCCTGTTCTATTGCTTGTTTTCCCATCAGGTCCAGGATCTGCTGCTTACATCTGAGAAGCTTCAGGAGGAGAACCAGCTTCTCCAGCAGCTGACCTCGGATCAGAAGAAACAAAGTGCGGTGAGAGAAAAGCTTCAGAAACTGAGGATTAAAAACAGAAAGCAGATGTTTATTTATTGTGAAACTCAGGAAGGTTTAAGAAACAGAATGAAATCTAAGGAGTCCTCAGAAAAAAACAGCTGAAGGAACATGTTGAAACTGATGGTACCTGACGACAGATCAGAACCAAGCCTTTCTTTCTCCACTGATTATTGAGAAGGAAGTTCATATTTCATGTTTTAATAAAATGTGAATTAAAAACGGCTTTGTTATCTTCTGGGCGAAGCTTGTCTCGTTTCTCACTGGAAACAAACTCGTTTTACTTGAAGGGTGTTTTTTTATTTACATTTTCCCTCTGACAGGTTTGTGTTTCTATTGTTTTACATTATTATATTTCTGCACATAAACCTGCTGTTTGAACAGGGATGTGGACACATTTCCGATTCACTTTTACTGAAATTTATTTGAAAACGTTTAAAAGTGCATTCCTGTTTGCAGGAACATTCAGCAACCTTCTGGCAGGAGTGGAGGCGTCTGCATGTGTGGATTTTATTAGACTACAAAAAGAAGAACAGCAAACAGGAAGGATAAGGATGGACACTGATCACTCTCTCTCTGTCCACCAGGAGGCGCAGCAGGCGTTGGTCGACCTGCAGGAGGAGGCGTCTCGTTTACGCCTGCAGAGCTCTGATTGGTCGGTGCAGAATAAGGATCTACGGGAGGAGCTGCAGCAAGAGAAGGAGGAGAGGAAGAAGGAGAGGGAGGAGATCAGTGAAGAGTTCAACAAAGAGTCAGCGGTGACTGTTTCTGCTTCTGTGTTAAACTCTCACTGTTTATCTCTGATGTTTGGACTTTAGTTCAGGAACATCTCAGCCCGTTCCTACGGAGAGAACGGGTTCTACTTTGGAACGTCCCTGGTTCTATTACATGCCCTGTTAGCAATATTCATGAGAGGTTTTAGACGTGTGTGTTTCTATAGGTAAATCACAGTGGAGTGATACATTTGGTCCACTCTGCTTTGAAGAATTTGTTTAATTCAGCTCCGTTGGAGGGTTTTCAAGCATGTTGAAGGTCCTGCCCACAGCTTTGCAGTATTATTTCACTTCAGACTTTGACTAGGCCACTCCAAAACCTTCATTGTGTTTTCCAAGTCATTCAGAGGTGGGCTTGCTGGTGTGCTTCAGATCTTTTGTCCTCCTGGATGAATTGTGGATGTTCTCTGTAAGTAATGCTGGTAGGTCAGCCAGGTTCTCCACTGTTCCTTGTTTTCTCCATCTGTAGATAACGGTTCTCCCCATCTGTAGATAACGGTTCTCCCCATCTGTAGATAACGGTTCTCCCCATCTGTAGATAACGGTTCTTCCCATCTGTAGATAACGGTTCTCCCATCTGTAGATAACGGTTCTCCCATCTGTAGATAACGGTTCTTCCCATCTGTAGATAACGGTTCTTCCCATCTGTAGATAACGGTTCTCCCCATCTGTAGATAACGGTTCTCCCATCTGTAGATAACGGTTCTCCCCATCTGTAGATAACGGTTCTCCCATCTGTAGATAACGGTTCTTCCCATCTGTAGATAACGGTTCTCCCATCTGTAGATAACGTTCTCCCATCTGTAGATAACGGTTTCTCCCATATGTAGATAACGGTTCTCCCATCTGTAGATAACGGTTCTTCCCATCTGTAGATAACGGTTCTTCCCATCTGTAGATAACGGTTCTCCCCATCTGTAGATAACGGTTCTCCCATCTGTAGATAACGGTTCTCCCCATCTGTAGATAACGGTTCTCCCCCATCTGTAAAATAACGGTTCTCCATATGTAGATAACGGTTCTCCCATCTGTAGATAACGGTTCTTCCATCTGTAGATAACGTTTCTCCCATCTGTAGATAACGGTTCTTCCCATCTGTAGATAACGGTTCTTCCCATCTGTAGATAACGGTTCTCCCCATCTGTAGATAACGGTTCTCCCATCTGTAGATAACGGTTCTCCCCATCTGTAGATAACGGTTCTCCCCATCTGTAGATAACGGTTCTTCCATCTGTATTATAACGGTTCTCCCCATCTGTAGATAACGGTTCTCCCCATCTGTAGATACGGTTCTCCATATGTAGATAACGGTTCTCCCATCTGTAGATAACGGTTCTTCCCATCTGTAGATAACGGTTCTTCCCATCTGTAGATAACGGTTCTCCCCATCTGTAGATAACGGTTTCTCCCATCTGTGATAACGGTTTCCCATTCTGTAGATAACGGTTCTCCCATATGTAGATAACGGTTTCTCCCATCTGTAGATAACGGTTCTCCCATCTGTAGATAACGGTTCTCCCCATCTGTAGATAACGGTTCTCCCATCTGTAGATACGGTTCTCCCCCATCTGTAGATAACGGTTCTCCCCATCTGTAGATAACGGTTCTCCCCATCTGTAGATAACGTTCTCATCCATATGTAGATAACGGTTCTCCCATCTGTAGATAACGGTTCTTCCCATCTGTAGATAACGGTTCTTCCCATCTGTAGATAACGGTTCTCCCCATCTGTAGATAACGGTTCTCCCATCTGTAGATAACGGTTCTTCCCATCTGTAGATAACGTTCTCCCATCTGTAGATAACGGTTCTCCCCATCTGTAGATAACGGTTCTCCCATCTGTAGATAACGGTTCTCCCATCTGTAGATAACGGTTCTTCCCATCTGTAGATAACGGTTCTCCCCATCTGTAGATAACGGTTCTTCCCATCTGTAGATAACGGTTTCTTCCCATCTGTAGATAACGTTCTTCCATCTGTAGAAAACGGTTCTCCCATCTGTAGATAACGGTTCTTTCCCATCTGTAGATAACGGTTCTCCCATATGTAGATAACGGTTCTCCCATCTGTAGATAACGGTTCTCCCATCTGTAGATAACGGTTCTCCCCATCTGTAGATAACGGTTCTCCCATCTGTAGATAACGGTTCTCCCCATCTGTAGATAACGGTTCTCCCCATCTGTAGATAACGGTTCTCCCCATCTGTAGATAACGGTTCTCCCATATGTAGATAACGTTCTCCATCTGTAGATAACGGTTCTTCCCATCTGTAGATAACGGTTCTTCCCATCTGTAGATAACGGTTCTCCCCATCTGTAGATAACGTTTCTCCCATCTGTAGATAACGGTTCTCCCATCTGTAGATAACGGTTCTTCCATCTGTAGATAACGGTTCTCCCATCTGTAGATAACGGTTCTCCCCATCTGTAGATAACGGTTCTCCCATCTGTAGATAACGGTTCTCCCATCTGTAGATAACGGTTCTTCCCATCTGTAGATAACGGTTCTCCCCATCTGTAGATAACGGTTCTTCCCATCTGTAGATAACGGTTCTTCCCATCTGTAGATAACGGTTCTTCCCATCTGTAGATAACGGTTCTCCCATCTGTAGATAACGGTTCTCCCCATCTGTAGATAACGGTTCTTCCCATCTGTAGATAACGGTTCTTCCCATCTGTAGATAACGGTTCTTCCCATCTGTAGATAACGGTTCTTCCCATCTGTAGATAACGGTTCTTCCCATCTGTAGATAACGGTTCTCCCTGTGGTTTTCTGGAGTCACAGCAGCCTCAGAAATGACTATGTAACCCGTTCCAGACTGGTAGATGTCACCGATCATTTGTTCTTGAATTCCCGTAGATCCGATATGTTGTATTTTGTTTTTGCCCACTTCATGTTGTCAGACGGGTTCTACATGTCTGGTAGTGTCAGATCTGGCTTTGGCTCATTAATGTGAACTTGTGGTTGAACAATGGAGGCGGTTCTGTTTTCACACAGGACCAGGTTGGCTTAGATTACTGATTCTCTGAGCTGCTTTTTGTTTTTACTCAGGTTGTCTGTAGTTGACCTGAACTGAATTTGATGTAGGAGTTTATTAGAAAGGGACACGAACAGTAATAGACATCAGTACAGATGTGCCAGAGGTAGCAAGACGGCTAGTTCTCCCTCGTTGTTCCTTCGTGGACTGCATTTGTTGATGGTCCCGATATGATCATCATCATCACTTCATGACTTCAGCCAAGTATTATCAGAGGATAAAACACAGAAACAAGGACCGTGTTTCCTTTGTGCTCCTCCTTTTAAAATCGGTTTGAATGTGACAGAAAAGAAAAAAGGAAGAAATCTGTAAGGGGTGCACATACTTTTCCACTGCTCTGTAGCCTTGATCATGACTTTGGTTCAGGGCTGTTATTCCCCAGCAGCTGGATGTTAGCGATGTTCTGGTTGTCCTATCAGCTGCTCTTCACTCACAGCCTCTCTGTGTTCACGTCAGGCCCGCCTGTCCTTCCTCCACTGCCTGTACCAGCGCCTGCTGGCCGGCTGCGTCCTCATCGATCAACCCCAGAGCATTCTGGGAGACTTCACCTGGAAGGATCTGTGTGACGTCATCACCCAGCAGGTGGATCAGCTGACCTCTGACCTGCAGAAGGCCAACAACAAGGTGTGCTTGTAAAAGGAGCTCATTCTGTGTGATATTGCCAGCTCCAGCCCCAGGTGTGGCAGTAATGAGCAGGAATAACTCCGTCAGGCTTTGCAGTTTTAGCAGCTTTTTTTACTTCCAGCATTTCTGAAAACGTTTTTTCCCAACAACTGAACGTTTGGTGCTCTCCCACTCAGCCGCTTTGGTCCTACCCACTGTGGGTTTCCTGTTCTTTGTGCAGATCGCTCACCTGCAGAGTGTGTGTGACAAGAAAAGTGTGTGTGTGCGTGAGCTGCAGCGCAGTCAGGAGTGTGTGTTGGCTCGCCTGGAGGAGAGCGTGAGGAGGAGAGAGGAGACCTGGAGTCACCAGCACACACACACCGTCAACCAGCTGCAGGTAACACACACACACACACACCTGTCCCCGAGGAGCTGAGCGTGTTTGGAAGCTGATCAGCAGTCAGCCGGGCCTCCCTGCAGCGACGGGTGAAACGTTTTCATTTGATTCCTCCGTGGAAAGACGAAACAGCTGTGCTGCCAAGAGCAGAAACCGTCTTTACTGCCACTTTTAAGGCAGTAGAGGCAGCTGAGGGTCGCTGCAGAAATAATCAGAAAATCAATTTCTAACCAGAAAAATGCAGCGAGGTTTAAGAAATGAACCCTTTCTTGGTTTCTGTTGCTGTTGGTTAACGGAGGATTTATGCAATTCTTAAAATGTCAGAAATGAAATCATTCCAACTTTAGGCTCCAGGAACTTGATTCAAGTCTTAAGACTGTACATCCAAATACTTTGAGTTTTTTGATTTTGAGGAGTTCTTTGGCTCCATTCATCTGCCATCCCTGGGTGTGGTTGAAGACTCGGAGTTAGATTATGTTTCAGGTTATCTGTGGTTATCTGACAGATGATTTATGTTGGCAACTGATCCCGAGTAACCGGCTGGAAAACAAAAGTTTCAGTTGCCAGAGTTGGATTGGTGGTCAAACTGCAGAGTGTTTGGTGCTTCATGAAATTATGAAATGCATTATGATTGAGACATTTCAAGAAGAAGAACTGCAGATAATCCCAGCAACCCTAACATTTACCAGTATATTCCCAATCCTGACCTGATCCGACCTCATACCGTAGGTCCTACCTTAGATGTGAGGGTCTAAAACCTGAAGACTGGGTCCTATTAAGGCCTATTGGTCTACAGAAGGTCAGTGATAACACCACACAAGGTCCACAACACAAACACATACCCATGAACACGCCTCTACTGTGTCTGTCACGGCTTCATTAAATTCAGATCACAGATCACTGTGGTTCAGCCTGATGCCGCAGCAGGATTGTGTAGTTTGAAGACATCTTATTATGACAGGAACGTCATCTCGAACATGTTTTCCTAAACTTAATGCATCTTCTGTAGATCTAAACCTGAGATTCTCAGACTGGAGACTTTGAGTTTCAGCTCTGTTAAAATAAAACCTGCTCTCCCCTCGTCTTAGAAGCAGAACGTTCTGTTTTCCCTCCTGATGGTGTGTCTGGTTGTTATTGTGTTGAGTTTTATGATTGTTGCACTTTCACCTTATATTTTTAGGTTGTATCTTGACACTTTTATTTTGTGGACACGTCGTGTTTCCTTCTTATTCCACTCTGTATCCTCGTGGTTATTTTATATATTGTAATCAGGGCTTCACAATAGATCACAATAACTAATTGTGTGCAGTATCCGTGTTGCAAAGACAGATACAATAGTTGCTGATTCATTGAAAGTTTCAGAAGTTCACACTTAACGCTCTGATGTGGCTCTCAGCAGTAGATGCTCACACCTGATTTAGAATGAGAACCAGGCGAGTGAGATCCAGTTCAGACCATTATTGAGGGTTTTTGAATTTTGATCTGAAAGTAAGTGTCTGAATCACTGCAAGCCGTCATGGATGGAGCTTTTCTCAGGGAGTCCTCTCCTCTCCTGTCTCTTTCAGCTCTGTCGCTCTCAGTGCGACTCCCACAGGGATCACGCCTCCTCTCTGGAGCGCCGCTGCTCCTCGCTGACCTCCGACCTGTCCCGGCTGCAGGGCCTCCTCTCCAGAAGCCGCAGGGAGTCGTCCTCCTTCTTCTTAGCCTGCGCTCTGCTGGCCGGAGCTCTGAAGCACGCCCGCAGCTGTGTGCACGCCCTCGCAGAGCAGAAGATCCTCCTGTGCAGACAGCTGGCAGAGAGGGAGCTGCTGGAGCAGGAGGTCAGGAGGCTGGCGGACGCTCTGGGAGGTGAGAAGGAGGAGGAGGAGAAGAGGAGGAGGACGATGAGGAGGTGGAGGAAGAGTGTGTGTGCAGTGCTGGCGCTGAAGAGGTGGATGGCTCTGAGTAAGAAGACGATGGTGTTGTTTCGGCTGGAAAGAAGTGGAGGCAGTGTGGCTGTCTGCATGTGTGGAGATTTACGTACGGCAACCCTGAAGGGTCAGTATGCTCAGTCTTAACAAGAATAAGTCAAATCACACACTCATCCTTACAGTTGAAACCAGATGTTTACATGCACTGTCCGACATGGAGTCGGTGGGACAGTTGGTGGCTCTTCTCACGTGTAGAAAGAAGGTCCTGGGTTCGAATCCCAGCCTGGAGTCTTTCTGCCTGGAGGTGACATGTTCTCATTGTGCGAGCATCGGTTCTGTCCGGGTTCTCTGGCTTTCTTGAAAAACGGGTTGGGTTAATTGGTCTCTTTAAATTAGGCTTAGGTGTGTGTGGGGGGGTGTGCATGGTCGTCTGTCCTGTGTGTCCCTGTGATGGATGTCCACCAGCCCCCACCACCCTGCAGGGATATGGATGGCTGGTTGGATGGCTGGTTGGCTGGCTGGATGGATGGCTGGATGGATGGATGGCTGGCTGGATGGCTGGTTGGCTGGATGGATGGCTGTTGGCTGGCTGGATGGCTGGCTGGTTGGCTGGCTGGATGGCTGGCTGGCTGGATGGCTGGATGGATGGCTGGATGGCTGTATGGCTGGCTGGATGGCTGGCTGGATGGATGGATGGCTGGATGGATGGCTGGCTGGTGGCTGGCTGGCTGGCTGGATGGCTTATGGCTGGTTGGCTGGCTGGCTGGATGGATGGATGGCTGGATGGATGGCTGGCTGGTTGGCTGGCTGGATGGCTGGCTGTATTTGGCTGGTTGGCTGGCTGGATGGCTGGCTGGATGGATGGATGGCTGGATGGATGGCTGGCTGGCTGCTGGATGGCTGGCTGGATGGCTGGATGGATGGCTGGATGGCTGTATGGCTGGTTGGCTGGCTGGATGGCTGGATGGATGGCTGGATGGCTGTATGGCTGGCTGGATGGCTGGCTGGATGGATGGATGGCTGTTGGCGTTTTGGGGGGGGATGGAGGCTGTAGGCTGGTTGGCTGCTGGATGGCTGGCTGGCTGATGGCTTTTTGGGTGGTTGGGTGGATGGGTGGCTGATGGATGGATGGTGGGTGGATGGCTGGTTGGGGTGGCTGGTGGATGGGGTGGCTGGATGGTGGTGGATGGCTGTATGGCTGTAGGTGGTTGGCTGGCTGGCTGGCTGGATGGCTGGCTGGATGGATGGATGGCTGGCTGGATGGATGGATGGCTGGCTGGATGGATGGATGGCTGGCTGGATGGCTGGCTGGATGGATGGATGGCTGGCTGGTTCGCTGGCTGGCTGGATGGATGGATGGCTGGCTGGATGGCTGGATGGATGGCTGGATGGCTGGATGGATGGCTGGCTGGATGGATGGATGGCTGGCTGGCTGGCTAGTTGGCTGGCTCGATGGATGGCTGGATGGATGGCTGGATGGCTGTATGGATGGTGGTGGGGTGGATGGGTGGCGGCTGGATGGCTGGGTTTGGCTGGGTGGATGGGGGTTTTTGGCTGGCTGGATGGCTGGCTGGTTGGCTGGCTGGATGGTGGGTGGCTGGGTGGCTGGGTGGTGGCTGGATGGCTGTTGGCTGGTTGGGTGGTGGGTGGCTGGGTGGATGGATGGATGGCTGGATGGATGGCTGGGTTGGCTGGGTGGGGTGGCTGGTTGGGTGGAAAAGGTGGATGGGTGGGTGGATGGATGGCTGTATGGCTGGTTGGGTGGCTGATGCTGGCTGGATGGGGATGGCTGGGTTTTGGGTGGCTGGTGGCTGGCTGGCTGGATGGCTGGATGGTGGGGGTGGCTGTATGGCGTTGGCTGCTGGCTGGCTGATGGCTGGATGGCCTGTATGGCGGCTGGGTGGCTGGCTGGGTGGATGGATGGCTGTATGGGTGGGTTTGGGTGGATGGAGGCTGTATGGCGGTTGGCTGGCTGGATGGTGGGTGGGTGGATGGCTGTAAAGGTGGTTTGGCTGGATGCTGGCTGGTGGAGGGTGGCTGGATGGATGGCTGGTTGGCTGGCTGGCTGGGGGCTGGTGGGTGGATGGTGGTGCTGTTTTTGGCTGTATGGCTGGGGTGGCTGGTGGATGGATGGCTGCTGGGTGGATGGTGGCGGTTGGGTGGGTGGATGGCTGGTTGAGGATGGCTGGGTGGCTGGTGGATGGATGGCTGTATGGGTGGCTGGGTGGATGGTGGCTGGCTGGGTTTGGGGGCCGGCTGGATGGATGGCTGGATTGGGGTGGCTGGGTGGTTGGGTGCTGGATGGCTGGTGGCTGGGTGGGTGGTGGATGGATGGATGGCTGGCTGGTTTGCTGGCTGGATGGATGGATGGCTGGCTGGGTTTGCTGGCTGGTGGAGGATGGTGCTGGGTGGATGGGTGGCGGATGGTGGGTGGCTGGCTGGTTCGCTGCTGGCTCGGATGGGTGGATGGCTGGTGGGTGGGTGGGTGGCTGGATGGATGGCTGGCTGGATGGATGGGTGGCTGGCTGGCTGGGTGGGTGGGTGGATGGTGGCTGGTTCGCTGGCTGCTGGATGGATGGATGGCTGGCTGGATGGCTGGGTGGCGGGTGGATGGCTGGCTGGTATGGGTGGCTGGATGCTGGATGGATGGGTGGATGGCTGTATGGTGGGTGCTGGCGGGTGGATGATGGATGGCTGGCTGGATTGCTGGTTGGGTGGTGGATGGCTGGGGTTGGGTGGTGGGTGGGGGGCTGGTTGGCTGGTGGATGGCTGGTGGGTGGATGGCTGGATCTGGTTGGCTGGCGGGTGGCTGGGTGGCTGGATGGAGGCTGGATGGCTGTATGGCTGGTGGCCGCTGGATGGGGGCTGGATGGTGGATGGCTGGCTGGGTTTGGCTGGTTTGGATGGTGGGTGGGTGGATGGCTGGCTGGGTTTATGATGGCTGGTGGTTCGCTGGGTGGCTGGATGGGTGGATGGGGGCTGGAGGCTGGATGGATGGCTGGAGGGTGGGTGGCTGGATGATGGATGGTTGGCTGGGTGGCAGTTGGCTTTGGGTCGATGGATGGCTGGATGGCTGGTGGAGGGCTGGGTGGCTGGGTGGGTGGATTGGGGTGGCTGGATGGATGGCTGGCTGGTTCGCTGGCTGGCTGGATTTGGGTGGCTGGCTGGATGGATGGATGGCTGGGTGGATGGCTATTGGTGGCTGTTTGGGTGGCTGGATGGCTGGTTGGTGGCTGGGCTGGCTGGATGGGGTGGCTGGATGGATGGGTGGGTGGTGGCTGGTTGGCTGGGGGTGGATGGCTGGTTGGCTGGCTGGATGGCTGGCTGGGGTTGGCTGGATGGATGGGTGGTTTTGGCTGGCTGGATGGTTGGGTGGTTTGGTGGCTGGGTGGCTGGCTGGCTGGCTTGATGGATGGATGGCTGGATGGAGGCTGGCTGGGTTTGGGTGGCTGGAGGATGGTGGATGGATGCTGGGGGATGGCTGTTGGCTGTTTTTGGGTGGGTGGGGTGGGTGGCTGGGGTGGATGGATGGTGGGTGGAGGATGGCTGGCTGGGGGTGGGGGGATGGGGCTGGATGGCTGGATGGCTGGATGGGTTTATGGGTGGTTGGGTGGCTCGCGGGTGGATGGCTGGCTGGCTGGATGGCTGGATGGGTGGTTGGATGGGTGGTGGATGGCTGGCGGGTGGAGTCTGGATGGCTGATGGCTGGCTGGCTGGATGGGTGGCTGATGGTGGGGTGGGTGGATGGATGGATGGCTGGCTGGTTGGCTGGCTGGAGGGGTGGCTGTGGTTGGCTGGCGGATGGATGGGTGGGGTGGCTGGGTGGCTGGCTGGATGGTGGATGCTGGATGGATGCTGACTGGTTGGCGGCTGGATGGAGGATGGATGATGGATGGATGGATGGGTGGTGGCTGGGGATGGCTGGCTGGTTTTGGGTGGCTGGTGGCTGCTGGATGGGTGGCTGGATGGCTGGTTGGGTGGATGGCTGGATTGGGTGGGTGGATGGTGGGTGGAGGCTGTAGGCTGGCTGGCTGGTGGGTGGCTGGATGGATGGGTGGTGGATGGGTGGTGGTGGGTTGGGTGGCTGGATGGCGGTGGTGGATGGCTGGGGGATGGATGGCGGCTGGCTGGGTGGGGTGGCTGGATGGATGGATGGCTGGATGGATGGGTGGGTGGTTGGCTGGCTGGTGGATGGCGGCTGGATGGGTGGTGGCTGGCCGGCTGGATGGTGGTGGATGGGTGGATGGTGGATGGATGGGTGGCTGGTTGGGTGGCTGGATGGCTGGTGGTGGATGGCGGATGGATGGTGGCTGGGTGGGGTGGGTGGCTGGATGGAGGCTGGTAGTTGGCTGGCTCGAGGAGGCTGGATGGCTGGATGGGTGGATGGGTGGATGGTTGGCTGGCTGGATGGCTGCTGGCTTTGGTGCTGGTGGATGGCCTATGGCTGGTTGGAGGATGGATGGCTGGTGGCTTTGGCTGGCTGGATGGCTGGTTGGTGGCTGGATGGGGGATGGATGGCTGGATGGCTGGGTGGGTGGGTGGATGGGTGGATGGATGGTGGGTGGTTCGGTGGCGGCTGGTGGATGCTGGCTGGATGGATGGGGCGGGTGGATGGCTATTGGGTGGCTCGATGGGGTGGCTGGATGGCTGGTTTGGGTGGCTGGATGGCTGGGTGGATGGCTGGCGGATGGATGGCTTTTGGGTGGCTGGTTGGCCGGATGGTGGTGGTTGGCTGGGTGATGGCTGGCTGGTTGGCTGGCTGGATGGCTGGTGGCTGGATGGATGGCTGGAGGCTGTATGGGTGGCTGGGGCTGGCTAAGGCGGGATGGTGGCTGGCTGATGGCTGGATGGATGGCTGGATGGATGGCTGGATGGCTGTATGGCTGGTTGGTGGGTGGATGGCTGGTGAATGATGGTGGCTGGATGGAGGCTGGTTGGCTGCTGGCTGGCTGGCTGGTGGGTGGATGGCTGGCTGGTGGGGTATGGGTGGTTGGCTGGCTGCTCGCTGGCTGGATGGCTTGCTGGCTGGATGGGATGGCTGTTGGGTGGTTGGCTGGGTGGCTCGCTGGCTGGATGGCTGGTTGGGTGGTGGTGGATGGCTGGCGGATGGATGGCTGGATGGCTGTAGGTGGGTGGCTGGATGGCTGGGGGGATGGATGGATGGGTGGATGGATGGGTGGGTGGTTGCTGGCGGGTGGCTGGCTGGCTGGATGGTGGCTGGGTGGATGGCTGGGGCTGGGTGGCTGGCTGGAGGGTGGAGGCTGGTGGATGGCTGGGTGGTTGGCTGGCTGGATGGATGGATGATGGATGGCTGGGTGGATGGATGGTGGTGGCGGTGGCTGGCTGGATGGGGTGGATGGGGATGGATGGTGGTGGCTGGTTTGGTGGCTGGATGGCTGGCTGGATGGATGGGTGGGTGGCTGGGTTGGTGGCTGGTGGATGGATGGGTGTATGGCTGGCTGGCTGGATGGCTGGGTGGATGATGTGGCTGGATGGATGGGGTGGCTGGTTGGGTGGCTGGGTGGCTGGCTGCTGGGTGGCTGGGTGGATGGGGGCTGGCTGGGGATGGCTGGCTGGATGGATGGATGGTGGGTGGATGGCTGGTGGTTGGCTGGCTGGAGGATGGCTGGGGGATGGCTGGCTGGCTGGCCCGCCCCCCCGGATGGCTGGCTGGGTGGATGGATGGTGGAGGACTGGGTGGTTGGCTTGTGGAGGCTGGTGGTGGATGGCTGGCTGGAGGTGGGTGGCTGGCGGTTTTGCGGCTGGGTGGATGGGTGGGTGGATTGGGGTGGATGGCTGGGTGGCTGGAGGATGGCTGGAGGCGGTGGATGGGTGCCTGGGTGATGGTGGCTGGATGGATGGCTGGGTATTGGCTGGCTCGATGGGTGGCTGGATGGGGGATGGTGGATGGCTGGATGGGGTGGGTGGGTGGGTTTGGTTGGCTGGCTGGGGGCTGGGTGGTGGATGGCTTTGGGGGAGGCGGATGGCTGTATGGCTGGTTGGATGGTGGGTGGCTGGATGGCTGTATGGCTGGGGGGATGGCTGGTTGGCTGGGTGGGTGGCTGGGGTGGATGGGTGGCTGGATGGATGGAGGGTGGCTGGATGGCTGGCTGGCTGGTGGTTGCGGTGGCTGGCTGGCTGTATGGCGGTTGGCTGGATGGATGGCGGTGGTGTGGCTGGATGGGTTGCGGCGTTTGTGGAGGATGGCTGCTGGAATGGATGGATGGATGGTGGCTGGTTGGCTGGATGGAGTTGGATGGCTGGTGGCTGGCTGGATGGCTGGATGGATGGATGATGTCTGGATGGCTTTTTGGTGTGGGTGGATGGCTCTGGATGGCTGTATGGCTGGGGCTGGATGGCTGGTTGGCGATGGTTGGCGCTGGATGGCTGCTGGATGGATGGATGGCTGGCTGGATCTGGATGGATGGTGGCTGGTGGATGTTCGCTGGCTGGATGGATGGCTGGTTGGCTGGTTCGCTGGCTGGCTGGCTGGCTGTATGGCTGGTTGGCTGGATGGATGGCTGGCTGGTTGGCTGGCTGGATGGCTGGTTGGCTGGCTGTTTGGCTGGATGGATGGCTGGTTGGCTGGCTGGTTGGCTGGCTGGCTGGTTCGCTGGCTGGCTGGCTGGCTGTATGGCTGGTTGGCTGATGGATGGCTGGCTGGTTGGCTGGCTGTGAGGCTGGTTGCTGTGTTGGCTGGATGGATGGCTGGCGGATGGATGGATGGATGGATGGCTGGCTGGCTGGCTGGATGGTTGGCTGGATGGATGGTTGGATGGCTGGTGGCTGGCTGGATGGCTGGATGGCTGGCTGGATGGCTGGCTGGCTGGCTGGTTCGCTGGCTGGGCTGGCTGGCTGGATGGCTGGCTGGATGGATGGATGGCTGGCTGGATGGATGGATGGATGGATGGAGGATGGATGGCTGGTTGGCTGGCTGGATGGATGGCTGGCTGGATGGCTGGCTGGATGGATGGTTGGCTGGGTGGCTGGCTGGTTGGCTGGATGGCTGGCTGGCTGGATGGATGGTTGGCTGGGTGGCTGGCTGGTTGGCTGGCTGGATGGCTGGTTGGCTAGCTGATTGGCTGGATGGATGGCTGGCTGGATGGATGGCTGGCTGGATGGATGGCTGGCTGGCTGGATGGATGGCTGGCTGGCTGGATGGCTGGCTGGATGGATGGATGGCTGGTGGCTGGATGGATGGCTGGCTGGATGGATGGTTGGCTGGGTGGCTGGCTGGATGGCTGGTTGGCTGGCTGATTGGCTGGATGGATGGCTGGCTGGTTGGCTGGCTGGATGGCTGGTTGGCTGGCTGTTTGGCTGGATGGATTGCTGGCTGGATGGATGGATGGATGGATGGATGGATGGATGGATGGATGGATGGATGGATGGCTGGGCTGGCTGGCTGGCTGGATGGATGGATGGATGGATGGCTGGCTGGCTGGCTGGCTGGATGGATGGCTGGCTGGCTGGATGGATGGCTGGTTGGCTGGATGGATGGCTGGCTGGATGGCTGGCTGGCTGGCTGGATGGATGGCTGGATGGATGGATGGCTGGTTGGCTGGATAGCTGGCTGGATGGATGGATGGCTGGTTGGCTGGATGGATGGCTGGCTGGATGGCTGGCTGGCTGGATGGTTGGCTGGCTGGATGGCTGGCTGGATGGATGGTTGGCTGGGTGGCTGGCTGGATGGCTGGTTGGCTGGCTGGATGGCTGGTTGGCTGGCTGTTTGGCTGGATGGATTGCTGGCTGGATGGATGGATGGATGGATGGATGGATGGATGGCTGGCTGGCTGGCTGGATGGATGGCTGGATGGATGGCTGGCTGGCTGGATGGATGGATGGCTGGCTGGCTAGTTGGCTGGCTGGGTGGCTGGCTGATTGGCTGGCTGGATGGCTGGCTGGATGGATGGATGGCTGGTTGGCTGGATGGATGGATGGCTGGCTGGATGGATGGATGGCTGGTTGGCTGGATGGATGGCTGGCTGGATGGATGGATGGCTGGCTGGCTGGATGGATGGCTGGGTGGCTGGATGGCTGGCTGGTTGGCTGGATGGCTGGCTGGATGGATGGATGGCTGGTTGGCTGGATGGATGAGTGGGTGGCTGGATGGCTGGCTGGTTGGCTGGATGGCTGGTTGGCTGGCTGGTTGGTTGACTGGTTGGTTGGCTGGCTGGCCAGTATTGGAGTATATGGGAAAACGTCCTTCTGGCTGCATGATTTGGGTCAAAGGTTTTGGGTTTTCTTCAGGTTTCTCACATTAGTTGCTGGAATTTTGGCCCAGTCCTCCTGACAGAACTGGTGTACCTGGGTCCAGTTTGTGGGGTGCATTTCAGCTGCACCCACCCATTTTCTTTGACAATAATATCCGGGCCCGATGAAGAGCTAACTGGGTTCCCGCTTCCAACGTCCTGATTTAATGCTGTGGATTAATTACAGACTGTTTGAATGTCAATCATCAGGTTGTTGCAGCAGGAACACGTCTTAAACCTGCAGGACGGTTGGGTCCATAAGCCTGTTCTTATAACCTAAGCTTAATAAGTGACTGGTAGTACTGCCACCTTTAGGTGAAGCTGGCAATTACATTATATCCTGAAGTACTGTGATGTAAACATTTAAAAAGTAAACATTTAGATCTTGAGGGTCTGAACAAACACGTTTAATTTTGAATCTTTTCTAGATGAGAAGGATGAAAGTCCTGAAGGTGTTTGTGCTCGCTGGCTTCGCTCTAAAAGTCTCTCCTCCATCATTCTGTCCTCCATGGTTGACCTGCAGGGGGCTCTAGCTAACACAGGTGACTAAACGCATTTTTACCTAAGCTGTCGATGAGCTGAAGATCCATTCATACGAACAAAGCAGAGTCCGTCTCTCTTTTCAGGTTCCCGTCCTCCAAATGTGATCTCACCTGCTCGCTCAGGCTTCTCCCGCCTCCTGGATCACCTGCTGGACCAATCAGCTCACAGCATTTCCTTTGGTTCAGCTGAGGAGAACACGGAGAGCTCCTCTCTGAAACTCAGCCAGAACAGACAGACCAATCTGAAGGTAACCCAAATGGTGATGTTTTCATTTGAGTTCTGCAGAAACTCTCCACCTCATGACCTCATGTCCTCCATCAGACGCTGGTGTCCGCCCTTCAGCAGCACTTCCTGCTCTTCAGCCAACGCCTGCACTCAGCTGAGGTGGAGAGGCGGAGTCTGCGGGTGGAGGTGGCCAATCTTAAGAAAGGGCGGCGACTGGAGAGGGCGGAGTTTAATCGGATGGTTAGAATTACAAATCTGTGCTTTTTCTTCACACGTATGTTCTGATAAAAGTAGCTAAAGAAACTGTTTCGGATCTGTTTTTATGTCATTTATGACTTTTTTTTGGTTTTGGGGATTTGCTCCAGAGAAGCAGAATGCTATTTTTAAAATATGTGGCTGTTCTGACAGTTGGTGTCGCTTTTCATGGTTTCTTGTTTGTTTTTGTGCTCAGGTTCCTTCGGAGCGTTTCCAGACCGCCTGTGAGGAGCTCCGTCAAGCTCTGAACAGAGAGCAGGAGGCCCAGGCGCTGATCCAGGAACAGTCCAAACAGCTGCAGGCTCTGCAGCAGCGAGCTGACAAACACTCCTCAGAACAATCCGACACACTGAGCCAAACCAAACAGGTACGCTTCCTCCTAACAGTTCATTACAAAGATCTCAGTTTAGTTATTGGATCTTTCTGGTTTTTTTTGTTGTAGGCACCTGAAGGACCTACTGTGGAAAGCTAAACTTTATCTCAAACTAATAGCAAAATTTTGAGCCCAAAAGTCCCTCAGAAAGCCAAAAAACCTATTTTTGCATCTAGTTTAATAACACGTCTCACAGAAAAAAATCTGGACCCATATTCCTAAAGAATCCTGAGACTAAAAGAAGCTCCCAGTGACGTCATTCTAAGAAAAATCTTAGAAATTTTCCCTCGGTAAGATAAAAGTTATTCACAAAGCATCTTAGGCCTTAAGGGAGCTTCTAACGTGAGGAGATGTTAAGGTTAGTGAGGAGGACTTTTAGTGAGTCTAATGCCTGGTTCACACGGCAGGATTTTCAAATTGTGGGCTGATTTTCAACACCTGATGCCCCTCATGTGATGATCAAAAATCGTAGATATAACAGGGTGGGTTCTGCAGTTTGTGGGGTCCAGCCACACAGCGAACACAACTCCACACACAACAGATTTCACTCACAAACATTCGGTTTTCAGATGGGAAATCTCGCAAAACCTCTCCAGATCAAATGTGAGTTCAGAGTAATTCCTTTCCGTGTTTCCCTCAACTCGCTTTCTGATTGGCTACACGTCACATTCAACAGGCTGCGCGCTCGTTTCTCATCGGGGAACACCACACACAGCAGGATTATCTCACAACTTTATCTTAAGAGCCATCATGATGATCGAGGCGTGTCGGAAGGGGAAGATCAGGGATAAAAACGACAAGAACAAGAACAAGGCATTAGACCTTCAGAGAGCTCCTAACGTGAAGAGATGTAAGGAGCAGTGAGGAGGACTTTTAGTGAGTCTGAGTGTCTGAAGCAGAGAAGATGGAGGAAAAACAGAGAGAAAGGAGAGATATTCTCCTACAATGAACAACAGTGAAGGAATAAAACGCTACCAGCTCCCTAAACAGTCGAGTAAATGAGCTCATAAACGTCTAGAACAATCATACAATTATTAATATAGAGATAAGATGAACTTTATCATCCCCTTAGAAGGAAATTAAATAGTTTCAGCAGCAGGACAGGTTAAAGGTCAACCTCTAGTACGGTAATATTAGGAAGGATGAATAAATAATAGAAACTAAAAAATTATAATGAATAAAAAGTGAACAAAATTACAAAAAAAAATAAGTATAGAATTATTTAAATATTACAGACTTTAAAATGAGTCAAAAAATACATTTAAACAAACTCGAAAAATTATATAAATACATAAATAAAAACTCTAGATGAGATGCAGTCCAATAATCGGAGCACTGTATCCAGAGCAGGAAGATGTAAATGAGGTGAATCAGTATCTGCTGTATTGTTCATGATGATGTCAGCAGCCTCAGCCTAAATGGTCATCTCCAACGCTCCCCGTCTGTGGAGAAGTTCTCTGGTGCTGCTATCTCCTCTCTAGCTTCTAAATGCAGCAGGAACCAGAGCTGCTCACAGTCCAGGCTGGTGCTGAAAGCTGAGGAACGACGCATTGATCTGCTGGGAATGCCTAATGGTTCCCACTGTGACCCCAGGACCAAATCTACCTTTCAACACTCCTCTCTTCTCCTCCACCAGCAGGCTCTGCTCCTCTGCTCAGTAAAATTCTGAATTTTAATGTTAGTATTAAATTAATATGACATAGATGCAGTATAAAAACGACCAGCATGGAGAGTTAACATAATAATAAGGAAATCAAATAATGATTAGCATGTAAATAAGCTATAGTCTAACATGTTGATGCTGTGGGACAAAATAATTTAAGTTTTATCATCATTATTTAAACATTTCTGAATCCAGTTTAAATTCTATCATCACTAGGAGCGCATTTGTTTGTTTTTTTTCGTTTCTTTTAAAAACCAATCACAGCTCTTAAAAGATGGCGTCACATCTAGCAACGGGGTCAACCACACCTCTCCTCGCTCAGAGTCGCTCTCAGCAGAGGACTGAATCTCTCTTAATCTAGGAGACCTTGCCAGGAATGTTTAGGCTAAGATAGGAGCTCTCTGAGGATCTTTGTTAATAAGGGCCTTGATTCCTAAATCATGCTGCTTTACCTGTCAGGGGAAGTGAAAAACTAAAACTGTCTTTGTTTGTGTTGTTTTTTACTTTTCTCTCATCAGAAATTTAACTTCGATAGAAATAAAGGAATGCTGCCCTGCTGTTCATTTCATTCTCTGTTCAGGATGTTCTCTCTTTTTTATCCTATTATGGAAAAGAATCTTTGATTTACTGATCATCATTGAATGCCTCATTTCAAAGAAAAAACAAGTAGTATTACAAATTAGAGCTAAAAAGCCTGAGTTCTTAATTTGATCTGTTTTATAGATGGACTCATCAAGCCAGAGTTCATGTATCTGAAATATGACTGAAAAGCTACAACTTGATTACTGCAGGTTTATAAAGATCCAGTTTTGTTCATCAGTGACATTTCAGAGACACCTTCAGGAAACGATCAGCGTGTCTCCTTTAATAGCCCGTGACCGCCTCCTCTCTCTCTCCTGCAGGCGCTGTCAGAGACTCGGCAGCAGCTGAGTCGGAAAGAGCGCTCCCTGAGAATTCTGGGTAAGCACTTGTCGGGGGTTCAGAAGGAGAGGAGGCAGCTGGAGGAGGAACTGCAGAGAGCAGAGGATGAACTGAGCGATGCTGCCAGGTAACACTCTGGAGGTTTGTCTCAGTGGGAATAAAAACCTCTTAGTTGTTTAAACATTTTACTCAAGCAAATGCTTTTTCTTTTAATGTCCTATTTTAAGCTGATTTTGGAGAAAAGACAAAACATTAATGATGTGTTGCAGATGTTGCATAATGCAGCAACAGTCCTAATGAAGCACAAATCTACAAAAAGCATTGAGTTTGTCCCAAATAGACACACATCCAGTTCGCTTTTAGAGCTCCTTACCAAACCTGATCCAGTTCAGTTTATTTAATCAGCACCAGTTCAGAACAAAGGTCAACTCAAGGCACCTTAAAGATAAAAAGGGGGTAAAATATGCTTTTTATCATAGAGAAATAAACAATAAATCAAATTCATACCAATATAGTTGACTCATTTAAACAGATCAGATTAAATAAAACACAGTCTGTTTTGATTCTAAATTTAGTGCTAGATAGTCTGATTTTGTTCATAATGCCAATTAGCATATATGGAGTCGTGGTCTTAACCGCCATCATCTTGAACAAGCATGAGGCAGAGGAACAACTGCTGTTAACAGACAGGAATGTCAGTATGAGTGGAAATCAGACTGGGGGTTTGAGAAGACAGAAAACACCACAGAAAAAGATGAAACACTGGGCCAGGGGGTCCTTCTATGGGAAAGAGCTGATGGTTGCTCCGTCAGTCGTCCTGTCTTAGGAAAGAAAAATAACTAAACGGAGAACTGGGCCAGTAGATCTGGCCAGTAGATCGATGAGATGAAAAAATGGAGTCCTTTATGGCTATGTCCTGGAAAGAAGAAAGGTGAAAGCTGGAATCTCTGGGGCAACTTTATCCTCTATTGAAAAAACAGAGAGAACATAAGGTTATTGGCAGTAATATTTAAACTGATGGCTCCTCCTATAAAGGAGATACAACCAAACACAGTGTTGAGGGAACTCAAGTTATGGTCCACAAAACAACTAGTGCCATAGTACATAAATGGAGAGCAGTAGGAGAAAGCAGAGAGGACACATGGTCATTATGTCCCCCAGCTGCTCAAGCTTACAGCAGCATAACTACAGAGATACCTCAGAATAATCTAAGCCACTCTTACTATAAACTTTATGAAAAAGGAAAGTTTTAAGCCTAGACACACAGACTGAGAAATATGCTGTTCAGTTTACACATATTGTTCACATTTAAAGAAAAGATAATAAATTTCATTACTTCCAGTCTTGTTGCTGGTAAACTAGTGCAAAGCTATAATTATCGCCATCAGTTTAACAAATTGGACTTTTTAAAACTGTTTTCAGGCGACAGGAGTGTGTGATCCGGTGCATGAAGGCTGCAGAGACGAGCTGCAAGCAGGTGAGCAGAACCTCAGCTGGGATTCAGAGAGAAATGCAGCTGCTGACCCAATCGTCTGTAATCCTCAGGTCAGAGAGAGTCTCGTCCAGTCGCAGCACTCTGTGTCCACTCACCGTCGCCCCCTGCTGTTCACCCAGGAACACCTGGACCTGAGTGGAGCCAAACACGTCACGCTGGCTCCTGAGGTGGCAGCATGTCAGGTAACAGAGGGGCGTCGCCTACATGAGCCCTGCACCCTTCTCCTTGCTTCCTGCCTTCCTTCCTTCCTTCATCCGCCCCTCTGTCTTTCTGCAGAGCTTTCTGTCCGTCGTAGCCCAGCTCCATCACGCCTGCGGCTCCAGGATTGACTGGCTCGAGCAGGAAGTCTCCGCCCACCGCAGTCATGTGACCGCTCTGCGCAGCGAGCTGCAGGACGCCTGCCTTCGTGAGAGTCTCGCCTATATTCCTGTAGGACGCCGGTTTCATGTCTCTTACTGAACTTAAGTCTGGATTTTTTAATGCGAACCTATTGATTAATTTTATAATTAGGTTGTTGAATTAAAACCTGTTTCTGCTGAAATGTTTTATTGTATTTTATTGCAACAGTTTTTAATGTAAATGCTGCTGATGTGGAAATCATAGAGTTTTAATTTAAAACATTTTTATTTTGACGTTTCGTTTAAAAAAAGTTTAGATTTTATAAGAAAGGTTCAACCAAGTAAAACATCTTACTCAAGTTATTAGTGGTTTGTATTGAGGTTTTTATTCAGAGATTTTAAAACAACGATGGGTTCCTATGATCTCAGAGCTATAGATAAAGGCTCTACTATATACATACATCCCCTCTCAGATGACACTAAATGTCTCATAGCACGTTGCACACAGAGGAAACCCTCTTTGTGGCGGCGTGTTGGACCACTCTGTTTGGTAGCATTGGTCGGGTTCTGCCACAGACCAGCGTTTTAAGCAGTCTTTAAATCTTTTTCTAGAGTTTAGGTCAAAAATAGGGTGACTTCCTTCCAATAGTTTGACAAAGTTCCTCTGTACTCTGGAACAGTCAGGAATTCGATTTCCTGGTCCTTATAAGTATGAAAACAAAACAACACAAGGTTGGAATATTATTCATATGTTCACACTTTAGTCCCTATGTCATTGTCTAAATGTGGCATCCGTCCTTCCTTCCTTCCTTCCTTACCCCCTTCCCTTTGTTCCTTCTTTGTGTCCATCCGTGCTTACGTTCCTTATGTCCTTGTGTGCTTTCTTCTATCGTTCCTTGAGTCCTACCTTTATCTTGCATACTTCCTTCCTTCTGTTGTTCCTTCCATATGGTCAGTTGCAAATTTCAGCAGGTGCTTCTTTCTCTACCCATGACGTAAACGAGCTTCCCTGTGGATGGTAGAACTGGTGTCTCAGCAGCTTCCAGTTCATTCCAGGTCCATTCAAGGTTGTTCCAAGAGCCTGGAACTTTTTTTCCTTTCCTCTGAGGCTGACAGTTTGGGTTAGATGTTTAGAACTTGGAGATAACATGCTGTTCCAGAAGGACAATAAACCCAAACGTATAGCAAAGCTGGTTCTGAGGTGTATAAAGCTGGCTAACGTAGATCAGCCTTCTCAAATGTTGTGCATGAAGGTCGGGTCCATAAACAAATGTAACCAAGAAGAATGATCAGATCTCCATCCAGAATTATAGTAGAAACTTAAAAGGAGCAGGGCTGAGGAAACATTAAAACAATATATTTGGGGTGTATGTATATATTTGAGCTTGTGAGGATTAGAGATTCACCATAAATGCAAACTAGTGCACCTAATTCTGTATAATAACTGAATTAATTTGAGTCTGCAGAAATGCTGTAATCCGCCACTAAAAGCTCAGATTTGATGTGACTTAAATTCTCATAAAGGCCGTAAACGAACTTCTGCCTTTAAATGCAGTTTTTCTACATCTCTGTTCATTTGTTTCTCTATATAAATAAAATCATGTTTATTTCTCCATTTTTTGCTGTGTATTATCAGATTTAGTGGGGTTTTAGTAAACTAAACTTATCCAACTGGGACATTTTAAGAAACATCTTAAACAGAAACATAAAATCAGGTTCATATAACTATAAAAATAGAAATCTTCAATCCAGGGAAGTAATTATTTATTATTTTTATCCATTCTAAATCTCCTGTTGAAAATCCATTAAAAATCTCTTTATGTTTCTGTGTTTGAGGTGGAGGAGCTTCCTGTACCTCTGCTACCTGATGGTGGGGAAACACGTGACCTTCCTCCTCTCTCTGGTTGCTCCAAGGAGCCGGTCTGAAGAAAACCCAAGGAACATATGACCCGTCTGTTATGGCGCCTTCAAACGGAAAGACTTTCTTGGTCAGAAGGTGCTTGTGGTTTCAGTGCTGAAGTCATCCATCAGCAGGCAGTTCAATCTGCCTGGAAGCATCATCTTCAGGGGACTTTAAACATTTGTTCTCCCAGCTGGCTGCTGAAGGACGCCTGACGACCGGATGGTTCTTCAAGACAACCAGTTGATGATGGACCTGTTGAGGTTTCTGCTCGTCCTATTTCAACCGTTTCTGTTCCAGAACGTTTTACTGGAGGTGAAAAACCAAACAGGACATTTTACTCGAATCCCTTCTAGTTATTTAAATGATGTCAGTCTATTTTCATTCGTTATTTTTTTTTGACCAGAAATAAACAAACAATGACTGAGAGGGACACATTTCCCAAAAGTGACACAAAAAATAATCCCTGATTCAGGACTAATCAAGGAAGAAAAAAGGGAAGCAAAAAATAAATCCTTGGAGAGAAATAAAACTGACTAATTAGAAAATAAAGTCCAGGAAACGTCAGCAGATCATACAGAATATTTCAAAAAGTCGTTTCTTTTCTTAGTTTCATGCTTTTGGGACATTCCCTCTGTTATTAGCGCCCCCTAGAGTTCAGGCTTCATTTAGCTTTGTAAATTGTGACTTGACTTTATAAAGAAGGCTAAATTTACTTGGGACATTTAATGAGAATCGGCCATTTTCCTGAAACAAATGACTAGAAATCAGAGCAACTCCTGGTGTTAGAGGTTTGCAGAACTTTCCTCAGCATGATCTTTCTGAACCGACAAGTTTCATCCAAGTATCTGTTATTATGCCTGAGAAATGCCTGATTAACTGACATTTATGTTCATTTTTCTTAAAGTTTTTTTCAAATCGTGCCCTTTCTCCTTCTTGGTCTTAAATGAAACATCGATCCAGGTTGATAACTTGGATTAGATGTTTGAGATTTAGCTGAGGAAACATCCAGGTTAAATGTGGGCGTGGCCTTGCCCGTCATCGACAGATTAACCAGATAGAAAGGGATCTTAATTTATAACTGTGCTGATGTTATGGACTCCTAATCTTGCATAGTCCAGACTGCAGTTACAGTTTCAGCAGAGAAGAAGAAGAAGAAAAACGTGTATAAAAGCTGTAGTGTTCCCTGTGGGCGTGTAGCCCTACAAAAACGCTCAGGGACTGGATACAAAGCTGAGGGCAACAACTGCAATTCATCTAAGCAGAAAAGTATTTTTTAACCGATCACAGACCTTTTGATTCTGCTGAATCAGCACATTGTCTGTGAACGAAGCCCCGAGCAGCACTGGTGTCTGTCTTTAGTTGTGAGTTTATCTGTGCACGACAAAGAAAAGTCCCATTGCTCACACTGCTCCAGGCCAGGATGTCTGTTAAGATGAAGCGACTAGCGCTGCTGAGGGACACACACACAGTGGTGCTGACTCGGCTGAATACGAGTTTCCTTCTTCTGGAGCTGCTTGACGGTTTTTCTCCTTCCTGTACTTCTCATGTTACTTTTCTGTTTGTCTTCAACTTGGAGCTTCACACACCTGAACCAGAAAAGCTGAAAATCCCCAAGAAGACGTCTATTTGTGCCTAAAGGCAATTGATAAGGTGTCTTGACCAGGCATATCGACAGCTTTGTTCAGGTCAAATTTCAACCTTTTTTTTTCAAATGACCAACAGGCCCACCTGATAAACCTCTGGAAGCCGGGTTCATCCAGGTAATAAGGTGCACATCTACCTGGGAGAAAACAATGCATTTTTTTACTGGGTGGCTCTCTAATGGTAAGATATTTGGAGATTTTCAAGGAGTGAACTTTAGTGAGTTAATTTCATTTATACAGCACTTTTCACAGGTCAGAAACCACAAAGTGCTTTACAATAAAAACAGCAAATGTAACGAAACACATTCAGCATAAAACCAGAAAAAAGCCAGTCTGAATAAATGAGACTTCAGCGACTTTAAAGGATCAACAGAATGAAGATGGAGGCAATCTGGGCTTCCACAGCTCCGAAGCATTTATCCCGTCTGGATTTAAAACGTGTTCGTGGAACCATTAACAGCTACTGACTGGAAGATCTTAGACTGCAAGAAGAGGTGTGGGAGTCTAGAAGGTCAGAGATGTAGGCATAGACCCACTCTCTGATACTACTAGTAGAGTTCATCAAGGAGGATAGCTTTAAATATTCAGTTGGCTTAAAAGAACAGTATAGCTGAATATCATCGACATAGAAATAATAAGATGCATCAGAAAACTGCCTGATTATTTGGCCTAGAAGGAACATATCCAAAAGAAAGAGAATAGATCCCAAGACTGAGCCCTGTGGTACTCCACATGGCAGGCTTTTGGAGTCTGACATGATCTGAGAGCAACTTTTCTTCTAAAGTTTCCTTTTGGCCAGAAGTATTTGGATCAATGACCAGTTGTTTCCCTGCACTTCTACAGGAACAATTCGATCGAAGTTTATAAGTTTGCATCAGTTCAGACACAAACAGGTTTGATTCATTTCCCGTAAAATAAAAGCCAGTTTGGTCCAAGTTCGATTTAAAAGATCAAATATATTCCAGTTTTATTATCTGATTGTGCTCCAACTACATTCAGCCCTAATAATACAGAACAAGCAAAATCAGTTCATCTTACCTTAACTGTGAATGGTTTTATTTTAGTAGAAACAAATCCTCACTTAGAAGCTCTGCCATGAAATCTGCTACCTTTGCAGATATGATTAAAGAAATAAAAACTGTACTTCTGACATCGGGTTTTAAAGATGCATGTGAGGCCTAGTTCAACACGACCTCCCTGAACTCCGGCTGTCCAGACAGCGTTGAGATGATGTTTCTTCTATTCAGCTGATGAGTACATTTACAACCCTTTGATTTTGGAGGTTCATTTTTTAAATCTGAACAGCACACAGACCAAATACACCAATCAAGATTCAACAAATTCCACCTGATCCTGAGAAAAGGTTTAACATTCTGAATCAAAACACCCTCAGGATGAAAGCAAGATGAATGTCTGCATGAATACGTTTCATTTTGTTCTGAAAGGAAATTCAGTGGAAGTTTCTTCATCCCTGGCTATTGTCACAAACTTTTTGACTCTGGGAACCACTGAGACGCTAACTCGCTCCTTTAGTTGTTGACTCTCCTGTCGTTTGCTTTCAATAAGGCGGCCATCTGAGCTTAAAGTCCCACAAGGGACGGCTGACTGTGTTTTCCCCTTCTTTCCACAGAGAAGATTTGTTCATTCACATCAATCCTTGTCGCGCTCTCAAAGAGCAGATTAGGTTTAATTCCCGATGAGGCAGCAGCTTCCTTTGTTGACGACTAGATTACACATCCAGCGGCATGTGACACGTCTGAAGGGCTGTGAATTCCCCCTGAGGATAAAACCAGATAATCCTAAAACAAAGTGACACTAAAAGACGGCTTTGCCTTCTGCTGCTTCTGCAAAATGGAGCCTTTATGGAGAGAAGCTGTGATTTTTATCCAACATCAGGTCATTACCACTTCTGGAAACTGTAGGTTGTAAAACACTAAACTGACATTAAGAAGAAGTAGCAGTGACACCCTCCACCTCCTGATTGCCCTCACACCGGCTTCATCTGAGCAGAGAACCAGCTCTTACGTCCAAGTTCTGACCTCCAGTATATAAGCATGGCAACTTGCAGGGTGGAGCAGTAATTAGCCCTGAGGCCTCTGCTCTTTAGGTTTATGTAACATAGAAAGTACACCTGGGTCAGTGCTTCTTTGATTTTTGTGCTCTGTGTTCTCAAACCCCCAGTGGATCATGGCAGCTTGCTGCTCGCACCAAGCCATGTTCTGGTTCTGCTGGAGAGTTCTTCCTTTCCACCGCTGCCACATGCGTGCTCAGGAGGAGGGATTGCTAGATGCAATCAGCTGGGTTTCTTTAAATACAAAACTTCACCAGTCGGAATAATAAACTGAACTTGATTGGTTTGGTTTTTTTAAATACGGTCAGATGATCTGACTTTGAGTCTGTCTGTTTGATCGAGGTGGGATGAATATATTTCTGTGTAAAAGTTGGATTTTTTTGTTTTGTAATGGGCTTTGAAACGACTTTTGTTGTAATTTGGTGCTTTATTAATAAACCTAATTGAATTTACTGGTTGTTATGGAGACTTGGTGACCCCAAAATGCCCCCTTTTGGTGCAGTTCTGCTGCAGAGAGCTTTGGAGAGATTTTCTTTACCTCTCTAACCATGCTTGTCACTGTTTGTGAAGGTGAGATAAGCTTCATCCAGCCTTGTTGTCTTCGTTCCAGGAATTGCATCTTTTCCTGTCTTTCCCATTTTGAGGACTTCCTAAGGGAAATGGTCCTCAGTGTCACTTCACATTTATAGTACAGCGAAACCTGAAGTTAAGAAGCAAATTTCAGATTAACCCACATTTGTTGAGTTTCTGCTTCTGCAGTTAAAGTTAAATGGATTTAAGGCTTTTTACAAAACTTTGCCAGGGTATAATGAGCTTGAACATTTCAGCTTATTTCTGTAAAGCAGCATCCCATGTGAAGAATAAGGCGTCCAGTAGAAAACACCAAGGAGCAATGCCTTATGGGAAAAACACACCAGCCGCTCCAAGGATGATGGACTTTAATCCTCCCTTCTGAAACTAACGGGATTAAAAATCCAGAAGAGTTGTCTTTCTGCAGCCTCGCCTTCCTTCAGCATCAACTGATTTCTGTGTTCAAACTTCTTGGTCATTAATTAAAGAGTCCAATTAAATCTGGACCGCCAAAACAAAACAGGAGTACAAAAGGAATAACTTAAAAGGTGTCAGCGTCCTGTTTTAGTTTTGGATCTCCCTCGTGAACATCCGCTGTGATTTTTACTTCAAAAACTTTCTTTTCCATCTCAGAGTCCTCCCTGCCTGCTGCTCCAGTTGTACCTGTGACAGCACACACACTTCATCTGAATTCACGCTTTAAACACACACCTCCCCCTGCAGTGGCTGAATCTGAGCCAAGTTGGCCTCGCTACAAAGAGGAAGCCTCCAGCTCGAGCAGAGCCATGACACAGATACAGCAGGGGAGGGGTAGGGGACTGACGGAGATGGGGGACGATGGGAAGGGAGGACACACACTCAAACACTAAGTTCCCTCTTAATATTTGCCACAGAAACACACACACTGAGTGTTTATAGTCATGTAAAATTCAGCTCCGGCGCCATTGAGGCGACAAATGACAAAAGTGACGGACAGGGAGAAGGTCCTGCCAGCAGAGGAGGTGGCACACATGTCACCTTCTGGTCTTAGATAGGCAGATGTAAAAGCTGTTTGTTTGGAGCTTTCAGATACAAATTAAAGCTCAATGAGCCTCAGTTTCTGGGTCCCTCTGAAACTTTTCTGGCATCTTTCTTTCCCCCACAGTTGTCCAGGTTCTGACGGGCACCTCGATAAAGGTTCTGGTTTCACTTTAGCCTTATTTAATAAGTTATTAAATAGGCATTGAAGTTAAACCTTTTAAGGTTTTGTCTGATGATCAGTTCCTTTAAGTCAATCTGAAATATTATTTTAAACATTTTTATTGTTTTGTCCCTTCAAGCTTTGCTGTTGGTGCAAAAAGAAACAACTTATAAAACGTCCTGCTTTTATCTCTCTTTCCTTAAAGGACCATCACAACCTGTTTCAGAAAGTTTATGAACCGCCCGAGTCAACAACATAGGACCAGGACACAGAATCCCACACCATCAGGACGAAAAGAAGGTGGGACCGCTGCTGCATTTGAAGCACGACCCCTCTGAGACGTTCTGCTCCTAAACTGTGTCAGCGAGAGGCCGTGATTGCTCTCTAACAGGTCTGATATTCTAATTCGTGCTACATCAAACAGGAAGGAGGTCTGCCAGATCCCTGAGGACAGAGCGCCTGTCCAACAGCGTCTGTGTGTGTTCACACCTCGCATCACTGAAACCGGAAACTTTTCAGGTCAGTTCAGCATCGTAGTCTCTTCCCTGGGACACAAGTTTTAAACAATAAACTGTAGAAAAGCTTCCTTGAGGAAGAGCATGGATGAATGGAAGGGTGGGTGGATGGATGGATGGATGGAAGGGTGGGTGGATGGATGGATGGATGGATGGATGGATGGATGGATGGATCTGTGGATGGATGGATGGATGGATCTGTGGATGGATGGATGGATAGATAGATGGATGGATGGATGGATAGATGGATGGATAGATGGATGGATCTGTGGATGGATGGATGGATAGATGGGTGGACAGATGGATGGATGGATAGATGGGTGGATGGATGGATGGATGGATGGATGGATCTGTGGATGGATGGATGGATAGATGGGTGGATAGATGGATGGATGGATGGATGGATGGATCTGTGGATGGATGGATGGATAGATAGATGGGTGGATGGATGGATGGATGGATGGATAAATGGGTGGATGGATGAGTGGATGGATGGATGGATGGATGAATGGATGGAAGGATGGTTGGATAAATGGGTGGATGGATGAGTGGATGGATGGATGGATGGATGAATGGATGGAAGGATGGTTGGATAAATGGGTGGATGGATGAATGGATGGAAGGATGGTTGGATAAATGGGTGGATGGATGGATGGATGGATAAATGGGTGGATGGATGGATGGATGGATGGATGGATGGATGGAAGGATGGATGGATGGGTGGGTGGATGGATAAATGGGTGGATGGATGGATCGATGGATGGACGGATGGATAAATGGGTGGATGGATGGGTGGATGGATGGATGGATGGATGGATGGAAGGGTGGATGGATGGATGGGTGAATGGATGGAAGGATGGATGGATAAATGGATGGATGGATGGATGGATGGAAGGATGGATGATGGATGGGTGGATAGATGGATGGATGGATGGATGGAAGGATGGATGATGGATGGGTGGATGGATGGATGGGTGGATGGATGGATGGATAAATGGATGGATGGATGGATAAATGGGTGGATGGATGGATAGAAGGATGGATGGATGAATGGATAAATGGGTGGATAGATGGATGGATGGATGGATGGATGGATAAATGGGTGGATAGATGGATGGATGGATAGATAGATAGATGGGTGGATGGATGGATGGATGGATAAATGGGTGGATGGATGGATGGATGGATGGATAAATGTGTGGATGGATGGATGGATGGACGGATGGATAAATGGATGGATGAATGGATGGATGGATGGATGGATGGATGGATAAATGGGTGGATATATGGGTGGATAAATGGATGGATAAATGGATGGATGGATAAATGGATGGATGGATAGATGGATGGATGGATGCATGGATAAATGGGTGGATGGATGCATGGATGGATGATATATGGGTGGATAGATGGGTGGATGGATGGATGGACGGATGGATAAATGGATGGATGGATAAATGGATGAATAGAAGGGTGGATGGATGGATGGACGGATGGATAAATGGATGAATAGAAGGGTGGATGGATGGACGGACGGATGGATAAATGGATGGATGGATAGATGGATGGATGGATATATGGGTGGATAGATGGGTGGATAAATGGATGGATGGATGGATGGATGGATGGATAAATGGATGGATAAATGGATGGATGGATGGATGGATGGATAAATGGATGGATGGATGTATAAATGGATGGATGGATGGATAAATGGATGAATAGAAGGGTGGATGGATGGATGGACGGATGGATAAATGGATGGATGGATAAATGGATGGATGGATGGATAAATGGATGAATAGATGGATGGATGGATGGATGGATGGATGGATGGATAAATGGATGGATGGATGCATGGATAAATGGGTGGATGGATGGATGGATGGATGGATAAATGTGTGGATGGACGGATGGATGGATGGATGGACGGATGGATAAATGGATGGATGAATGGATGGATGGATGGATGGATGGATGGATAAATGGGTGGATATATGGGTGGATAAATGGATGGATAAATGGATGGATGGATAAATGGATGGGTGGATAGATGGATGGATGGATGCATGGATAAATGGGTGGATGGATGCATGGATGGATGATATATGGGTGGATAGATGGGTGGATGGACGGATGGATAAATGGATGGATGGATAAATGGATGAATAGAAGGGTGGATGGATGGATGGACGGACGGATGGATAAATGGATGAATAGAAGGGTGGATGGATGGACGGACGGATGGATAAATGGATGGATGGATAGATGGATGGATGGATATATGGGTGGATATATGGGTGGATAGATGGGTGGATAAATGGATGGATGGATGGATGGATGGATGGATAAATGGATGGATGGATAGATGGATGGATGGATGCATGGATAAATGGGTGGATGGATGCATGGATGGATGATATATGGGTGGATAGATGGGTGGATGGATGGATGGACGGATGGATAAATGGATGAATAGAAGGATGGATGGATGGATGGATGGATGGATAAATGGATGGATGGATGCATGGATAAATGGGTGGATGGATGCATGGATGGATGATATATGGGTGGATAGATGGGTGGATGGATGGATGGACGGATGGATAAATGGATGGATGGATAAATGGATGAATAGAAGGGTGGATGGATGGATGGATGGAAATAAAATGGATGGAATGAAGGATAAATGGATGGATGGATGCATGGATAAATGGGTGGATGGATGCATGGATGGATGGATTTTTCCATGTCTTTAGATAGACAGAACTCCTTCGATCTATCGATCGATCGATCGAATGTTCTCAAAAATATCAAGATGTAGTTGTACCTGCTGTCATCACATTCACTCTCTAATGTCTCCTTTTATGCATTATCCTCAGCAAGACATTTTGCTTCTCCAAGGTCATTGCTGTTGTTATTGCTGATGTTTCCTGTCTTGGTTTTGTGTTAACACACCTGTATGCTCCAGAGCAGTAAACTGACCAAACACCAGACTTCCTGGACCTTAATTTCCAAACAAAATGCAAACGCTACTTGTACTTGAAAAGAGGACTTTGGATCACTGAGCAACACCTGTTCTTTTTGGGTTTGGGTTTCATTCTCTGTAAGCCATTATCATCAAAATAACAAGAGATAAAAGCTTGAAATGTTACCCTCTATGTGTGATGAATCTATATAATAAAAGAGTTTCAGTTTCTTAGATGAGGGACACTTTTTTTTTTTACTTTTTCACAATATTCTTATTTTTTTATATGTATTTCTACTCTTCCTTACATTTTCTGGACCAGATTTGTTGTCTAAATTAAAACAATAATTATTTATACCCCTGGCACATTTAGACTTGAAATATTTCCATTCAACCAAGACGTTTGACAGTAAATAAGAGGGACATCTTTTCAAAACATCATAAAACAATGTAAAAGGAAGGTTTTTATCTGTTTTTATTCACGTTTTGTTTTTCTAACAGCTCAGTCCAGTTTAAATCTCAGTCTGTCTAAAAGACACACGTTGGTCAAATCAAATCTTCAGGTTAAAGTTTTATTCACTTTATGCTGTGATTTAAAAAGCATTTTGTTGGATTAACCCCCAAAGTTTAGTTAAAATCAGAAAGAAAATGTTTTACATTTTTAAAAAACTGGAAAAAATTCTGAATTTTTCCTTCATCGCAGTGAAATTTTTGCACTTTCTGTCACTAAACCAAAAGCAGAATTATTTTTCAGGATCTCTTCGGTTCTTTTAGTTTTCAAGTCCTGGTCGAAAGATCATACATCATAGCAATCCTTTGATTATTGTGTTGAATGTTGTTCTTCTCTAATCAATATCAGACGCTCAGAGAAATGAAATATCCCACATCCTAATAATAAATGAATTTCTACTTTTCCTCCAACCTTTGACCTCAGCTGTATCAGTGGGTCATTTTACTGGCGATCTAAAATTTAAAGTTTTGTTCATGACCTGATGTCATGTTTTAGGAAACTAGCCTTCTTCTAAGCTTGTGATGTTGGAAACACTCTGCAGCCTTTCCTACTCAGTACCATCATCAGTATCTTCATCATCAATTAAATTATAAGGAAAGCATAAATAAACAAGCCTGATTATGTATTTCTTTGTCCAATCGAACCAACTACAGGGAGGAGTCACAAAAACATACTGAATATGTAGAAAGCTCAGATAAGCAAGAAAAGTCCAGAGATGGAGAGGAGGAAGAGGAGGGAGCGACGTTCTGGAGACGCAGAGGAGGAGTAAAAGACGAGGCATGAATAAAAACCTGAAGATTGCACGCAAAGGAAAAATTTTATCAGAACAAACCTTTTTAGTAGTAGAATAAAAAGGAAGCAGCTTGTCTTTTCCCAGCCGAAAAAATAAGGTAGGTTTAGCTTTTTAAACAAATACTTTTTAAACCTTAAAATCAAATCATTTTAGTTTTAATAATGTCAGATTATCTGTATTATTATACCTAGTATTTGCCAAGTTTCTTAATATTCTTGGTTAAAAATGTTCTGTTTATTTCTAAATAAACTGAAGTTTTAAATTTTTTATCCTGCAAAAATGAACAATTATGATTTTTAAAAGAATTTAAGGAAGTTTAATAATAGAATTGCATTTTTCATATGAATCATTGTTTTCATTTTGATTGTAATTTTTTATTAAATAACGCTCAAAGAACAAGTAATTAACTCTACAGATTGGGATTTTATGTGCAATAAAAATGGTACAGTTATATCTAGATTTTTTTTTCCTAAAGTCAATGTGCAGAAACAAAAAACAAGTCAGAATATAATAATAAAACTTTAGTTAAGCTTTACTTTTCATTTTGATTTAAATTATTTAACTTTAGGATTAAATTCTGGGCCTCAGATGATCCCAGATCAGTGCTTGTAGAAATTAGAAAACATCACAAATCAAGATACATTTTTGTCACAATTCTAACCGGACCCATTAAAAGGTTAATTTCATCCCTCCAAAAGCCGATCAGATGTATCCGTTTTGCAGGATGAAGATATGAGGATGACTCCAAATGCTCCGGAGGTAAACTCAGCAGAACAGACATTTTTATAAACAACTGTCATGTTTATTGTTTTGCGGTAATGTGTTGATTAATCAATGTCACATTTTTTAAATAAGTTCAGTAAAAACTACCAGCCTGTACTGATTGTTGTGTCCTGTCAGTCCATCAGGTGTAGCTTGTCCTCCTGCTGCTGTGCGGGTTTTAAACCTGGAAAGGTCCAGCTCAGGTCATGTGATCGCTGTGGACACGGCTGGGTAGAACATGGTAAAAACACACATGCTCAATCATGTAACCTCTTATTAAAACGGAGATATAACATTTTTATGAAATTATTTTCCATTGCATGAATACAGCAGAAACAAATGATTTTAGAGGTAAAACAGCACAGTTTTACATTTTACGGTAAAATCAGTGACAAATGAATAAAATTGAATTGCATAAAAAGCCACAAATGAGCTACAGTATGCGCCATGTTGAACACAGATCAATCAGCCAACTACTGATTTTACCTACTGTATGTGTGTAAAACACACCAGGAAACAGAACCTGATTCATCCAACCTCTCCACCACTATGGACACACCATGGTGCAGCCAAAGCGCCCCCAGGGACAAGATGTTAGGTCTTCACAAACCTGGAATGAGTTTAAGAACATCATAGAAGCTTGATGAGAAGGTGGCGGCTGTTGGTGAGGTTACTGGAAAACAGTCTGGAGATCCAAGGTCTTGGCTCATTGGGTTAGAAGGATTATCAAGAAGTTGAAGGTTCACCCCACTGCTACACAGTAGGAGGTTGTGGATCTGAAGGCTGTTTGGACCACACACTATGCCTGCTGTATGATATGTAAATGATTCAGGAAAGGTTTGGAACATATGATCTAAACTTAACCTGCTGTGATTGGAGGAGAGAAATGTTGAACACAACTACTGTCAAACACAGAGGTGGACTCATTATGCTTTGGAACTACAAGGCAACTTCATAGCACTCACCGGCCTTTAAACTGGGCCATTTGCTGTTAATGCTGAGATCTGCTCCATCTGCAGACATAAATCCTACAGAAGATCTGTAGAAGTTTCTGACAAAAACTAGTTTGATGTGTTTTTGACTTATTTTCCCGTTGAATCTGACAACACCATAACAAAACCCCATCTGATGGCCCTTTGCTAACGTTTCAGAAACGCCCCTGTGTGTAACTGACAAAGTTGGAATCTGTATAGAGAATCCTACGTTCTCATCTAATTGATGAATCAGTACCAGAGGGTGTCTGTAATTTACATATAACTTTGTTGCTTTTGTTTTTATGATTCTTTATATTTTACCAGCAAAGAAAGAGTCTTGTAAACCAAAGAAACAGTAACGGTGCAGACAGCAGCTGTGTGCAGGCTCTAAGGTGACGTGAAGTCAGGTGTTGCTGTCATTGTGTCAACAGGAGCATCTGGATGGAGCATCTGTGGCCATGCACACACAGATCTAGTTGTGTCAAGTTTACCATTGATGGTTCCTCCAACACCTGTTGCAGCAGTCTAGAACTGCTTGCTGCTAAAATCGTTGTCCTGCACGTTCCCTCATACGATTTCCAACAGCTACTCTCAAAACATCTTTGACTCATACCAACAGTCACAAAGAACTTCGACACTGATTCACTTGTTTTCCTCATTTTCAGCTTTGAAAAAGTTCCAGGTTCATCCACCTTCTGGTTCTGGCCCAGTGGAGGTCGCTCTTCCTGGGCTGGTGTTTGATCTGAGCTCCCTGGTGCTGTTTGGAGCTCAGGCCATTCCTGTTCAGCTGAAGATTTTACTGGACCGCCTCTTCAGCATCCTGACTCCAGAACAGGTAGACCAGTTTCCATGGTGTAACTGCTCTGGCTTAGGGTTAATCAGCCTTTATGAACATTTTTACTTTATTTGTTTTGCCTTGCAGGTGGGCCAGATTCTGAACAGCCTGGGCTGGAGTTTGGGTGATTATGTCCGAGGGTACATGCTCCACGTAAGCAAAGCTCTCAGTTACAAATGAAACTGAGAATAATAGATTTATTTAAAATATTATAGTGGGCATGCATGGGTAGAAACTTGAGCCATCAGAAACTGATTAAATGCATTGGTTTGAAAATGAATTTCACTAAACTGAAACTGAGTTTTATGGTTTGAAACTGAATTCATTTGCTTTTAAAATGTATTTCGTTGTATTAAAAATTGAGTTTGACTACTTTCACTTTCAGGTCTGTAATTCAATTTAGTTCCAAAATTAAGTTTTTTGTGTCACACATCCGGGTCCTTGAGGATAGCCACAGATTAATCAAACACAGATTCATAGATTTACGTTTCACATCAGGTTAAACTTCCTTTACGGCATGTTGAGCTGGAGCAGTGCAGCATATATGAGCTTAGCGGATATCAATCACCAAGTCAAATGAGCATCTATAAGAGCCGTCATGTAAACAAATGATGGTCAAACAGCAACACTTATGCTACCTGTAGCAATTAGCTAAACATGCCAGATTAGCAGTGTGCCGCTGGTGTTATGTCGGTCTGCGTTTCTCTTGCCCTCAACTCAGCGTAACTTCTGTTGCCTAGCAACCGTGTTAGCGTGAAGCGTAAAGCTGTGAAGATGAACAAATGGAGCCTGAAGGTTAATTCAATTCAATTCAGTTTATTTATATAGCGCCAATTCACAACACATGTCGTCTCAAGGCGCTTCACAAAACTCAGGTACATACATTCCAATTAATCTTAATCATTGAACAGTGCAGTCAGAGTTAGTTATTTATTCAAATTGGATAAAAAGTTTTTCTATCTAAGGAAACCCAGCAGATTGCATCCAGTCAGTGACTTGCAGCATTCAATCCTCCCGGATGAACATGTAGAGACAGTGGACAGTCACTGGCGTTGACTTTGCAGCAATCCCTCATACTGAGCATGCATGTAGCGACAGTGGAGAGGAAAAACTCCCTTTTAACAGGAAGAAACCTCCAGCAGAACCAGAACCAGGCTCAGTGTGAGCGGCCATCTGCCACAACCGACTGGGGGTTAGAGAGAACAGAGCAGAGACACAAAGAGAACAAAGAAGCACTGATCCAGGAGTACTTTCTATGGGAAGGAAAAGGTAAATGTTAATGGATGTAGCTCCTTTAGTCGTTTCATCTAGAAAGAAAGAACAGATAAACTCTGAGCCAGTTTTCAAGGTTAGAGTCTGAAGAGAGCACATAGAGTTAGTTACAGTAAAAGCTCAGTCAATCGCCATGTCTAGGAGAGAGAAAGGGTTAAACACTGAAAGATAGGGCCATGTGGATCATCGGTAGAGGGTGAGCATTAAGTTGTTCCCAGCAGAAGCTCGGACGATGCCCCTCTCCAGAAAGTTGTCACAGGTAGACAACTTTAATAACGCTTTCTCTACTGTAAATGACAACACGGTTTTTATTTACCCTTTTACATATTGCTGATGGCTTATAATGCTGCTTTGTTTTAAAATGTTATTGTTTTATGATCTTGCTCATTATTCAGCCATTTGAAATGTTGAAAATATTTTTTGTGTTCATAGATATAAAAATCTAACACTAGATAAAATACATTGATGACAAATACCATTTGTTTAATTTCTCTGTAAAGCTTTCAACAACTTAAATACTAACATATTAACTTTAGGAGTTTAAATCAGGTTATTTGCAGAGCATAATAATAATAATTATTATTATTATCATAAATAAACCAAACATTAATATTAAATTTCATCTGACTGAATTATATCTGTTTAACTTCCACCCTTTGGGGAAACCCAGCGGGGTTTTGAAAACAATGTGCCGGGAGTCAGCTGTTCTCTCGGGGTTTAGCGCCTCAACCACCCAGTCAGCTGACAGCTGGCGAGGCGAGCAGCTGCTGGAGTAGCGGACGAACACATCGGCGTATTTGTGTAATTAAGCGATATCTTGATAAACCAATCAGATATTTTAGGTTTACCCAACTACATTCTCGTCTAAAAACATTGTAAAAGTTCAGCTGTTTCACAGAATGCGCAATATATCCAATTTTATTCACAGCTTTTCTCTCTCCTCCGGCCTTTGCTACTTCCGTTTGAACAATCTACTTCAAACTGCAATGAATCATGGGATAGGGTGAGCCACTGGGGATACACCGGGCCTATCCTTCAAATCTGGGGAAAAGAATTTGTTGGAACCTTGGAGATTGGACAGCATTCGTCGCCTCATCTAGGACATTATCGGTCTACAAATGCGTCCTTCAAAAGAATGCAGTCCTGAATTTGGACAGAGCAACAGTGAATGACATCCATGAATCAGTAAATCTGTGTTTGATTAATCTCTGGCTTCAAGGACCCGGATGTGTGACACAAAAAACTGATTTTTGGAACTGAAATTGAATTTCAGACCTGAAAGTGAAAGCAGTCAAACTGAATTTTTAATACAACAAAATACATTTTAAAAGCAAATGAATTCAGTTTCAAACCATTATATGCAGATTCAGTTTAGTGAAATTCATTTTCAAACCAGTGCATCTTATTTCAAATTACACAAATACAGATTCAGTCTGAGCAATTCAAATTCAGTTTCTGATGGCGCAAGTTTCTTCCCATAGGCATGTTAGAAGAATTTTATTCAAAAGACAAAAACTGTTGAATGATTCTGAAGTCATGTTTGGTTAAAAATGAGAAAAGTCATACTTTTAAAATTCAAAACCTGAGTTAATTAATGTCGTTTAATTTACATTAAAATTATGTAAAGATTTGTTAACCCAAAATAGGGCTGCACTGTTGCCTCGTAGCAAGAAGGTTCTAGTTTTGAATCCGTGCCTGGGGATCTCCCCATGTTTTCCCCCTGCATGCGTGGTTTCTCTACAGGTACTCCAACTTCCTCCCACTGTCCAAAAACTATAGGTTAACTGGTCTCTCTAAATTTCCCTTAAGTATGACTGTGTGTGTGTTTATGTGTGTGAAAGAGCTTGTATAGCCATCATTATGGGGACCAAAACTTGACTGTAGATCAACGTTCTGTGGACAAATTAGTCCTCACAATGCTAATTGGGCTAGTGCTTAGGTTTAGGGCTGAGGTGTGAATTGAGTTAAGGTTAAATTTAGGGTTGGGTATGTACCCGTAGGTTCAGGGTTAGGGCATAGAAAGCAATAGAAAATGAATAGAAGTCAATGCGATTTCCTCATAACAGTATATATAATAAGATATGTGTGTGTGGGTGTGTGCATGTATAAATATACCACCTTGTGAATCAACCCCTGACCGGACACCACCATTATGAGGACATTCACCATTGTGTGGACATTTTCCACACAAGGGGGAAATGGGTTATGTGGGATAATGGTGAGGTTTAGTACTAAGGCATGAATTTAAATCAGGTTAGGTTTAGGGTTAGGGTTAGGTATATATTGGTAAGGTTTAGGTTTAGGGTAATGGTCAGTGTTAGGCTATAGCAATGAAAATCTAGCATAAATCCCCCTGGCGTAGACACCTGATTCTGCTGGGACCAGCTGACTTATTGGATCAGTTGACTCTTGATATGCAGGCATCAGAAAGCATGAGCAAACCGACTATTTTCTTGTATAAACATATTCTCAATGTAAGGAAAATCAAGTTGTTTTTTTGATTTAAATTCTTTTGTATCTGTTTTGCAAATAGTAATCAGAACATCAGAGCTGGATCTTATCAAAAGCTCTTTAGGCGGTTTCCTAGGGTGCCAACAGCTTAGGGGCATTGCTGGAAGAACTCGAAATAAATAAATGAATAAAGTGAAATGAAACAATAGCAACAGCATGTGTGAATTGTAGCCTCAGTTTTCTGGTGTTATTTGACAGGAGTGGTGTGGTCTTCTCCAGCTGTAGTCCATCTGCCTCAAGGTTCCACATGTTAAGCGTTCAGACATTGTGTTCTGCATGCCTTGGATATAATGAGAGGCTATTTGAGCTACTGTTGCCTTTCTGTCATCTCAAAACCATCTCAAATGGTTGTGAGTGAAAATCCCATAGGATCAGCAGTTTCTGAAATACTCAAACCATCCGGTCTGGCACCATCAACCATGCTACATTGTTGCCATGTCATTGGTTTATTTCAGAATCAGAATCAGAATCAGCTTTATTGCCAAGTTTGTACATACAAACAAGGAATTTGACTGCGGTACACTTTGCTCTTTGGTTTTTGTTTTTGCACTACAGAATATACATATTTACAATGTACAATATACACATATAAAAAAAAAAGGTGCATTTAAACATCTGTATGCTGTTGTTTTGTATTTTATTGAATGTTCAACAGAGAAACAGCCTGGGGGAAGAAACTGTCTCTGTGGCGGCTGGTTTTTGTGAACAGCGCTCTGTAGTTTATGTGCAGGGTGTGTGGGGTCTGCAGAGATTTTAGCAGCTCTTTTCCTGACCCTAGACCTGTATAAGTCCTGGATGGAGGGAAGATCAGCCCTGATGATTCTCTCTGCAGTCCTGATTATTCGTTGCAATCTGGACCTGTCCTGTTTTGTGGATGAACCAAACCACACTGAGATGGATGAAGACAGGACAGACTGAATGATGGCAGTGTAGAAGATGACCAGCAGCTCCTGTGGAAGGTTGTACTTCTTGAGTTGCCTCAGGAAGTACAGTCTCTGCTGGGCCTTCTTTCGAACAGTGTCTATGTGTGAAGACCATCTCAGGTCCTCAGAGATGGTGGTTCCTAAAAACCTGAAGTGATCCACAGCCGACACGGTGTTGTTGAGGATGGTGAGGGGGGTATATGGAGGTGGTGTTTTCCGAAAGTCCACCACCATCTCCACAGTCTTGAGTGGGTTAGTTCCAGGTAGTTCTGACTACACCAGTGTACCAGCCGATCCAACCTCCTGTCTGTATGCAGACTCATCACCGTCCTGGATCAGTCCAATGACAGTGGTGTCGTCTGCAAACTTAAGGAGTTTCACGGACGAGTCCGCTGAGGTGCAGTCATTTGTGTACAGGGAGAAGAGGAGTGGGGATAGAACACACCCCTGGGGGGCACCAGTACTTATTGATCTGGTTCGGGAGAAGATGCTCCCCAGTCTCACCCGCTGCTGTCGGTCCGTCAGGAAGCTGTTGATCCACTGACAGGTGGAGGCTGGGACGTTGAGCTGGGTGAGCTTCTGGTGGAGGATGTCTGGTATCATGTGTTGAAGGCCGAGCTGAAGTCTACAAACAGGATCCTGGCGTAGGTCCCTGGGTGGTCGAGGTGTTGCAGGATGAAGTGTAGACCCAAGTTAACAGCATCATCTGCCGACCTGTTTGCTCGGTACGCAAACTGCAGGGCGTCCAGTAGAGGGCCTGTGATGTCTTTCAGGTGTTTCAACACCAGCCGCTCAAAGGATTTCATGACCACAGACGTCAGGGCTACAGGCCTGTAGTCATTTAATCCTAGGATGGTGGGTTTCTTGGGCACTGGGATGATGGTGGATCGTTTGAAGCAGGGGGGGGACCTCACACTTCTCCAGTGACTTGTTGAAGATCCGGGTGAAGATTGGAGCGAGTTGATTTGCACAGGTTTTCAGGCATGATGGGAGACGTTATCAGGTCCTCCAGCTTTCTTGTTTTCATGCGCTGAAAGAGCCTGTTTACATCATCCTCAGAGATCTTTAGTGCAGGCAGAGGATCTGAAGGTAGGGGGTTGGTTGCTTTGCTGGTCGAAACCTGTTCCTGAATGGGATGTGGAGGAGTTGGGTTTGAGGTGTGAAAGGCTTCTTGTCATGTCTGCAGTAGAAGCCATTCAGACGGTTGGCCAGGCGAGGACTTTTTTGGAAGGGGGGTGGGGCTTCTGTAGGCAGTCAGGTTTCTCAGACCAGTCCATACAGCCGAAGTGTCACCAGTAGAAAGGCTGTTTTTCAGCTTCTCACTGTAGCTTCTCTTGGCTGCTTTGATCTCCTTTGTTAGTCTGTTCCTGGCCTGCCTGTACCGCGCCCAATCTCCACTGCTGTGAGCTTCTTCCTGGTCCCTGCGCAGATTCCTGAGGCGTGGAGTGAACCATGGCTTGTTGTTCCCAAAGGTGCAGAAGGTCTTGGTCTGCACACACATGTTCTCACAGAAACTGATGTATGATGTCACCACATCAGTTAGTTCGTTTAAATCAGTGGCTGAGGTTTCAAAAACAGTCCAGTCTGTGCATTCAAAGCAGGCCTGTAGCATCTGCTTCGATTCCTCAGTCCACTTTTTAACAGTGTGAACCGTGGGTTTGGAAGCTCTTAGTTTCTGTCTGTAAGTTGGGATGAGGTGGATAAGGCAATGATCCGAAAGTCCCAGAGCAGCCCTGGTAACAGCATGGTATGAGTCCTTAAAAGCTGTGTAACAGTGGTCCAGTGTGTTTTTGTCTCTGGTGGGACACTTAATATGCTGTCTGTATTTTGGGAGCTCATTAGAGAGATCTGCGCTGTTAAAATCTCCCAGTATTATGATGCCCTTTGTGTTAATAAGGTGTACCCAATGAAGTGGCCAGTAAGCGTATTCAACAATAATTGCTCTGTCGAGACTACCCTACAGTCCTTGCGGTTCTCCTAAGCTTGAAAAGACCTAAGTGTTGATCAGGACAGTGCCAGTCAGGAAAATAATTTTCAATTAATAATCGTGTCTTAACTTTAAAGTCAGTGCTGAGTGAAAGTCTTTTTCATTTAAGTCCAGAATGTTTAAATGCTAAAGTTAAATCTGCCTGTTCCTCCAGCATCCCAGCGGGAAAGTGTTGGACCGCTGGTACATGGCCACGCCTGAAGAAGTACTGCTTGTTCTCAAACAGTTCCTGCGCTTCGGAGAGACACGCCCCATAGTGGAGTTGATGATGCTTCAGTACCTGGATGGTGAAAACCTCCTCCCTTATCAGGAGTCAGAAGCTCCTGTGGAAAATGTCCATTCAGATATTCTAACAAATAAAGACACATCTGTGTTAAAAAGAAGTTCACTGAGTGATGAGAGACTGGTGGATGGCACCTATACTTCAGACTGCTATGAAAATGTCCAAGAAAGACAATCGTTGCTCACATCTTTCCATTTACCACAATCAGCCATCTACTGTTCAACCAAGGTAATGCCGTTTACGCTCCTTCATGTATTTTGAAGTAATTACACAGAAGATACTGTTAATTTTACTTAATCTGTTTCTGCAGGACTCGGTTCCGCCTCGTAAGTTGCAAAATATTCAGCAGAAATTTGCTGGGAACAAACTGGTTCAGAAACATAACCGTGAAAGATACAGATGTGTAGAAGATGATGACTTGGTCCAGAAGAGATTGGAACGTGAATCGGCCTTATCAAAAATAACTGACCCGGATAAGTCAAATCCATCATTGTGGCACCAGAACCCCATCCTCCACCATGACCAGGTTTTCCTTCGGAAAAGACTGATCCAGCAGGAGAAAACTGCTTCCCTTTGCTCTTCCTTCAACTATTCATTTTTACCTTCTTCTTTACTGTATTCTCCAAACCTTCCCTCTTCGTCCTCTCACTTACAACATCCTCAAAAATCCCAAACTCTTCCCTCATTCTCTTCTTCTTTCCTCAGACCTCTTCATTCTTCCTCCTTTTCTCCCCCTCCCCCTCTCCATCTTCATCCTCTCCCATCTTCCCTTTGCATGTTTCCTTCCCTCCCCCCTGCAGGAGGTCGGAAGGGGAGGGTCAGCTGTGGCGTTTGTGGGAAAAGCTTCTATGACAAAGGTGAGCAAAAGTCCCCTCAAGGTTCAAACTGAGAAAAGACCCATCACTTGATAACACCCAGACAAAGGTGAGGTCAAAGTTAAGGTCAACTTTATTTATATTGCCGTTGCTTTATTATTATGACTATATTATTTAATGGTAATATTTTGAAATATTTTATTAAACAATAATTCGGTCTGTTAAGTGTTGTCTGGTGAATGCCGGCCCAATAAGGTGGTGGTATTAGGACAGTAGAGAAAGGAGTGAGCCTAGCTCTGACATTACTGAACAGCAAAACTCTGCACACACACGGAATAAATTCACACAATTTCATAAAATACAAGAATTTATCAATAAAAATAAGAAGTCAACTCAAAGTCAAACATATTTCAATTAATAAACTCTTTACTATCCTAGAACAATCCCAAATGTAAGAATAAAGAAGACCAACTATATATAATATGAACAAGTGAATCGTATTACATAAAATGCACTTTTATCATTTTATATCAAATGAAAGTGATAGAAGATTACCATTCAATGTTATTTATGCTTGAGAAAGATTATCTAGAATCTAGAAAGATTATCGAGAAGAATCTGAAAATGAAGTTAATTGGTATACAACCATTCACAATGCAAGATCAGATAAACATTCTTTTAATAAAATAATATTTTAAAGAATGATTTGCTGAATAAATCAACCTTCTGGATAATTAATTCCCAGTGGTGTTTAATTAGCTGTCTTTATTAAGTGCAATAATATTTAAGGAAATATTATTAAGGAAATATTGAAATAATGTTTAAGGGAATATTATTTTGAATAAGAACCAAAATTCTTGCTGGATAATTGAGTCGTAATGGTGTTTAATTAGCTATCACATTTAGTAAAATATTTATTTATTTATTAATTATATTTAAGTAAATTGTATTTGCTAGATTTAAAACTAACAACCTTTCTGGATAAATTATCCTTAACTTGCCCTCGCCTGAGTCTTGTGTTACCCTGCCTTGACCGGCGTTAGCAGTTTCAGCTAAAAGTTGAAGTTGAAGAGATATACCTTCTCGCCTGCAAGGAGACAATCCCGCGCGGTGTCTCTCCATCCGGTGTGGTAGAGGACGCCATGTTGGAAACACAGTTTTTTTCAGAGATTCAGCTCTGAATCCTACTCTTCCTGGGCTGAACTGGAAGTACAATAATGTGATTTAGTTTTAAAGTTCCAGCAAAGTTTATACCGGCCTTTGTACAGTTCAGAGTCAATGTTCGTCCATGCTGTAACCAGTGGCGACTGCTCTCAGACTGTAAGGGAAGCTCAGCTCCCCTAAAATGTCAAAAAATAAGTGATCAAATATATACTGTTGTGTGTACATGTCATTGACATTTGCTGTGTTTAAACAGGAACACTGAAGATCCACTATAATGCTGTCCACCTGAAGATTAAACATCGCTGCACTGTGGTGGGCTGCACCATGGTATTCAGTTCACTGCGCAGCCGAAATAGACACAGTGCCAACCCAAACCCACGGTTGCACACAGGTGGCAGCAGAGAGGCCCAGCCTTGCCGAAACACAGCGTGTGGACGTGAAACACAGATATATGAAGTTAAACAGGAACAAACGCTGGTACATGCCACCAACATGAAGAACGGTGTAAACAGCCATGAGGACTCCTGTCACAACATGCATCATGAATCCGCCTCTCTGGCTCCTCTTGTCCTACGAGCTCCATCCTCAGGAAGCTTTCCTTCTTCCTGGTCCGGCCTGCTGACCAGTCAGCTGTGTTCGCAGTCGAATCATTCCTTACCAAAGAAGAAGCCCAGGAAGTCGAGCATGCCAGTGAAAATAGAAATAGAGACTGTTCAAAGCAGGAGACACAAGGACGAGAGCTGAACAACTGCTGTGTGCTCCACCTAAAACTCACAAATATGTTTTTCAGTCATAAAAAGATGGAGAAAGAACTGTAACGTCTCACTTTATTCCTTTGGCACGATGCTGAATTTTTACACATTTTAAATATGTCACACTGTGCTCATTGACAGCATTTACTTGTGATTATTCATTGATAACGAAATGTGTTCTGTTGTTACATGTGATACATATAAAACAAATTGTATGAACTTTTCAGCAACACGAAAATGTTGCTCAAAATAAGATCTAAAAAATCAACATTTTAATCCCTTTGAATGCTATATTTCAATGTTTAATTTTTTCTTTTGTAGGACAGCAGAACTCATGTTTTCATTAATTAAGTTTAGTTTATCTAGAAGCCGCCAGTTTGCAACACATGTCATCTAAAGGCACTTCACAATTCAAACATATTCAGTTTCTATACAGAAATATTTAATCAAATCAAACCAATCATATGGAGAGATTTGAATCTTTTTACTAACTTGACCCTGGTTATAATATAGTCAAATTTACTTTGAAATGGGAATCGGTAATAAGCTTTCTATTTAAAGAAACCCAGTCGACTGCATCGAGTCACCGACTTGGAGGCGATCAATCGTACTGAGCAAGCATGTGGTGACAGTGGGACAGAACGTGAGCGATTATGTTTGGGTAATAAATATAAATCCCATATCTCTTACTGATAGAAAAAAAGAAAGGACACCCTGTTTCAACTTTAAAGCTTTTACCGACCAGATTCTAAGATTGTACAAATTTATCTCAGAATGTACAAAAACACAAAACCTAGAACTCACAACTTCAGAAATTAGGATTCTGAAACTATCTGTGTTTTTGTTGATTTTTAACGTCCTGCATAATACTAGCATAACTTTTGGAAATGTCCTTATCCATACTGAATAGTGACCAAAATGTAATAGTAACTCTACCTGGTCTGTGTATGAAGAGCGTTTGGTATTAGCTATGAGATCATCAGGAAGAGAGAAAGATAAAACAAGTAATTCATGTTAATTATTTCTAAAATACTTCAGAAAGCATTATAGTGTGCTGCGAATGATCCAAGCCCTGGTTTCAAAATCAAACAGGAGAATTCATCATACCACCGACAATGTAGATAAGGAAGGAAGTCCTCTAACTCCCTGTTGTTGAAGAACGTCTGGAGTATTTGGTTCAATATAATGCTGAAACAGATCTTGAAGTTATTGTTCAGGTAGTAAACAGTCTCAGAGGTGGCATGATAAGCTCTGCTTTGAAAATTAACAGCAGTCACAACAGGTTCCACACTCTGCTGGGTGCTCTGAAACACTACTGCAGTATTTGCTATTGTCTTACCTCTGTGGCCTACGACCTCTAACAAGCTGCTTTTTAGCTGCTGCACGTCCAGATGATCAATCACATGACAACTGGACAGGCTTTCCAAAAACGTATTAATGTTTCATCTAGCAAGAATACACTTGGTCCTGCACACTATCACTATTTCTTGAGACCAGTGTTCCAGGACAAATAACTTCATATTGCTGATTTATGTCGGTTGGTCTGGCAGGCCCATAACCTGTCGGCTGACCTGCATATAGCCACAATGAACAATAACTACCAGATCCATGCCTCTATGACCAAAGTGAGCAAATGTAGGTTTGTCGTTGTCTGAGTCAGAAAAACCTGATGCTCTTTGAGGTCTGATAATGTGACTGCTAACAGGGGGAAGCTGTCTGCTAAGGTCAGAGTCACACAGATCTGCTTGATTCCAACTCAGTAACAATCCCAGATGAAATTAAAAGAAGAATGTGGAGTTTAATGCATGCTATTTTATAGTGTTATACATTATGGGTGGATATAAACATAGAAATAGCAACTGCTCCTTGAGAGACGTTTAAACGGAGGACAGAAGAAAGATTTGACACAATATTTGGGAACCTGAATCATCATAAGCATTATCAAATGCATTTCAGAGGAAAGAAGGAGGATCACAGGACCTTGTTTGAAAGAAAAGAAAATGGTCAAGGTTTGGTCCTGTTGTTTAGTACAGGACCTTGTTTAGGAGAGAAAATGGTCAAAGTCTGGTCCTGTTGTCTTCCCAGGTGGCTTCCACAGTGACTGGCTGAAAGGCTGCAAACCTCCATGATGATCCCAGTCTTTGGACCGGTCCTGACCCAAAGCCTGGATGTTGTGAGGACATCTCTGACACATAATGGGTCTACAGCTGATACTCTCTTTGATTGTATTGGAATCTGGTGAAGGGAAATGAGTGGGTTACATGTGATGTTCATTATAACCAGATGAAAACTTCTACGAAACACAGGAATAATCAGATTTAATGCTAAAAGTCTCTGTATCCTCCTGCATCCTGAAGGCCATGTTTTGGATTACAAACCAGTTGACCTTCTGTCTTCAAGAAGTGTCTGGTCACAGGATACAGATGTCTAACAGCACTGAGGCCTTCAACCAAAAAAGCTTTTTCATTAGATGTGAAACTATCCCATGATGCACAGAAGAAAACAAGGAGCAGAAATGAGGCTGCAGTAACTGACAGATACAATCTGAGGACATAATGGGCTTTAATGGTTCAAATGATAAATGTTTAAATAAGTCGAATTATCAGGGCTAGAAATTTGTTTTAATCTGTATTTTAAACAATTTTTGGTATTTGTAGCTTTTTCAAGAAATCATCAGTAATCTAAACTTGAAGAAATTACACGAAACCAAATGTTTTCAGCGGCTCTGAAGATCAGATTTGGATCAAACTTCAGAAGGTTAATAACAAGCTTATAAAACTGAGACGATTAAAAAAAAAAGCCTAGATGCAGTCGGTTTGAGAGAAACTTCATTGTTGGATGAAGAACCACCACAGGAGGGCAGTAGAGCACACTGATGGTCAAAAAGTCACATTTAACAGCAGAAAGTCTGCAGACATCCAGATTTTCTTGATGGTCTTTAAATCCTCTGAAACTAAAACTATGGTTTTATATACATTCATGTTTTTCTTCTTCTGAAGCTGGTATATGGAGAAGCTCTAACATTAAAGTCAGACATAAGGTCTGTTGGTCTTTCAGAAATTTCATGAACTCTGAGTTTTGCCTTATTGTCCTTATAACAGATGTTCAGCCCTGTTGAGATTCATTTGGATGATAAAAATCATCATTATAGTTAGTTAGTTAGTTAGTTATTAATCAGTAGTTGACATAATTACTGTTAACTGTCAGTATATTGAGTTTCAAACTCACAAAGTTTAAATAAAGATTTTTAAGATATAATAGTGGAGCACTTCCCTCTAAATTGGTATTAGAGACAACTTTTAACATTCGTGGTTTTTTTTTCTGGCGCTTTTTTATTTTCTTAAGCTAGAAAAGTCATTTGGATGAGGGTAGATAAATGCTTATTTTCACTCTTCTCTTTCAGGCCTTCTGTAGTTTTTATTCAGTCTTTGAATGAATCGTTTGTGTTTTTTCATGTTGGACATTTGCATAATTGGTTAGGGGGATTTAAAAGATAAGCTCTTATGATCAGCTCTTTTAATTTCTAATCGGTATAATATTAAAGTTATTAATGGTGATTTGGAAACAAATCAAGTTTTTATTTAATATATTATTGACATTGGATACTCTAGTAAGCTTCTCAGTAGGGATGAAGATTATTAAAATTGTAATTCATATTTTAATTAGCGGGAGCACTGGGTCGTCTGGGGGCCCAGATCCTGGGCTTGGCCTGTGCAGCGGGAGATAGCGGTGTTGCTGGGTCTTAGGGGTTTGGTGCCCTACATCTCATCCTGTGCCTCTTTGGCCTGGGGGCTGCTGCTCCTGTGCTTCACTGATGACCTACGTCTGTGCAGCGTATGGCTGCTCTGAGGTGGTGCCTTGTGCGGCCTTCTGGAACCGAGTCCACCTATCCATTGCTGCTCTTGAGTACTCTGTGTTGCAGGCTTTCTGCCGTTCTCACCACTGTAACAGCTGCCACCTCCAGTTGACAAACTCAATAACATACTCCCACTTAAACCAAAAACACTTATTTCTGCACACACACACACACACACACACACACACACACACACACACACACAAAAAACACACACACACACACAAAACACACACACACACACACACACACACACTTGGTGCAGATGTGTTCATTTGCTGCCACCTGCTGGCTACATCCTGTAACTGCTCCACACTCACCAGAAATGTTAGTTCTGTGTAATTTGGTATAATTTGATAATAAAGTAAAACTAAAATTTAACTTCAGTAAGCTCATTTTTGTAATCTTCTGTACTCTAACTACTCTACCTGTACTCTAATCTACTTTCAGAACTGGGAGATGAACTGAGGATCCCCGTTCCGAACCATGTTAGAGGGTAATCCATGGAGACGCAAGACCTCCTGGACCAGGACCTCTTCCAGTTCCTTAGCCAAAGGTGCCCCTCAAGAAGCCAAAGCTTCTTGAGGGGCAGATGGACCATCTTGGAGAATCTATCAAAGATGGTCAGGATGACTGAGTAACCATTCGACAAGGGCAAAGCCAGTGATGAAATCCATGGAGAGGTGGTACCAAAGATGTGAATGGGACAGGAAGTGGCCACAACAACTCAGAGGGAGGACGCCGGGAGGGCGTAGGCTGGTTGCACTGGAGGCACAAGGCAACAAACTCCTTGACGTCCGGGGTCAGGGTAGGCCACCAGAACTGAGGCTGAATAACCTCCATTGACTTCTTGAGACCTGGACGATAGAAAAGCCAAGAGTTATGACAGATCGTGAGTACCTTGGGAACCAAGCGGTCCAGGATGAATAGACACAAAGACACTAGGCTGGTGATTTTTAATTCTGGAGGGTGGCCCTGATCTCCCACTCCAGTTCCAACATAGTAACAAACAGGGCCGTCTCAGGTAAGATGAACTCCTTACCATGACTGGTCATGACTTCCTAATAGGGTTCCTGAATCCTTCAAAGAGCATCAGGCTTCACGTTTTTGGTCCTAGGTCTGTGAGAGAGAGTGAAATTGAATCTGCTGAAGAATAATGCCCACCTGGCCTGTCTGGGGTTGAGCCTCCTTGCCAGTCTCAGGTATTCCAGGTTCTTGTGGTCGGTCCAGACTTAAAAAAAAATCCTTGTCTCCCTCCAGCCAATGTCTCCACTTCTCTAGGCCCATCTTGACAGCCACCAGTCGATCTCCCATATCATAGTTGCGTTCCGAGAGAGAAAGAGTCCTGGAGAAAATGGCACACGGGTGAATCTTGTCATTAGACACTCTCTGACTGAGAACAGTTGTCTGACTGACAACTTGTCCTCGATATGAACAAATTGGTAGGCCGATCCAGTTGGTAAAACCTGGATGAGATCAAGCAGAGTCCATTAAAGGTCAACGGTGATCTCGTTGAGCCCCCGATGATCCATACATGGGGGATTAAACCATCCTTCTTCCCCACTAAGAAGAATCCAGCCATCAATGGAGAAGAGGGCGGCCTGATGATTCCTGCATAAGAGAATCATCAACACACTCTAATGTTACTTAAGCAGTGAGTTTAAACCCCATCTGACATGGCTTCTCACAGTTTTGGCTTAATCTGCTGCTTTTGGCTCTATCAATCATTTCTAACAGCAATATTTAAGACTACATAAAATCTAAACAGTAGCAGTAATTTGCATTTATTGTAAGGTGATCATCAACGGGTAAGAGGAAGGATAGAGGTTACAGAACACATTATGTCACACCTTACATGCCTTGATAAACATAAATCAAGCAGCAATTTACACCCCTTGTGGCATTGAGATCGTTTCAAACTTCCTGACACCACAAAAGAAATGACTGTCCAACAAGTTTCTGGCAGAGGTATTGATCACTGGCAGAATAAGATTTACACGACTAGTAATCCGTTCAAATTATGCAAACGACCACTCTCTTTATGAAGGTTCAGAGAGTTCTCGCTGTTCTGCTAAATATGCAGTAGATAAACATTCATCACACAACGCTTCACTTTCTGTCTCTGAAGGAGCTACTGGAACTGTTTTGGGTCGATTTAATTTGCACTGAATGGTTGACTTTCACCTGCAGACTCCCGGCACAAGCTGTGTCCAAATTCAGGGGCTGCATCCTTCGAAGGACAGGTCTATGTGGGCCAGGTCTTTTGATGGCTGCAAAGGCCCATAGTTATCGGCTGTGAATTTGGACGGTGTAGCCTTCACCAGCTGTTCCCGTCCTTACCCCAGCGTAACTTCTGTTGCCTAGCAACCATGACAGTGTGGTGGAATTTTCTTATCAAAGTGAGAGAGAAGTTAACTCATTTATTGGCAAAGGCCAGACTTTATCTCTAAAAGGTTTATTCAAAGGCATACAGCGTTTGAAGACTCTGTCACCAAGCAAGTCAGATGAACAGAGCCCCGAACACAAACTCCATTCACATTTATAGCAGAATGAGGGTGTTGTCTCAACTTCAAAGAGTTTAACTTTATGGCCCCTAAACCCTTCCTAGGTCAGAGGTAACAAAGTTATTCATGAGGGCCCCATCTGCCCTCCCTCAAAACATAACTCTTTAGGGAGTGTTAACCATAAACCTTCTGGTAATGGATTTAGAGTCCATCTGTTCTAAATAACAGAACACTAATAAAAACACAGAGGTTAGATGAGAAAGGTAAATGAAGTTCATAGGACTTAAGAAAGAATTCCCATTGCAACAGCGTGAAGCATGGATCTGTGAAGCCATAAAGATGGAGCCTGTCTTAATCCTGCTGTCTCCACTGTAAATTACTGCAGATGGTTTTTATTTTTCCCCTTTACATATTCCTGATGCCCAATATTCCTTTCTTTAAATTTTTCTTGTTTTATTATCTTCATTCATTAATTTTCTACACCCCTTATTCCATAGTGGGTCACGGGGGAGCTGGTGTCTATCTCCAGCAGTCTATGGGCGAGAGGCAGGGTACATCCTGGACAGGTTGCCAGTCCATCGCCGGGCAACACAGAGACAAACAACCATGCTCACACACTCATTCACACCTAAGGGGAATTTAGAGAGACCAATTAACCTAACAATTAACCTGTTTTTGGACAGTGGGAGGAAGCCAGAGAACCCACGCATAAATAGGGAGAACATGCAAACTCCATGCCGAAAGACCCCCGGCCGGGAGTCGAACCCAGGACCTTCTTGCTTTAAGGCCACAGCACTCATAGATATCAGAATATAACATTGTACATAAAATACATTGATGACAAATACCATTTGTTTGATTTATTTTTTTAACAACCACTAACATGAATTTTCTGACCAAAGTTTGAATAATTTTTTTGTAGCGAATAATAATAATGAATAAGACTTATTGTAAAAGTTAGTTTTTATTTTCCAGAAAGCCTATTATATTCAATTCAATTCAGTTTATTTATATAGCGCCAATTCACAACACATGTCGTCTCAAGGCGCTTCACAAAACTCAGGTACATACATTCCAATTAATCTTAATCATTGAACAGTGCAGTCAGAGTTAGTTATTTATTCAAATTGGATAAAAAGTTTTTCTATCTAAGGAAACCCAGCAGATTGCATCCAGTCAGTGACTTGCAGCATTCAATCCTCCCGGATGAACATGTAGAGACAGTGGACAGTCACTGGCGTTGACTTTGCAGCAATCCCTCATACTGAGCATGCATGTAGCAACAGTGGAGAGGAAAAACTCCCTTTTAACAGGAAGAAACCTCCAGCAGAACCAGGCTCAGTGTGAGCGGCCATCTGCCACGACCGACTGGGGGTTAGAGAGAAATACAACTTTATTACAGCTGTATTACAGCTTTTCTGTCTCCTCCGCCATTGCTAATTCCATTTGAACAATCTGCTTCGATCACAATGAATCATGTCGTCGACCTACAAATGCAGCCTGTAAAGGTTGCAGCCTGTGGCCCTTGAGTCTCCCTAGTCATCAACATGGCGGTGTTTGTATTTCCGGTTGGCGCATACCTACTGAGTCTGGAAGAAGAGCGCCCCCTGGTGTACGGCCATGCGAATTACCTTCAAGTCACAGATTGTTTTGCGCCACCGTCAGCAGTACGATTGGTGCAAAAGAGAAAGTGCACAAAAAGTAGGTGTAACTTTTAAAGCAGCATTTGTGACTCACAGCAGCAGATTCATGCAGTTGTATTCACTGATTTATGTTTGCGTTAAAGGAAAAAAAAGATTTAAAAACTGTCTTAGTTAATACAGGTGTGAGAATTTATTTTGCACCATTTGTTTTGGATCAATTGGTGCAACACGCTGAAAGAGGTTTTAGATACAATTACAAAACTTCTATAGCATTCGTCACGGTGCCTTCAAACTCACAGTTACAATACACAAATAGTTTTGCCCCAAAATGACTTTCATAGGTATTTGTGGTATTTACTCTGAAAGCCCTACAAAAAAATGTTTTTATGACAGATTTAGGTCCATGAGAAATTAAGGGGTTACCCTGCAAATAATCTAACCTATAAAAGAACTAGACTCCTATTCTGAATAATATTCATGTACTTTACTTTAAAAGCCAAACATAAACACGCTGTTATTCCTGCTTCCAGCCTTTTAACTATCAGTTACCCATCTAACCTGTGAACAATTCAGACTTTTGTTTTGAGTAATCTCTTTTAGGATTTATTTGGAAAGTCCAATTTATTTACTTGTTTATTGATGATTTAGGCCCATTGGGTAAATGAGTCATTCTCTTGTAAAGATGTAACAAATATGAGAGAATTTATTTACGAGAGTTAAATTAATGTCTAGTATAATCGTAGATTCAAATCCGGTTTTCCCAAATATCTTCAGATTTTCTTTGTCATTAGTATGTTCATATTCATTTATTGTTAATAACCTTAAATCTTTGTCTGTTTTGGTATCACCTAAAAACACTTAACTAAATTTTACAGTCAGTTCTTTTACTTTTTTGTCTTTTTCTATAATCCTGAAGAAGAAACCCTCTTGTAACGTTCTATTCATAATAAAACCTTATTTAGAAAGAAATTGTTGAATTAAAATAAATTAAAATGTACTTTTGGTTTTACGACATTTTTATTACACAAGATGTCATGTTCATACAACAACCAATTCAAAGTAAAAAATTGTATTTGTATAGTTAAAACTTCTTGATTTTGCTCTTAAACTGAATAGAAACCAAGAGAGGACATGTTACAAAATCTGTCTTATGGCATTTTCTGATAGTAGGTTGTCATTATCCGCAACAATGGTTGCTTTGGAGTGAAAATGGTTTAATTGTGTCACTATCCTGAGATTACGGAACCTTGTTCTTAAAATAATGGGCATCTCACCGGAAACTTTATTATGTACACATTTCAAAAAACTGCTAATATTCCCTTTTTCTTTCAGAACTGCCTTAATTCTTCTTGGCATGAATCAACCGATGTGTTAGAAACATTCCTCTGAGATTTAGATGGATAGAATCTGCTAATTTGTTGAATCAACCACATGCTCTACAATACCACTTGAATCAGTATGTCAAATAAAGAAGCTGGTGTGTATGTTTCAATTATATGAGTCAGATAAGTTTGTGAAATGAACATTAAGTGTTAACTAATGTGCCGGGCAACAAGCTTTAAAAAATAACAAGGAAACTAGCAGTAAAAAAATAAAATACTTTTATGTTAATTATTCTTCTTTTAATAGGAGAAAATCCTACATGTTTGTTTTTGCAATGGCATTCTGTCATGTGTTGGGACCCTAGTCATTGGTCACAACATTAAAGGCCAGTAAGAACTTTTCTGGCTCTTTAAAAAAAAATCGCATTAACCTACTTCCAGCGCAGCTAGGAACAGGAACAAGAAGGGAGTAACAACGGACTTCCTGTGACGTCACTGTTTGAATAAAAACCCCGGACTCCAACAAACGGACCTCTTCCCACGCAGGTCCCCAGCAGAACTGGAAGGGAAGACACACACCGCATGCTAATATCTCCTTGCTGGCAAGCAGACATAACTCTTCAAATGGGATCCAGAGTGACTACGATCACATGCAACAAAGTTAAGTAATGATTTGCTGTTCGAGTATTTGGCATTCATTCATATAAAGGGTGTAAAGAGACAAGCTTGACTTGACTTTTCTTCTGAGGCCCCCAGAACCAGTCCTTATCGAAGCGGATTTCCCCCACAGCCTTGAAAAGGAGGCTGGGACTGCATCGCACGCCTTCCTGCGCGTACGTCCCGGTAGTGAGAGCTACCCCGCCGCATCGCAGCCATTCAAGGAGCTGAATGTGCCTTTGTCACGGTTCAGCCAGCCCAGCTAAAGCCCTTTCCCACAGCTACAGGAGCTTAGCTGCAAATCAACCCTTTGTTTACCCACATGCAGTTCATTTTTCCTCAACGCCCAGTACAACTCCTCTTCAGCACAGTTCATGTAAGAGATAGTGTTCGGGCAGAGAAGATTAGTTTAGAGTTAAATAATCAAAATGTTCGTTTTATGACGTTTGTTTTTGTTTGTGTTGAGAAACTCAGCTATGTGTTCTGTGTAGTGTTTTTTTTTCAAGTTAAGACAAACTTTATTTAAAGGGTGGATTTTAAACACAAACAGGCCATAACGCGTCGTCCATGCTTATGCATTTCAACCCTTTTATTAGTGTTTTTTTAAAGGTATGTGTTTGATTCTGGTAACCAGCTATAAACTTCTTTTGTTAGCTCCAACCGCTAACGACTAAGAACACGTGCCCTTTGAGTCTGCTAAGGATCACTTAAATAATATATCAATAAATAAAGGCAGCTAATTAAGCACCATTAAGACCCATTTATCCAAAAGGCTTGGTTCTTATTCAAAATGATATTACCTTAAATATTATTTTACTAAATAAAGGCAGCTAATTAAACACTGTTGTGAATTGGTCATCCAGAAGGTTGATTTTATTGAGCAAATCATTCTTTAAAATGTTTTTTTTAAATAATGTTTAATCTGATCTTGCATTGTGAATGGTTGTTTGAAGGTATACCAATTATGGCCCAAGTTAGTTCCAAGACTAAATTAACTTCATTTCCAGATTCTTCAAGGTAATCCTTGGTTCTCAAACATAAATAACATCGCGTGGTAATGCTGCATCACTCTTTTGGTCATGGTTTTCAACAATCTTAGATTCACTTGTTCATATTGTACTTAGCCCATTAGTCTTCCTTATAATTTAATTCTCCTTGGTAGTTTAGTTGGATTGTTTTAGCATAGTAAAGAGTTTGTTGATTGAAATATGTTTGACTTTGAGTTGATTTATTTTTGTTAATAAATTCTTGTATTGTAAGAAATTGTGTGAATTCATTCCATGTGTGTACAGAGTTTATGCTGTTCAATAATGTCAGAGCTTGGCTCACACCTTTCAATTTTGTCCTAATACCATCACCTTATTGGGCTGGTATTCACAGGAAAATCCTTAACAGACTGAAATATTATTTGATAAAATATTAAAGTATTAATATTTAATAATATATTAATATTAATAATCACAACATTTTGGCATCCCTGGGTGGGCATTATTATGAACACCTTGCACCTTACATATATGAGAATGAATAAACCACAACTGCACATTCTTGACCCACCGAGTCATGATCTTAAAATCAGCTGTCACTGGTCACAATAGGACTCAAAACATCAGAGTTCTAACATCAGATTTCATTGGTTACATTTAAGAGAGCAGCATAACTCGTGATATTCCTGGAGTTCACAATTTTAGACATTTGGCGTTTGCGTTAATTACTCCAATCATATCTCTGCACTAGTAACAAACAACTCCGCTACAACGGCAAAGTTTAATGTTTTGACTCTTTTGACTTTGGTTTCTTCTGTGTAAGCAATAGCTCGAAACTTGTTTTAACTTCTGTTAACCTCACTATAATAATATATTCATATTAATAAACACAACACATGATCGGTTTGTAGTAGGACCCAAGTGCAGGGCACACAGAGGCAGACGGGTGAAGTGAAACAACCATTTAATAAATAACCAAAAGGACTTACAAACAGAACAAGGAGACCGACAGAACAGGGTAGAATGTGGACCAAGTTGTAGAGGAATAGAGCATTGGCATGGAGCAGTGTAACGGAAGAATCCAACGAGGAACAGAGAAAACCAGATGGCTTAAGAACAGAGAAGTGAGGAGAAGACATGACAAGCAGGTGAAGGTAATCAGGAGAGAATGTATAAACAGCGGAGATCAATGAAGGGAGATGGACCTGAGAGAGGAGAGAAAATGAGCAGAAGAACAGAGAGAGACACAAGGAATAATTTAAACAGAATTGATACGAAATTTACATTAACACTAAAACAAACCTGGGGCTCCATTTTAGAAAGCGGGGTTAACAAGCTCGGACTGGAAGCACATACCCTGAGTAGACCTACTCAGCTTTATCATACTTAGGGATTTTGGTTTTAGAACAGGTGGTAACACCTAGGTTACTTCACTCTGAGTCAAGTTAACCCGGAGTTAAGCGCGAGCGCGATTAAATAAGAAGCTCTCATCAGTGGAAAGCAGATAACATAATTCGCCATAGCAACGGGAGGAAAAAAGAAGCCTCAAAGTGCATATTTCTTGCTAATGGAATTATAAATATTAACGATGGCATATGGAGAATATCAGCACATATTTAGTAAGAAAAGCGATACTGTTGCTGCAAAATAGCGAGTTAGCGTGGCAGAGACCAAGTCAATGTGTGAGTGTGATTTGACGGAGAATTAAAGATGAATCCTTGATACTACACTTATTCATCGTCCAAAAAAAATAAAGTTAAAGTGTGTGTGTCAGGAGCACTCTTTCGGCGTCATACACTGGTGGGGGACAAACACGGTGTGTGTACGAATGTATACACAAGCCCGCCTGCAAACAAAAATTGCAACACTCAGCCTGCGGAGTTTCTTTTTCCTTTTTTATTCTAATTCAGTGCTGAACTCAACTATTTCAAACTGTGACAAAGTGGTTGAGTCTGTATTTATGCACCACTTGTCCCTTAAGTCATTCATAGTTCATGGCATCTTGTTTTATAGTATTCAGAATCCTTTAGTTTAACATTACTGTAGCAGCTTTGCAGCACATATTATCCTGGGTTTGTTTGTGGTAGCATTATGTTACAGTTTACACCTAAGCATATATTCATAGTAACCACTATTGAACCATTAGTTATTTTTTAGTTTCCCTCTGTTAAATGCACATTTCTGGTAAATGATTTCTGTTATTTGTTTCTTTGTATAAACTCACCATTATTTACCCCTTTATTATTCATTTTTTATTCTCTTTAATTATTTAATTACCTTTATGCCACCGCAATGTACTTTTCACTTGCCTGCACCTGCTTCTGCCTTACAGCAAATGTCTTTTAATATAAGTTTCTGGAGAGTTCACATCCAGCCCCGAGCATGTACCCGTGACATACCATACATTTACAGATGACACGTCTTCCAATCAGGTGACTTCACAATCTACTCGTCTCCTCTTTCCAGTGAGGATACACCCAGTGATAAAATTCCAAGTAGGTACATCTAAAACAAGGGAAGGTGTAACGTAGTTAAAGGGAAACGTGATTGGAAGAGTTTGTGACCATGGGCGTATCTTTAGCTAATGGGTGTTTCTTCTGTTCAAAGCCTGAACAGAAGACCATGTCTTTTGCTTATAGGCTTATTTTTTACCTTTTTTACTTCCTTCACTTATGTTTTAAATGATCAAATACTTTTCTGCATATATTTATAAAAGTCAGTCAGTCATTTTCTACTGCCACCAGCTTACATAAAATTCTGCAACACCAACTTTATGACTGAAGAACCTATTATCTTCATGCTTTCCGTCCCACCTTGCAACTGCCTAAAGTAAGAAAAAAGAGGGCAACTGAACGAGAGGCCAACTGAACAAACCAGTCAATGTTTGTGCTGACTGCCCTTCACCTTTAGAGTCATGAGAGAGCCTCCTGGACAGTAGCCTTCATCTTCCTCATCCTCCTGCAGAGGGTGAGACAATTATGGTGCTTGACATGGTTAAATTTAAAGGGAAGTAGATGTCAAAGAGTGGAATTCCAAACCATTGGAAAATGGAAAGGCACAAACATTTTATTTAGAAAATGAATTACTAATGAGAAAGTGGGTTTCACGTCCTGCTCTCAGAAACACTCAAAGGAACACTGAAGTGTTGTAAATCAGGTTGTTGTTCCAAAGGGATACCCTGAAGGAGCGTTGGAGCTAGCGCATGAACACATGGTCAGGTCACCAACATCACAGGTATATTTATGAACTGTGGGAGCAAACTGGAATACTCGGCAAGCATGTGGTGAGAACTTGCAAACTCAATGCAGAAAGGGCTTAATTTTTGTAAGTATATTTTAAATTAATCTTTTTTGTAAAAAAACATTTTCCGTTCAACATTCGAATACAAAAAATAGGCGAATCTCTCAAATAAGGGACAAAGTTAAACAGAATATGAAAACCCAGAACCGTTGTGACACTTAGGGCACAGACATTAAACCACGCTGTAGATTAAACAAGAAACATCTTTCTGACCAACAAAAACAGCTTCCAGTCAGGAAGTTTGAATCAAAACATACAAGCATGCAATAAAAAGGAATTTCTTTGTAAATTCAGATATAATAAACTTAACATTTGCATTTATCACCTTTTAAAACATACCTCTAAACAGTTTAATGCATTTATTATTTACTATATCTTGAATGTTTATGATATACAACCTGCTGACCAATACTGACCGATCCCTCCAGCAGCCACTTTGCGAAACTCACTGCTGCAGCTTCATTCCAAGTGTTATTGTTTCATCTACATTTCCCTGCACCTGCTTCTGCCTGCAGCAAATATCTTTTAACGATACATAATTTGGGGAGAGTTCACATCCACCCTGGGGCATGTACCTCTGACCTACCGCACCTTTCCAGATGTCACCACTTCCAATCAGGTGCCTTTACCATCCCCTCCCCTCCTCTCTCCAGTGGGGATACACCCAGCGACAAAAAACCTCTTAACATTTTAATGCATTTATTATTTTCTATATTTTGGATGTTTATGATATACATGATATACAGCATTTTTAATTCCAACTTTATCATTTCTGTTTTTGTGGTCCATCCATCCATCCATCCACCCACCCACCCATTATCTATACCCGCTTGTCTCTTTTGGGTCACAGCGGGGCTGGTGTCTATCTCAAGCTATCTTGTATTTTCAAAGTGAATACATTCTCTTTTGCCACTGAATTATTCTGAAACGGAAACATATGCCAGCATTGAAGATTTTCTAATGTGACTGATAACCTCCAGGCTGAAGCTCTCTGCTTTCTTTAACAATTACTTTCTACATTTTCTGATTCATACTGGATCTTTGCCTCTTAGGTGCTGTAGATTGCAGAGCTTGTAACGTTCTCACCACACTCACAAATGTACACTTCCAGTTGACAAACTCACACACACCCATTCACACACACATACACCAACATACAATCACTCAAATGGTTGAAGGTCATACAAACACAGGCTACTATAACATCAGTGTGGCCTGCCTACATAAATGCTGGATTGAATCCGGAATTAATCGAGTTAATCACGCAATTAGGACACTGTCTTGATATATCCTTTCTGGAGAGCATACCTGCCCTGGCACATTTAGGCAGCTATCTGCTCCATAGGGTTTGCCTAAAACGCCACGACAGAAAACTTCATGAGTCCATGAGGGCCTGCTGAGTCTTTGCCCACTTCTGCCAAAGGGTTTCGGATTAGTGTCTCCCCGTGCTGCAGTTTTTGCCCATAACGAGGTTCTTAACAGGAAACTTCCTTTAGAAGGCTGTGTCTCTTTCCACAAGTTCACAAGACATAACATTTTCAGATTTGTGATGGCTCTTTCACTTACTAAATAAACAGGTGCATTTCTTTGAGATACAATTTTACCACACTGTAGTTATAGTGTCCGTTTGCAGGCACATTGTGTATGAGATGGTGTTTTGGCAGGTGGATATCTATGGACTACACACAGTGATAACCTGGACAGTTTAAACCCCTTTAAAAAGTATTAAAAAGCTGCTGCAACTTATTAAGAATGTGAATTTTCAGTGCAGTGAATTCATGAGGTCATTAAGGCTGCAAAGGGCTCTTTATTATGTATGACAGAGCATGGAAAGAACCAGTACCACCTGTTTATAAAAACTGGGTCAAGAAAGTCATGTACTATGGTGAGCTGGAAAAGATCAGATACGCACTAAAGGGCTCAACTTAGAGGTTTTATAATATATGGCAACCTTTTTTTTTACTTATTTTGGAAACATAGAGGCAAAAATATTGTTTAGCTTTTTATTTTATTCTGTTTATGTGACAATTTTATGTATATATTCATTCATTATGTTTGTATGTATGTGCATGAATATGTATAACTATGTTTATGAATATATATATTTATTTTATTTTGTTTTTGGCTGATTCATGATTATATTGTTATGGAAAGATTTGTTTTTGGAGGAGAAAAATGTTTACCAATGCTACAGTATCTGTTCAATAAGAAGACTTGATCCAAAAAAAGACAACGTAAGGGATGTTCAGTGTAAACTCACTATTATTTGATATTGTATCTTAAAATTTACACTGAAATACCTTTATATATTTATATATATATACACATTAATGTCCATTAGCTTGCATTTCTTATTTATTCTATTTTTGATGTTAATGTTAAATAGTTCTGCTCAGCCAAATCCATCCAAGCCCTCAGACCGTCTCTGGTTTAGTCACATTTCTCTGCAGATGCTTTTACCTACAGCAGATATTTTACATATATACCTTTGAACTTAGGACGTTTTCAGCCTGGGGCATGTACCTGTGACATACCATACCTGTCCCAGGTGTCCCCTCTTCCAATCAGGAGGCTTCACCATCAACTCCTCCTCTTCTCTGAGGAGAGGATAAACTGAGGGACACGGTCAGAGCGAACGAACAGATCAGAGTCCACCAGACTGAGACGTCAACTTCAGCCTTCATCCTCCTCATCCTCCTCAGAGGGTAAGACCAGCTGAACACTCTTCTTCTGCCCTCCTGTAATGTTGCTGTTCATTCTCAGGATCAGTCAGTGATTATTTCTGCAGCTCAGTAACTTTAACCATTTTATGACACATTTCTACATGTTTCTGTGTCTGTGAGCTCTTTAATGTTTTCATCCTGTTCCTTTAAGAGTTAATCTGCCTGAGAGAAATTATATTCTGCCTCATAGGAATTCATAAACGCCTGAAATAACTAAAATATTCAGGTTTCAACTATAAACTCTGCAAAAACGACTGATTTGTTTTTGCTGTGATGTTCTGATCCACTTGTCTGTCTTCCAGCTCTCTGTCAGCTGATTGGTCACCTCCAACATGCTCCGCCTCCTCCTTCTCCTCTCTGCTGCCATAGCCCTGTCAGGTGAGCTCCTACAGTAGATAACCTGAGCTTCAGCTGAGTCTGTAGCCCAGCTGGATGTGATGATGCAGGAACGGAGCTTTCAGTGTCAGACAGGAGGAGGTTTTGCTGCCATCTTTGTATCTAAACAGACCCACTGATGCTGTCCTGGAACCAGAGGACAGCTGCTGTTTTATTCTTCAACACGTGCAGATTGTCTTGTTGCTCTAGTTCACACCTCTCATGTGTCTCCATGTTCTCAGGTGCTGATTTACCGTGGATAACTACTAACTCAGAGCTCGACATCAGCTCGTGTCCCATCACATATTTTGGACAGAAGTATGAAAGATTCTATGTGAGTAGATGAGGCCGGATGAATCTCTTCTTCTCTGTCTGTTGTCTTCATTATTGCTGAGTCAGCATGTTTGTTAGAGCTGCTGTTTGCAGTCTGAAGACACATCAGCGGCTAATGAGGCTGAGACTACCTGCAGTCTGCTGTCTGAGGTTCATCGTGCAGCAGAAACCCTCAGATCACTGGTTCATGCTGGACTCCAGACTGTCAGAGTCCCTTTATCACATCAAGACTGAAGGAAACATTTAAACTTGTTCATCTGCATGGAGACAAATTAACGGTTTTAAATCAACCAAGTTAAGAAATAAAAAGCAGACTGACATCACTTCAGGTCTGATTCTTGTGTTTAAATGTTGGTTTCCTCTGCAGCTCCAGAGCTCTGAGTCAAACTTCTGCAGCAAACAGTGAACTAGGATTTAGTTTAATAGAAGCAAACAACAGGTGAACTTAAAGAAAATTAAAAGTTTTTCTTTGACTTGTGTTTTTCAGGTGAACCTCACCAGTGAGAACGTTGTGATCTGTTTCAACGGCTATTATGACCCTCAGAACAAAGGAGACTGTTTGGTGGGACCTGGAGCTGCGATGATCTTCTTTCTAATCGGTATCAAATATTCTGCGCTTGAAAGTCTGTTCAAAGAGAGATTGCCAACCATTTCCAACTCTCTGGAATGTTATCTGGAAATTCAACTATCCTCAGTAAGTTCTGTTCAGTGTGGAGTAACATCTGGTTGTTGATTGTATTTTAAATGTAAAGAACTAGCTGACAATAAACCAGTGTCTCAAGCTCAAAATGTTTGCCTTCAGTTTTTGGTGTCTATTTATTTTTTATTTTTTAATCATGAAAATATGCAATTTCACATAAAGAGATAAGAGTTAGCCACACTAACTGTATTATTTTCACAGATTACTGTTCAGGTAGCAGACTTCGAATCACAAGCAGCTTTATATGTAGCTACTTCTAGCCAGGGTACATGGGTGAGTCTGCAAAGTTTCTGTAAATATAAAGTCAGCTGATGATACATGACCTTTTGTAAAACCATAAAGTGTAACTGAAACATTTTCTCCAACTGATTTGATCAGGACCTTTTGATTAAAAACACTGTTTCCATCATATTCTGTCCATGTTCTGTCTCTGTGGTTCTAACTCTGCTCGTTGGTTTGTAGCACACAGATGTTCTGGTGGATGGTAACAAAGTCAGCACAGTGAATCTTACAGCAGCTGCAGGTAGTAGCAGAACACGTAGATTTGTAGACCTGAGCGGCTGCAGACATTCAGGTCGGTGAGCGTCTGAATCCAAATATGAACTTTTTTAATCTGTGAAACTGTCTACATTATTCAGAAATCTGTGAGTTTTTCAGCTCTGGATCTTCCTTCATTTCTCAGGGGTTCTGTTCTGGCCTGGTGAGGTGAGGTCTGATCCTGACACCTGTGTCAGTCTCAACTGTTTTGAGACTGAGGTCCTTCAGACCTCCACCTGTGGGCCTCTGGAGCGTTGTCAAGGCAACGGCATGTAAATATGTTCAATATAAATTTAAAATAAAGAGCAGTTATCAAAATGAGACAGAGAAATTAATTTTAAAACTTTATTAATAAACGATTGTTTTACTGGAGCTGTCATTTTTAATAGAGAGCTTTTATTGTGAAGGAACTGCAGGAAGTGTTTCAAAAACTTTTAGTTTGAAGGACTAATAGGACGTTTTACCGAAAGCTTTTATTGTGAAGGAGCAGTGGAATGTTTTATTGAGAGCATTTATTTTGATAAAGCAAAAAGAAGTGTTACAAAGAGGTTTTATTGTGAAGCAGCAGCAGGAAGTGAACCCAGCTCAGTTGCAGCAGTGATGGAGCACAGAGATCAGTAAACATCAGGCTGATATCAGTCAGATGGTTTACAGCTGAGTTCTTCATATCAACCAGACACCAGTAACATACTGACTACTTCCTGCTGCACACCAGGTTCACATCATGAAGCTGCTGGCTGTGTGGTCAGTGGGGCTTCCTCTAGCGCCACCATCAGGTCCACAGTTTGGGTTTTCAGTCAGGAACCTGGAACAGTAGAGCGCCCCCTGGTGGTTGTTGACCTCAGCAGGAGCTCATGATGTTTGTTTCTGTCTCCATCAGCTGCAGCTTGGACACCATCTGCACTGTGACGGGTCCCGCTGTCATCGACTTCCACGGCCAGCAGAACTCTGTGAAGGATCGGTGTTCGTACTCTCTGCTGAGGATCCCATCAGTCCCAGACTTCCAGGTTCTGGCCAACTTCCAGGAGCGGCGCCGTAAAGATGTGAGCTTTCTGGACAGTGTGACACTGCGACTGAACGGGTCGAGCGTTCACATTCACCTGAAACAAGGAGGCAGAGTTCTGGTGAGTCGCCTGCAAACACAGTCCATGAGCTCCAGCAGGGCCGTAATCACGATCCTGAGAGCTTGGGGGGCTCAGCCCAGAAATCTTTGGATTTTATGAAACAGCTGCATCTTGTTGTGCTGTTATAATAAATACGATCAATCTGATACATTTTATTGAAAAAAAATGGTAAAACTAATTGTTCACAACAGCAATAAAACATTAGCAATTTATTTAAGGTTTGACTCTGAGGTTTAAATGACATTATTTTAAATTTCCTGATAATAATTCAAATTTTTCCTTTTTCTGTCTCAGAGTTTCTGCTCCTTCTGGTTTCTTATCCCCTAAACCCAAACAAACAGAAACAGTTTAAGGTTTTAATCTGGTCTGAGTTCCTGGTTTGGTGCTAAAGACACTTTATAACTGAATTTGTTTTCTATGTAGCTGAAAACACGAAATTTAAGATAAAATTTTTGTTAAACTGCTTCAGTTTGTTCAGCTTTGGACCCGGTGTACAGCTGCAAGTCAGTAAATCAGAATATTATGAAAAAGTGAATATATTTCAGTCATTCTGTTCTTCTCACGGCTTTTAGATGATCCTGGATAACATGATCCTGGGTTTTTCTGTTTTTAAATCAATATTTTCTGTTAGATAGTTGAAGGTTAATTTATTTAAGGTTTTTACTACAACAAAAACATATTTGTCTTTAGTTTTTGAAGCTTTCTTCAATGTACAGAACCACTTCAGAACCACTGAGTTACAGGGTAACTGTAGTTTGAATCTTATCGTCTCTTCACTGCTGCACCAGCAGGGGGCGACACCTTCTCCAGCTCTCCCAGCCTCACCAGTAGCTCCTTTTCTCAGATGGATCAGCTGCGTCTGAGTTCTAACAGTCCACTCTGTCTCTCTGTGACGCAGCTGGACGACTCGGCGCTGACCCTCAACAGCTCGGTTCAGACGGTTCATGGTGTGAAGCTGTCTAAGGACCAAACTGGAGTCACTGCTAAGGCGTCCCTGTCCAACTTCAAGGCTTCTGTCTACTTTGACGGATCCACCGGACAGATCCACCTTGAAGGTACAGAACATCAGATGAGTTTGGGTCATGATGAATGTAAACTCTGCTGTCTTTCATCAGCTGCTGTGTTCATCCAGTTTGAACGTTGACCCTGATTTGTCTCTCATTTTGTCCTGAACCTGTCCAGGACCTGCAGGACAGTCTCTGCACGGACTGTGTGGAAACTCCAGCACGTCTCTGAGTAAAGAGAGGCTCTTTGAGGACAGCTCCACCAGGTAAGACCTCCTCACTGACAGCTGCTGCTGATGAATGGACTCCAGATCTACTCAGGAATCAGTCCTGACCTTGTTTGTGTCGCCTCCTAGCTGTGAGATGCAGTACATGGACAGTAATGACACTACGATCAACTGCACCAAGATGACTGAACGGTGAGCAGATTGATCCAGAAACATCTGTGTGTGTTTCACTCTGATCTCTGTGGGAAACTACGTTACATCACATGTTTAATGACTTCAGCTCTGAGAGATAAATCAATTTATGGATCATTTATCGTCTCCATGTTGTTTCTTTCTGCATGTGGAGCAGCTGTAACCTCCTGAAGGAGGCACCCTTCTCCTCCTGTGACATCGACCCAGAGCCCTACATCACCGCCTGCATAGACACTTTGTGCAGCTACTCTGATCTGGACCACCTCAGGTGTCAGTTCCTGGAGGCCTACGCCAGAGCCTGCAGCCTGAAGAGCGACACCACACTGCAGGACTGGAGGTCCAAGGCTGACTGCTGTAAGACCTGCTTCCTCCATCTGTTCTAAAGAAATCTGCAGCTGGTTTTTTCAGAATAACATATCAGTGTTGCTCTGCAGCGCGCCCTGAGGCCTTCTGCCAGGACAGGACCTGCAGCGATCATGAGTTCTGTGGAGAGAAGACTGCTGGTGGAGAAACTCGCTGCTTCTGTCGGGCCATTTTTGCCTCCAAGTACAGAAAGATCAACTCTTTGGGTACGACAGCTGTGATAACATGAGAGCAGGTCTGAATGGTTGGAGGAAACCTTCTAAATGTGATTTTCCTCACCAACACTGTAACCTTCAGGTGATCCACCGGTCTGCAGTCAGAACTCTGCTTCTCTCAGTCTGGTCGGGTGTCTGCTGGAGGACAAAGGCATCGACTACTCTGTCTTACAGCTCAAAGAACCGACCTGCAGAGGTCAGATTGACAAGCAGACCCACATGGTGACTTTCAGCTTCAACAGCGCCAACCTCTGTGGGACGTAGATCACGGTGGGTTCTCTCCTCCAGATCATTATATTGTAAAAACTATTGGAGATCTGGTTGACTAACAGATTTTCTGGTTTAGTTTAAAGTCTGAAACATGTAGTAAAGACTCACCAAGTCCAAACAGCTTCTTGCTTCACTCTGCAGAACAACAACAGCCAAGTCCTCTACAAAAACACCATCATGTCCCAGAACCTCTCCTCTGGTGGCATTACCCGCCAAGACCAGGTGTACATCGACTTCTCCTGCATTCAGACTCAGCCGGACATCCAGACCGTGGTCTTCAGAATTAAGTCCAGGTGTGTGTGATACCTGTTCACATCTCTTTAAGGATTTATTTGTTCACATTGAGGTTTTCATACTTATGAGCCTTCCATTAAAGTTTCAGATTCCGACTGCTGATAAAATTATTAGTCGACCCTACATAACATGCATGTCTGACCATCAAAATGTTGGTTGGAGTGAAACAACAAAAACTAACCAAGCTGTGTGTGTCCTCTACAGCTCCGTGGTTCAGGTCATCTCATCCGGACCTTGGAGGTACTCTCTGACCATGAAGGCCTACACTGACCCCAGCCGAACACAAGCTGTGGATTCAAACACCGAAGTGCGGCTGAACCAGAAGATCTGGGTGGAGCTGGACACTGATGGCCTGGATGAAAAACTGGTTGCCGTGGTAACCGACTCCTGCTGGGCAACAGACCAAGCCTCCCCCACTGGGGGTCGCAAATATTACCTGATTAAGAATGGGTGAGACTGCTGACTGAGATTCAGTCATGATAACCTTTCTAACCTCTCTGGTCTGACCATCGAACTAAGTTTGTTTTCATCTTTGTGAGCAGCTGTCCAAACTCTGAAGACCAGACGGTGAGAGTGAAGGGAAATGGAAAAGGAACCTCCAACTACTTCTCCTTCAACATGTTCCGGTTCACTGGGAGCTCTGCTGAACTCTACCTGCACTGTAAACTGCAGCTGTGTGTCAAACAGGAGAACAGTTGTGTCAAGGTGCACCTTCTATAAATCTTACCGGCTTAACCTCAGGATCTTTGATTCTGCTGCATCATTAAAGACAAACTTTAGCTCTCAGGTTTTACAGTCATCATTATGACCACTTTTACTGGTTTTATCTTATTTCTTTAACAAAGGTATACAGTTACAAACACAAGTCATAAAACCGAAGGCTTCTGACACATCAGAGCACATGTTTGCTTTCAGCAGCTTCAGGTCTCTAAAATGTGGACTTCATTATCTGTCTAACCTTAACTTCTAGAACTGTGATGGAGCTCGGAAGCGCAGATTTGCCAGGTCCAATTATGAAGCAGCTGCCTTCATCAGCATGGCCTGGACTACTTAGGTAAGACTCAGCTCTGCTGTGGTTAATTAGCATTAATTTGAAATCAGAAAATCAGGAAAAAACCTTTATTTCCAAGTAATGTTTCACATGTACGAGGAATTTGCTTTGGTGGTGAGGTGCTACACAGACAAACATACAGCTGACATAAATAAATTTGGAAATATGTAGTTAAAAACAAAAACAAGTCGTGTAGGAATGTTATGAGAAAAAATAGATATAACTGCAATATTAGAATATTATAACTAAATATTCTGATTAATGCTTGCATATTTTTATGCATCCATCTATTCATCTTTTAGCGTTTATCTTAGATGGGACACAGGAGCAATAGCTTTGACAAAAATCTACAGATCTTGCTTCCTTGAACCATTACTTCTGGGCCCATTCAATGTGGATAAGCAATGACAGCAAATTTTGGTTTGCTGTTTTATGTACAGGCAGAAAACTGTGATGTTAGATTTACTAAATAAATCAATTACCTACATTAAATTTAATGTCTATAACTACACTCTGGTTTGATAATAAATGAAGAAAATCCTGCTTTTATCTTTCTGATAGTCTGCATGAAATTCTGAAATGCTGAGGTAGGACAATGTCACACCTGGTTCCAGGTAGCCAGACAGTCAGAACTGAGCTACACCCTCAATGTCCGATGATGAGCAGATTAGATGAACAGGTTGGAGTTGAAAGAAAGACAAATGGATTTCACAGAAAAGGAGGAGGAGGACATGAGGAGAAAATGGTCAAAGTCTGGTCCTGTTGTCTTCCCAGGTGGCTTCCACAGTGACTGGCCCGAAAGGCTGCAAACCTCCATGATGATCCCAGTCTTTGGACCAGTTCTGACCCAGAGCCTGGATCTTATGAGGACATCTCTGACACATAATGGGTCTACAGCTGATACTCTCTTTGATTTTATTGTAATCTGGTGAAGGGAAATGATTGGGTTACATGTGATGTTCATTATAACCAGATGAAAACTTCTACGAAACACAGGAATAATCAGATTTAATGCTAAAAGTCTCTGTATCCTCCTGCATCCTGAAGGCCATGTTTTGGATTACAAACCAGTTGACCTTCTGTCTTCAAGAAGTGTCTGGTCACAGGATACAGATGTCTAACAGCAGTGAGGCCTTCAACCAAAAAAGCTTTTTCATTAGATGTGAAACTATCCCATGATGCACAGAAGAAAACAAGGAGCAGAAATGAGGCTGCAGTAACTGACAGATACAATCTGAGGACAATAATGGGCTTTAATGTTCAAATGATAAATGTTAAATATGAGTCACGTAATCAGGGCTAGAAATTTGTTTTTAATCTGTATTTCAAACTATTTTTGTTATTTGTAGCTTTTTCAAGAAATCATCAGTAATCTAAACTTAAGAATATTACACGAACCAATTTTTCAGCGGCTCTGAAGATCAGATTTGGTCTCAAACTTCAGAAGGTTATTAACAAGCTTATAAAAACTGAGACGATTAAAAAAAAAAGCCTAGATGCAGTCGTTTTAGAGAAACTTCATTTGTTGGATTGAAGAACACCACAGGAGGGCAGTAGAGCACACTGATGGTCCAAAAGGTCACATTTAACAGCAGAAAGTCTGCAAGACATCCAGATTTTCTTGATGGTCTTTAAATCCTCTGAAACTAAAAACTATGGTTTTAGATAGCATTCATGTTTTTTCTTCTTCTGAAGCTGGTGTAATGGAGAAGCTCTAACATTAAAGTCAGACATAAGGTCTGTTGGTCTTTCAGAAATTTCATGAACTCTGAGTTTTGCCTTATTGTCCTTATAACAGATGTTCAGCCCTGTTGAGATTCATTTGGATGATAAAAATCATCATTATAGTTACAGTTATTAATCTTTGAGTTTTAAACTCACAAAGTTGAAATAAAGATTTTCAACACTAAAAGATATAATGGTGGAGCACTTCTCACTCTTGTGGCTAAAATTGGAATTACATAAAATGTATAACTTATTGTGTATTATTTTTGTGGTGTTTTTTTTCTTAAGCTAAGACAGTAGAAAAGTAATTTGGATGAAGGCAGATAAATGCTCATTTTCACTCTTCTCTTTCAGGCCTTCTGTAGTTTTCATTCAGTCTTTGAATGAATCGTTTGTGTTTTTTCAAGTGGGACATTTGCACAACTTGTTAGGGGGATTTAAAAGATAAGCTCTTATGATCAGGGCGTTTAATTTCTAATCGGTATAATATTAAAGTTATTAATGGTGATTTGGAAACAAATCAAGTTTTTCTTTAATATCTTATAGACACTGGATAGTCCAGTGAATGTCTCTGAGAGGATGAAGGTTATTAACATTGTGATTTGTGTTTTAATTAGCAAATAAAAACGTTAAAAACAAAATACAAACTGTATTATTTTTGGTCTTTAATTCACTTCAAATTTTGACAAAAAGTAACATAATGTTTTTGAATATGTGAGACCTTAGGTGGGTATACGTAATTTATATATTTAACTTATGAAAGCTAATTGACTGATAAGATAAGCTGGATTGATTTATTTTTATTTATTTATTTTTTAACATGTCCTGTCTGACAGAGTAGCACTCAGAATTGTTGTCTGAGTGCTGAAAAAGAAAATTTACTGATATACTTTCCCAACTGGAGAATTACAGCTATCGCTATAATGCTCCACTTGATACATACATAAAACTTTATTAGAAATTGCTTTGGGATTGTTTCAAATGCAATGGAAAGGCAGAGAGGTTGAGCAAAAAGGTCAAAGGGCAAGAAGGATATAAGAATAGTGGAGAATACTGGAGAGAAAGAAGGATGAATAGAGGACAAGATAATACCCTAGAAGGCTGCTTCTACATTTGCAGAAACGCATCTATACCAATGTTACTGAAAAGTTTGCAGTACGAATGAATGCAAGATGTCTTTAGTGGCAACTGGAGCTCATAAGAGAATATCTGTATATCTATAAACACCTGTGAACACCTGTGGTTTATGTGTTAGCGCGCTTGTGGATATAAGGTTTCTTCATAAGAATATTCAATAGCAGGTGTTAGAAAGGCTCGTGATTGTGACTGGACATGGACAATGCAGTTGGGTTAAAATGGAGTTGACGTTGTTGGTTTGAGCCTGGGTGGAGTGATGGTGCCACCTAGTGGTGAGATCTTTGTTGTATTAGAAGGAAGGTATTTCAGTGCGTGGATGTTTGCAGCTGGTGCTGACTGTTCCCTCTGTATTTGATGTGCGTTACTGACTTATTGTAAGTAATTCTTTATTAATCCCCACAAGTGAATTAGTTCAGTGAATTAATGTAGTTTTGTCCGGTGATGTGTAGTAATGTCAAAATTTAGGCTGTTATTAGCATGCTGCACCTCCTGCCCGTCTAATCACTGTAGGGAGGAGAGCATTCTGTTACGATCACGCCAACCTGTTGAGCTGTTTTACTGTTCTTATACTGCTGTCTTGTATTTTATTGTATTAATTGTTTTAACTGTTTTATTACTTCTTACTGCTGTTTTGTAGTTGTTCTTATTTTGCAGTTTATGTAAGGTGATCTTGAGTGTCTTAAAAGGCACCCAGAAATAAAATGTATAATTATTATTTATTATTATTAAATATGGCACCAACCCACTACATTTACCACCTTTTTAAGTGAAATAAAGGTAAATAAAAACTAACATTTTCCTGCAGCCAGAAAGCGATACTAAGCACCTCAGTAATAACTTGCGTCTCCTTCTATAGTATAACACCATTACAGCTAACAAAGTACAATCAGTTACCCATTATAACTGCTCTGTTTAGGTGTATCAGACGTGTTTTAGCATTCCTTATATGTTCAGACAGATTGTTTATTTATCACTGAGTGCACAAACAAGTGGTGCACATACAGGAGGAGATAGAGAGGTGCAAAGAGCTGATGAGAGGGTCAGCAGCATGTAGAGATAAGAGGCTGAGGGTGTCACAGACAACAAGGGTTTTATTTTACTACCCTTAACAATATTAAAAAATTTGAGCACATTATTTTAACAGAAAAGGGGGCACAGAGCTTTAATATTAACTAACTCTGACTGCACTGTTCAATGATTAGGACTAATTGGAATGTATGTACCTGACTTTTGTGAAGTGCCTTGAGACGACATGAGTTGTGAATTAGTGCTATATAAATAAAACTGAATTGAATTGAACTGAATTGAAAAGAGCTTTAAAATTAATTATATAAGATGATTATATCTGTAGCTGCCACGATTTTAGATCTGAGACAGTTTTCATGCTATGGGTCCATAGATATAAAAAGCTTATATAGCGTTGGCTAGGTGAAACTGTAGCATCACGTGTGTGGCCTGCTGTAAGTATTACTTTGTTATGAAATGAATTAAATTAAAACTGGAGTCTAAACAGCTCTGAGACCAACTACAAGCTTTCCAGCTGCAGCAGACTGATGGTGAATCCATGCATGCAGGCAAAGCACGTCCTTGCTTTATGAGGCTGGTGAGGTACCAAAGGAGAACCATTTCATTACAAGGTACTTTTTCTGACCCCTTATTATGGAAGTACATAATAAATGAATAACTGCTATCAGAGTCGTGTGGTTATAAGGTTGCAGGTAGTGAATAGAGTAATGATGTGTGCTATAACTAACTTCCCAGCTTTACTTGTAGCAGTTCATTTATCACAGTTTTTTATATAAGCGACTTTTTCAGAGGCATTTAGTTGGCTTCGTGCAGTTCACGTCATCTTATGGTTTCTACCGACCCGCACCTTGCGCATGCGCGGAAGTTCAAACCTAAGGAAAAAACATTCCATGGGTCTTCATCATTAATGTGGTACTCACATGCATATTTCAAAGTCTACACTTATCTGAGTGGGCGAGTGAAAAGTGCATATTTAAAAATAAATACTGAACAAATTATGTATGAGACGACTGGAAACAGAAGAGACGGGTGAGGTTATTATAATACGTGCATAAGACAACATTTAAATGAATAGAGTGAACTATGGACATTAATTCATTCAGTTTTAGTCAGCTCAGAGTAGGATTAGTTTGGGTTTGCAGCAGATTATTATTCAGCGTGTTTTGTGCAGAACTGATGCAGACTGGTTCAGGGAACATCCCTCTCCTCGCTCTCTCTGGGCGGAGAAAATGAGACGTGGGAGGTTTGTTGGTCTTCACGGAAGAGAGCAGAGCCCGAACCATCCGCGTCCGACCAGCAGAAGGACGAACCGGAATTTCTTATTACCGATCCTGCCGGATCTTTCGCCGACAGAGGACGGGTTCTGTCTGTGCAGCCGGACAGCGGCGTGTCTGACCGAAATGCGACCGAGGCGCTCCTGAAAGCCGCGCAAACAGCAGCGGAGCTCCGGGAGGACTGACACTGACATGGCCCACGTCGGCAACGGGGCGGCCGCCGAGGAGGAGGTGAGCACCCGGCTATCACATTTCACCCGTTCTCTTCCTCCGGAGGGTCCGGTTTCATCCTGATTTCCTTCCCTGACCTTTAAATGTTGCTGTGGCTCCCAGGTTTCCTCACACTGGAGCGGGGATGTCACATCATGTTCTTATAACCTTCACTCATCGTCTTAAGCTGGTCCTGGTTCACATTTCCTATAAAATATGATCATTTAAATGTGAATGTATTCTGTGCAAAAAATGAGGTCATCAACAAACTGACTTATAAAAGGAGACACTTAAAACTGTCCAGGCTTGTTTATAACACAGTATTTCACTCACTTTTGCGCCTTTATTCGCACACTGTAAAAACAAGTAAATAACGATTCGTGCACACTTGTGAGTTTGAAAATTATTCACACAAAATACATTAAAATTTGGATTAAAGGTCCTGTATGAAGGAACCAGTGCCCTCTAGTGGTAAGGGCGCCACAATACTTCAAATTAAATTCCCTCCACACATCAACTTAGGTAAGCCTAAATGTATTCATAGCCCTGACAGATTCACATTTAATGTATTTTTTTTATTTAAGTGGTTGATTATCACAGGAAATGAGGTGGATTCCTTTCAGAGGACATCAAACCAACATAGGAGTGTCATTTAAAAAAAATAAAAATAAAATAATAAAAAATATGTCATACCCATCTCAATAACCAACAGAAGAATATTTATTGGCAGCTTCTTATAACTGCTGAGTAGCTTTTTGCATGTTTCCACTGGGGTTTTAATGATTTTTCTTTGGTGATGAGTCTCCTTATCATCACCCTAATCTTTAGCCCTCTCATCAAGTTCTCTGTCAGGCAGGGCCACTTAAATGTTCATATTACGTCCAGTCTGGAGAAACTTAGTCAAATTTAAAGATTACTTTAAACCTAAATCTGCCAGAGGTATGAATGGAAAAGATAAACTCTGAAACCAACAAACAGCTTTTTCGTCTCACTTCCTTTCCCTTCATTAGAGACAGACATCACCACTTCCTCCTGACCTACTTACCATGTCACAGCCACTCATCTACCAGAGCATAGCTCTTCATTTCTCTTTATTGGTATGTTCAACGAAACATGGAGGCAGATATTTAAATGAAAAATGTTGAGGTATTTGATCTCCTAAACCACAAATGTTTTCTTTGCATAAGTACACCCCTAATGTTTCACCTTAGACGCCATTAAAGGCAGGAGAAAGGGCAGATCTTTACGTCTCACTGGCTCAGGTGCCGGTTATTTCAGTCCTTCAGTTTAGGTCTATTTGCTGCCACGGGTCTCTGTGACTGTAGGTTCTGGCAAAATGCAAAAGCCAATTAGCAAGATGGAGTAATAAAGAAGTGAAAGGAACCAGCACACTTCTTCTTTTTTAGTTAGCCCAGTTCAAATGTTAAAACTTTGGAGAGAAAAGTAGTTACTGGCCACACTTTTGAAGCCCTATGAGCACGTGGCAATGGATATGATACAGCAGCATGGCTTTACAGTCAGTTGTCATTCATAGCTGGTTGAATGTTGGTTTTACTCATTGTCCTGCAAAAAAACATAAAAAGACATGTAAAGAAAAACATTGAAAATAACACAAAAAACTGTAAGCACAGGTTTGACTCAAAATAATCATAAAACGACTGAAAAACAAAGCAATGAGATTTAAAAATGTGTTAAAAGTGCTGCACAAAGTCTCTCAAATGCTCAGAAAGATGAAGAATCACATAAACAGATCCTGTAAATATTTGAAATAATCCCTACTAAAAACTGAAAATGACTGCTAAAGTCTCAACACAATCATAAATAATCAGAACTTCAAAAATATGTCATAAAAGCTGAAGAGGCCTTAAAAACCAGCAGACTGAGTCCAAATAGTCGCCAACTCTTTGAAACTAGGCACATACAGCATTTAGATCTGGCCTCCAATGTTCACAGCACTGAAACACACAGTTTCTAGGAGGTAGCATATCTCATTCTTCCTCTTTCACATCCTACCCATCATGTTACGTTTACCGGTCGGCCATATATCCTATTTTTGTGCAATGAGCTGATTTTTACGGCTTTATTTAAGTCTCAGTCCACTCTTCTGTGGATGTGTTGCACATTTTCCCTTTTTCCACTGAGAGCCGTTGAAATAAATCCAGCTCAGGTGAGCAGTTTGCAGCCAGCTGATTGTTATGCTGATCCGTCTGCAGCATGTAATCAGCTTTCAGTGACGTGATAGTGTCAGCTCCTGTGTGGGTGGGTGGGTGGGTGTGTGTGTTGTAGCATTTGCTACAGTGTAAAGCCCATTTTTCCAACATAAACCATGTTGTGAGGACTCATGGCTCCTTATGGGGTCCAAAGCCTGGGGTGTGTGTGTGTAAATAACAGACCTGATTACAGCCACCGGCTGTTTGCAACACAACATGAGGACTAATTTATTTTGCTTTACATTTATTCTTATCAACAACCACAAAAATAGTCTGACAGAGTCTGAAGTCGAGAACACGTTTCAAACTAAGCTGGGAGGATTAATGTTTAACTGGTTTTATCAGTAAATCTGTTTTTTTCACCTGATCCACCCTAGTTTATTCTGTTTAAACTGGGTGTGTGCCAAGGCAGATGTGGTCTGGAGGACATCTGGAGATTTAACCCTTTAAAGGTCTGGTGATTTAAGTTTCTTGTTATTTTGGAAAATTAGGCAGATATTTAAAAGAATGTAAAGAAAGTTGGCATAACGTTCTAATGGTTTAAAAACCTCAACGAAACTTACCAGAGAGGTAGTAAATATTTTTTAATCAAAACAAAAGTACTTTCAAAAAAAGTCTGCCCCAGCAATTCATTTCTTTTCAAGATTACTTGTAAAATATCTCTAGAATATCGAGGCACGCCGGAGAGCGCCTGGTGGCCGGGTTGCTCCTCGCGGAATCCGGCCAGGCCAAGCCCGAACGAGCGACGCGAGGCCATCCCCCAGTGGGCCCACCACCTGCAGGGGGAACCGTGAGGGACCGGTGCAAAGAGGATTGGGTGGCGGACGAAGGTGGAGACCTCGGCGGCCCGATCCCCGGATGCTTAGGCAGGCTCTAGGGACGTGGAATGTTACCTCGCTGGGGGGGGAAGGAGCCTGAGCTTGTGCGGGAGGTCGAGAGATATCGACTAGAAATAGTCGGACTCACCTCCACGCACATCGTGGGCTCTGGAACTCATCTCCTGGAGGGGCTGGACTCTCTTCTACTCTGGAGTGGCCCACGGGGAGAGGCGGCGGGCTGGTGTGGGTTTGCTTGTTGCCCTCCAGCTCAGCCGTCTCGTGTTGAGGTTTAGCCCAGTGGATGAGAGGGTCATATCCCTGCGCCTTCGGGTTGGGGATAGGTCTCTGACCGTCGTTTCGGGCTACGGGTCGAGCGGTAGTGCGGAGTACCCGGCCTTCTTGGTGTCCCTGTCGCAGGTGTTGGATAGTGCCCCTCCCGGGGACTCCATTATTCTGCTGGGGGACTTCAACGCCCACGTGGGAAACGACAGTGACACCTGGAGAGGCGTGATCGGGAGGAATGGCGTCCCCGATCTGAATCCGAGTGGTGTTTTGTTATTGGACTTCTGTGCTAGTCACGGATTGTCCATAATGAACACCATGTTCAAGCATAAGGGTGTCCATCAGTGCACTTGGCACCAGGACACCCTAGGCAGGAGGTCAATGATCGACTTTGTTGTCGTATCATCAGACCTTCGGCCGCATGTTTTGGACACTCGGGTGAAGAGAGGGGCTGAGCTGTCCACTGAACACCACCTGGTGATGAGTTGGGTCCGCTGGAGGAGGAGAAAGCCGGACAGACTTGGCAGGCCCAAGCGCATAGTGAGGGTCTGCTGGGAACGCCTGGTGGAGCCCTCGGCCAGGGATGTATTCAACTCCCACCTCCGGGAGAGCTTCGGCCAGATTCCGGGGGATGTTGGAGACATAGAGACCGAGTGGACCATGTTCTCCGCATCTATTGTCGATGCTGCTGCCCGTAGCTGCGGCCGTAAGGTCTGCGGTGCCTGTCGCGGCGGCAATCACAGAACCCGGTGGTGGACACCAGTAGTAAGGGATGCTGTCAAGCTGAAGAAGGAGTCCTATCGGCTGTGGTTGGCTTGTGGGACTCCTGAGGCTGCTGAAGGGTACCGTGAGGTCAAGCGTGCTGCGGCCCCTGCTGTGGCAGAGGCAAAAACTCGGGCCTGGGGGGAGTTCAGTGAGGCCATGGAGAAGGACTACCGGTTGGCCTCGAAGCGATTCTGGCAAACCGTCCGGCGCCTCAGGAGGGAGAAGCAGTGCTTCACCAACACTGTTTATGGTGGGGGTGGGAGGCTGCTGACCTCGACTGGGGACATTATTGGGCGGTGGAAGGAGTACTTCGAGGATCTCCTCAATCCTGCCATCATGCATTCCCTGGTGGAAACAGAGGCTGGGGACTCGGGGTTGGACTCTTTCATCACCCAGGCTGAAGTCACCGAGGTGGTTAAAAAGCTCCGCGGTGGCAAGGCTTCGGGGGTGGATGAAATCCGCCCTGTGTACCTCAAATCTCTGGATGTTGTGGGGCTGTCATGGTTGACACGGCTCTTCAACATTGCGTGGCGGTCGGGGACAGTGCCTCTGGACTAGCAGACTGGGGTGGTGGTCCCCCTTCATAAGAAGGGGGACCGGAGGGTGTGTTCCAACTACAGGGGAATCACACTCCTCAGCCTCCCTGGTAAGGCCTACGCCAGGGTATTGGAGAGGAGAGTCGATAGTCGAACCTTGGCTTCAAGAGGAGCAGTGTGGTTTTCGTCCCGGCCGTGGAACACTGGACCAGCTCTATACCCTCTACAGGGTACTCGAGGGTTCATGGGAGTTTGCCCAACCGGTTCACATGTGTTTTGTGGACCTGGAGAAAGCATTCAACTGTGTCCCTCGTGATGCCTTGTGGGGGGTGCACCAGGAGTATGGAATCGGGGGTCCTTTATTAGGGGCCATCCGGTCCCTGGACGAGCAGAGCAGGAGTTTGGTCCGCATTGCCGGCACTAAGTCGGACCTGTTCCCGGTGCATTGTGGACTCCGGCAGGGCTGCCCTTTATCACCGGTCCTGTTCATAACTTTTATTGACAGGATTTCTAAACGCAGCCAAGGGCCGGAGGGGATCTGGTTTGGGGACCAGTGGATTTCGTCTTTCTGCAGATGACGTGGTCCTGCTGGCCCCCTCTAGCCAAGATCTACAGCATGCGCTGGGGCTGTTCGCAGCCGAGTGTGAAGCGGCTGGGATGAAGATCAGCTCATCCAAGTCAGAGGCCATGGTACTCGACCGGAAAAGGGTGGCTTGTCCTCTTCAGGTTGGTGGGGAGGTCTTTCCCCATCAAGTGGAGGAAGTCCAAACCGTATCTCGGGCGCGTCTTGTTCACGAGTGAGGCAAGAATGGAGCGGGAGATCGTACAGACAATCGTATCCGGCTGCCGCAGTAATGGGGGCACTGTGTGCCGTCCGTTGTGGTGAAAGAGAGAGCTGAGCCGAAAAGCCAAGCTCTAGATTTACCGTCTGTCTACGTTCCTACCCTCACCTATGGCCATGAACTTGGGTCATGACGAAAGAACGAGATCCCGGATACAAGCGGCTGAAATGAGCTTCCTCCGTAGGTGGTTGCCGGGCACTCCTTTAGAGATAGGGTGAGGAGCTCGCCATTCGGAGGGGCTCATAGTAGAGCCGCTGCTACTCCACATCGAGAGGAGCCAGTTGAGGTGGCTCGGGCATCTATACCAGATGCCTCCTGGACGCCTTCCTCGGGAGGTTTGCCAGGCACGTCCCACCGGGAGGAGGCCCAGGGGACGGCCCAGGACACGCTGGAGGGACTATGTCTCTCGGCTGGCCTGGGCACGCCTTGGGCCCACCCCGGAGGAGCTGGAGGAGGTGTCTGGGGAGAGGGACGTCTGGGTGTCTCTGCTGAGTCTGCTGCCCCCGCGACCCGGTCCCGGATAAAGCGGAAGACGACGAGTACGCGTACGAGTAGTTGTAAAATTCTAAATAAATCTGAAGTAATGAGGCCAAATTGAAGTCAATGTTCACTAAATCTCTCTATGCCCTTTTAAAATATGGGATTTTGCACATATGTACAAATGAGGTGGTGGAAGACCTAAAAATAAATATTTACCAGTTAAATGTAATTCTAATGCCAAAGCATGTGCTAAATACTGCCTTATCCCTGAATTATTCCATTTATGTAGGTTTAATTATTCTGTTTATGTGGGTTAGCAACATGCATGAAGTAGGCAGTTCTTTGTTAAAACTGTTACCTTAAGAATGATTAGTGGTTCTACTTTAGTATTCATCACCTGTTCCCTTAACAAGGGTCAAAGTTCAGGCAATTTTCCTTCCTTTTCACTGTCATACACAGCTGACTGACAGCTCACAGCAACATATCAGAGAGGGAATTTTGAGCCTCATACAATGGAAGTAACTGCTGGATCTATGGCATTTCTATTACAGGAGAATTTGTATATCAAAGCAGTAATATGAAGCAAAACTGTTGCTTTTAAAAAACGGAGTATAACTTAAAACCAGACACCAGCCCTTTCTGATATAAAGTTACAAAAACTACAAATAAACTTACCCTAAAATGCAAAAAAAATAAATCATTTAAAGGCTCACAATAATATTTAATGATGTGATAAAGATGTGTTTGTTTGTTTTTTATTTTGTTTTTAGCCACTAGTGGCTTTTATTTTTCAGGTATTGTTGAATTGCGAGTTGACAGGAAATAGGGTGGAGGGAGGGCCGGGACTCGAACCCACGACAGCCCGCGTCGAGGACTCCGTACATGGGTCCCTGTGTCACCGCAGCAGCCCTATAGATGCGTTTCATGCTCTGCTTTTCTGTCATGATTTTCCAGCCAGTTTACACTGATAGTTGATGTATGTACTGGTTCATGATCACTGAAATGTTTAGTTGTGTTTCTACTGTTCGTTTACTCGACAGCGCCGCATGTTTTCTCTGAAAATGGCACAATTTGACCACGGGTTTCAGAGTGTAATGGTTTAAAAACGTCCCCGTCTGCCCCTGGTCTTACACCGATTTCATGTTTCTGCTGATGCTGTGCACACTGAGATCGTTACTAAAATGTTGTCATTAAGATTTGTCAACATAAGCGAGAAAATCGTCCCCTTTTCAACGGATCGTTGTTGTGTAAACAGGGCCTGAGTCTCTTATGTTTGCAATTATTTTCATATTATTGTGATGGACCAAAGTTAGAGTAATTTGATTTTAAAAAGTTAATGTACAGTGTTTTCACATTCATACAAGTTTTTAGCTGAACTGTAGATACATGTATCTATTTATTAATTAAATTTTTATTTATTTGATGTAATTAATTTATTATATAATTTATGTAACATTTATTTATCATTTATCAAAAAATGCCTTCAACCTACTGATACAGTTGGCATTTCAAAAATAATGAATAAAGAGCTTTTTTTAACTGTTGCAAAGATGTAACAAAACAATAATTGCTCCAAGTGAAAATACAAATCGTAGTTGTAAATCTGGCTAAAAAAATAAAACCACACTAAAAGCCTCAAAGTGGCTATAAAGAGACGTCCGTGTAAACCGTCTAGAAAGGCAAGGACCTTTTATGGAAACGTTATCTCGTGTTATTTTCAAGAGGTTTTCCAAAAGGATTCTCAGAGTGGTGTTTGGAGACGACTTCAGAAAGACAGGAAATATCTTTTATTAGTTGGGCGGTCTCAACTTCTGCAGAAACTGTGGGTAAGATCCTGAATTTAGTTGGATGTCTTTGGAGGTTTTGGGTCATTTTGTTTGGGTAGTTTTAGGTATTATACAAGGTGTTCTCAAGAGCGTTCCTCAGATTTTATTTAGTTTGTATAAAGTTTATTTTATGAGCTTGAAAGTAAATAAATAACGTCTGTAAGCATTTTTGTAGCAGTAGAAACCACAGACAATAAGACTGATGGTGGACAGCGTTTGGCTCCAGTCGGGTTTTTCTACTGGTCGTCTTCACACCAGGTCAGCTCCTAGTCTGAGCTCATAAATGCGTCTCTGTTAGCTTCGTTCATGCTCATCGAGTTTAGGAGGAATTCAGCTGACTTTGGTTAAGCTCAGAGGAATGCGAGACAAACTGTTTTTATGGAGCTGGGATAAAGGTTCTCGTAGCGTGGAGTTCAGCGGAGGATTTCTGCACATTTTGAAACATTTGGTGGATTCCATGAATACAAGGCTTGTAAAAACAACAACCTTCTCAGCAATGTTGGTTTTTGTGAAGATTTTCTGAGCTAATTTGCTACAGCAGAATTACTAAATCCTGAACTAAATTTTCAGAGAGAAACAACAGCCTTTCCAAATTGTATTTATTTCACACTTTATTTTGAAGTTAAAATGTCTTTTAGCAGCACTTCTTGGGTAAAAAATAAGTTTTCGCAATGTTAAAGCAAATTACCATTAAATATACACAAGTATAATGTATTAGTTCAGATTATTTTTATTACTTGCATTTGGTTTCTAGTTGTGATCTGTTAAAGTCTGAGACAGTTACTTTACATTCTCACATAAAACCCCTTAAAATGACCTTTTTCTATCAGCATTTATTTAAGGAACTGAAAGCCGAAAACATGTTTTTAATCTCGTCCTAATTTACCATTATTTTTACCTCGTGTAAAAACCTATAAAAGATAATTTAAGCCTGTCCTTAACCTTCGTTAGGAATTTTTATCTTGAATCATGAGCTGATTGCCTCAGCTAGCTCTCCAGTGTGTGTCCAGTTTTATGGCTTTCATGGCTCTTTAGGCGGATCCTGAAGCATATTATGGGGATGATTTAGAGTGGTTGAAGGTCTTAAAAAATTAAAACAACTTTATGGCGTTAAATGATTGTCAGGGTTGTGGAAGCTGTGTGGAGAAGGTTTTTAAGACTTAGATGGTTCTACCACTGGACAAAGAAAAGCACGGTGGCTTCTAAGCGTGCTGAAGATATCTGATTTAGGTGATGCTCTCTTCAGGTTGGATGGAAATAATCACAAACTCACACAGGAGCATAGATAAGGTTGTTCATGGGGTTAGTGGAGCCTTCTAGAGTTTAGTTAAAGATATCTTTGACGTCTTTCCAAGGTTACTCAAAGCTCATCATTGTTTTTTTAGGTAAGTCTTTTTGCGTCAAGTTTTCACTTATTACAATATTTTATAGTTGATTGAAAACTTTAAAGGGTTTAATGGGATTGCTGATTTTCCAAAGATTATCCTAGACTGTCAGGGATGAAAAGGCGGACTAAATACACGATATTGTCAAAAGTATTTGCCTGTCTACTTCTACATATACATGAACTTTGACAGCATCCTATTCTTATTCTCTAAGGTCCAATGTGTTGCCATAGCAGCTTTAACTATTCTGTAAACATCTTCCACAAGGTTTAGGAGTGTGTTCATAGTTAGATGAGAAAACCAGAACTGCAGCCTCCGTTCTGATTCATCCCAAAGAATCAAGAAGATTGAGGTCAGGACTCTGCAGAACAGTCAAGGTTCTCCACACCTCCAGCCGTGGAAGTGGTTGGAACACCAGAATTCATTAATTTGGTGGTGGGACCCAACACATTTGGCAATATAGTGTATGTCCACCGTAGTATCAAATGGTTTTTAAGACCTGAACATGTGTTTCATGTTACAAAAAGGTGAATAAAAGCCCTGAACACTAGACAAAGGTCCCCTCAGGGTGTGTGACAATGTTTATTGCTTCTTTGGAAAGAGTTTCTGAGGAGGTAGAAGGCTTGTTAAGACTTAAGACTTGGTTTCTGGTCCCTATTAGTGATTGTTGTGTGGTTTATAATACGTGTGGGCGGTAACAGGACACAGCATGAATATCTTGACTAATTAATGAAAGGTGCAGCTGTTACTGGAGAACTTTTCTGACTTTGAACTCACCTTGTCTCTTAAGATGTAATGCCAGCTTTTTTTATGCCATCTGTTTTCCCTCTGTTCATGAACAATAATTGAAAGCTATTAACTATTTTGCTTAGTTAATATTTAAAGTTAATATTCCAGGTAATGTTATGTTTAGACACTTTAATTTAGGAGGGATGGAAGTTATTTTGAAGCTTATGTATAAAGATGAAGGAAGTCAGGTGTATGAGTTTACGGTTTCTGTTCTCTGATGTAAGCTATATTAAAGAGAACAGTTTATCAATTTATGTTGTAATAAGAAAGCCATTTAAAGCACTTCACCTCCTTCCTTAGCTACCTACCTTCCTACCTGGCTCCCTAGCTCTCCACCTGGTCTGCCTTCTACCTTCTTACCTGGCTATTGAGCAATCTACCTGATAATCTAGCAATAGCAACCTTTTCAAATGGTTTTAGATACTCGTGGTGAGTCAAATATAAGCATTTTGCTGTAATTACAGAAACTTGAGTGAGTACTAGCTTTGTCGTGCCCTCCCTCCAGTTCAGTGGGTCAGTAGTGGTAGGAGATTTGTGCTGTGGTTTAACATGGCTGGTCCAACAACATTCGTCTGTATTTAGACACACGCAGCAGGGGCTTATGGTGTTGGTATGAGGAATGCTGTGAATGCTGCAAACACTGACAGACTGAGTGTCTGTTTGTTTTCATGGGAGAGGAAGGGATGCATCTCTGAAACGAGCGTCTGAGAGTGATGGATTCACACTCAGAATAAATATTGTTTCCTGAAAGTATTCTGCAAACAGTTTGTGTTGCACTTGTTGGGAATGTTCAGTGAAACAAAGTGAAGCACATTTGTGTATTTTTTGTAATTGAGCATATAAAACCTGCTATTAAAAAAAACATATTTTGGTCATTTTTGCATTCAGTTCAGTTGTCTTTATGATGTTTATATATCTTTCTGATATTTTTGAGGTTGTCAGCAGTTGCTTTTCTTTGTTTTACTGATTGTCTTGTGGGTCTTTCTAAAAATTTTTTTGGTCATGTAATTTAAAATAACATTAGTTTTTTGGCTAAGTCTTCTATTTGGCCATAATTTTTCTTCTGGATTATACTTCTCCAGTTATTTATAATTTATTACATTTCCCATTTTTTTTAGCAATTTTCGCCTTTTTCAATTGCTTTATCAAACTGTAAGTCTTGAATAATTTCTTATTTTTTACGTGGATCTCACTTTTGCAACATTTGTATCTTTTTTGTAACGTCTTTCTCTTTTTTAAATGTTTTGTGTCTCTTTGCAGTTGTTGATTTTCAGAATTTTGTCCCGAACCTAAACACAGCTCAGGTATAGAAAAGCCATAAGTGTATTATTAAATCTGCTTACATCATTTCCACAGCTCACAACAATTTGATCTGATGCACTCAGTGAACAGATTCCTATTTAGTATTTCCCTTCAATGCATGGCTAAAACATCAGCCTGATTGCGCAGCATGGCTGAGGTCTGGACCTTCGGAGGCTCGATAGCTTCGGCCTGCAGGCAGAGTTCCTCTGTTTAAAGCCCGTTGTGGCTGCAGCTGGGTGTGATTATGTAAGGAGCCACTGGACAGCTATTATTAGCCTGTTACTGAGGCTCAAAAGAAATACTGTGTGAGATTCACTCATGTTGAAGGCACACAAATATGCTTAGGGGAATATATATATATATATATATAATATATATATATATAAAATAGATAGATAGATAGATAGATAGATAGATAGATAGATAGATAGATAGATAGATAGATAGATAGATAGATAGATAGATAGATATACATACATACATATAGATATACATATATATACAGGGGTTGGGCAATGAAACTGAAACACCTGTCATTTTATCGCCGCGACAGGCACCGCAGACCTTACGGCAGCAGCTACGGGCAGCAGCATCGAGAATAGATGCGGAGAACATGGTCCACTCGGACTCTATGTCTCCAACATCCCCCGGAATCTGGTCAAAGCTCTCCCGGAGGTGGGAGTTGAATACATCCCTGGCCGAGGGCTCCGCCAGGCGTTCCCAGCAGACCCTCACTATGGGCCTGCCAAGTCTGTCCGGCCTTCTCCTTCTCCAGCGGCCGAAGGTCTGATGACACGACCACAAAGTCGATCATTGACCTCCTGCCTAGGGTGTCCTGGTGCCAAGTGCACTGATGGACACCCTTATGCTTGAACATGGTGTTCATTATGGACAATCCGTGACTAGCACAGAAGTTCAATAACAAAACACCACTCGGATTCAGATCGGGGAGGCCATTCCTCCCGATCACGCCTCTCCAGGTGTCACTGTCACTGGGCGTTGAAGTCCCCCAGCAGAATAATGGAGTCCCCGGGAGGGGCACTATCCAGCACCCCCGACAGGGACACCAAGAAGGCCGGGTACTCCGCACTACCGCTCGGCCCATAGGCCGAAACGACAGTCAGAGACCTATCCCCAACCCGAAGGCGCAGGGATGCGACCCTTTCATCCAACGGGGTAAACCCCAACACGAGACAGCTGAGCTGGCGGGCAACAAGCAAACCCACCCCAGCCCGCCGCCTCACCCCGTGGGCCACTCCAGAGTAGAAGAGAGTCCAGCCCCTCTCAAGGAGATGGGTTCCAGAGCCCACGCTGTGCGTGGAGGCGAGCCCGACTATTTCTAGTCGATATCTCTCGGCCTCCCGCACAAGCTCAGGGTCCTTCCCCCCCCAGAGAGGTAACATTCCACGTCCCTAGAGCCTGCCTAAGCATCCGGGGATCGGGCCGCTGAGGTCTCCACCTTCGTCCGCCACCCAATCCTCTTTGCACCGGTCCCTCACGGTTCCCCCTGCAGGTGGTGGGCCCACTGGGGGATGGCCTCTCGTCTCTTGTTCGGGCTTGGCCCGGCCGGGTCCCGCGAGGAGCAACCCGGCCACCAGGCGCTCTTCGACGAGTCCCGACCCCAGGCCTGGCTCCAGGGTGGGACCCCGGCTCTGCCGTACCGGGCGACGTCACGTGCCTCGATTTAATGGTCCTCATTCTTGAACCGCTCTTTGTCTGACCCATCACCTAGAGCCTGTTTGCCATGGGAGACCCTGCCAGGGGCATTTAAGCCCCAGACAACATAGCCTGGGGCTAAAACCGTATGGAAGCAGTCATAAAAGCAACAGATCCTTTAGCTGTTAGCTTTCTGGATAAGGCCATGTCTCCATCCAACAACCTTCACACCATGTTTTTACATCACGCTGCAGAGCACCAAATTACTCAAGACCGTTTTACAAAAATGCTCAGATCAAAATGATCTGCAGTTCCACTCCTCCGATATGCACATCACAGTTTCTGCAGCTGATCCAAGACAGGTCCATCTCCCCTTCAGTACCCCTGAGGTAGCACTCTATGATGGTCGATGTCTGTTTTTCTCAAACTCACTGAATGGTCCCCCTGTCCAAACACTCCATCATGGAGTGAACCCACATTTATGTGATTTTGAGATTTTCTTCCTTAAACTTTGGTTTTGGGTTTTGCTGCAGCCCCACGAATTTTCCCAAATGACCTGAGAGAAACTGGTATTCATACCTGTTGTCTGGAATTAATTCCCTGTTACATCAAACAAACTAGGCTTCCACTGATTTGTTTTCCCGAGGATGTAGGATGAGGACTGAAGCTATCTCATGAAACATCTCATGTTTCTGCACATTTGCACAGCTGCTAAAGTATTTAGCTTAACATTACCAAATCTAATGAAACACAATGCACATGCTTTTTCTGTGCTGATTAAGATGTAATCACCTCGGTATGCTTGAAACTGAGAGTGAATGTGACAGCAGTGTTAATGCAAGATTGAAATAGGCTAGTTTATCCTTAGATATGGACCAAATGTGTAACAATGATGTCACAGCAAAGGTAATGCACTGCGTCTTGTCGCAGTAGTAAGCTTAGATACCGCAGTTGTGATCCCAATACACGTGCACTATACAGGCTGTAAGCTCCTGAAAAGAAACATGCATTTCTTCAAAGACCGGACAGAACTTGATGTTCCAAATAAATCAGACTTCTGTAACGTGTAACTGAAAGCGACAGCATGATATGAACAGGTGTGACAGAAGTTTAAGGTTGAACTGTGATGCTCCATGACCCCAACATTTTGATCGGACGGTTTGGGATGATTTTAGTTAAGCAGAGCTCTTTGTGTCTCTGTGTTTCAGGACTGCTTTGAGGATGCTTTCGATCGGATACCTTCGTAAGTACACTTATGCAAACACATAAAGTCTTGTGAGAACTGAATGGGTAAATGTGTGTATGTGTGGCTGTTTTTATTTCCTGTCAGCCTCCTGTGTCTTTTTATCTCCCTCATTCTGTCACTTCAGGTGTTGATTAGCCAGTGTGTTTTTGTTCTTCATCATCATATGTTGTGAGGACTTAAACCTTCCTTATGCTGCATCAACGTTTAGAAAACTGTATTTTCTTGTATTGTACATATCTCTCTGCCTTTCACACACACTTAGAAAAGCTTTGTGTCTCAGTGTTGTTGACTCTACATGTTAGTGTTTGAGCTAGAAAATGTCTCCCACCCGATGCATGAAGCTGTTGCAGAACTGGAGAGCTCCTTCAGTGACAGGCTACTGCATCCCAGGCGCACAAAGGAGCGTTATCACAGATCCTTCATCAGAGCAGCTTTATAATCACTGTTCCCAACAAACTCCATAAGTGTTTACGTCCCTGCTGGTTTTTCTTCTAAAACGTCTGTTGTTTTATTTATGCACAAATATACGGGCACAGCTTAAATCACCCTACTCAACTGCATGTTTCATTTAATCTGAATGTGTGTGTGTGTGTGTGTATGTGTGTGTGTGTGGGTGTGCAGGGCATGTCAGATGGACCTGCAGACAGCGATCCAAGAGACTCAGTGTGCTCTCAACCTGGTCCTCAACAACAAGTTTTCTCAAGCGCTTGACCTGCTGAAGCCATGGTAAGCACCACTCCAAGTACAGGGCTGTGAACAACTGTCGTTTCACCTTCACAGGTTTTTACTTTTTTGTCACAAACGCTTTTTTGTTCTTCTTTCCTTGTGTCCTCTTTCCATCCTTACTTAAGTCATTTCTTTGGTCCTAGCTTTCTTCTTAGTGTCCTTATTTGTTTACCCTTTTGTGCCTCTCCATCACTGCGCCCTAGCTCTTCTTTCTTTCTTTCTTTCTTTCTTTCTTTCTTTCTTTCTTTCTTTCTTTCTTTCTTTCTTTCTTTCTTTCTTTCTTTCTTTCTTTCTTTCTTTCTTTCTTTCTTCCTTTCTTTCTTGTGTCCTCCTCCCTTCTGGGTGTGGGGAATCAAACCAGTTCTTTCCTTGTGGGCCCTCAGAACTGGTTATAGAACCCTAAAACAGCACTGGATCTGCTGTGAAGCACTGTATTGGTTCTGTGGGTTTAACTGAACTGTGCTGCATGGTGTGCAGGTGGAAACACAGCATGTACCACGCCCTGGGTTACAGCAGCATCCTGGTGATGCAGGCCACCATGACGTTTGAGCAGAAGGACATCCAGACGGCCATAGAAACCACCAAACAGGCGTTACAGACCTGTCACAGGTGAGAGTTTGAACTTCGTATTCAATGTCTTGTAAATATTCTGTGAGGACCTGCTTTATCTTCTGCTCAGCTAACTTGCATTTCGAGTCAGTTCCAATGAAGCTGCCATAAATCTTCCATTGAACTGGTTAACACCCAATGGGTTTGGCTGCTAGGGAAGATTTGAGGTGGCTACATATCAAGATGTTATCCAGATAAAGATCTCAAGATTTCCTAAAAGAACAGTGTCTGCGTCTGTTTTTTTTTCATACTGTGGACCCCTTTTTGTCTGAAATATTCTAGACATTATTTAGTGGATACTGCTCCTCGGACCCCAGTCATGTTTATACCAACACAACAGACCAACACAAAGTTGGGCATATTTGTGATGTTGAATGAAAATCATTCATGCATTTCAAATGAGTACAGAGTCAATACATTGTAGAACCACCTTTCACTGCAAGTCTGTTCCTCTTGTGTTCAGGGCTTCTATTCACCTTCGACTAAATAGAATTTCAATGAAACATATTGGATAGCTGTGGTTGCAATGTAACAAAATATGAAAAAACACAAGAGGTTTGACTAGTTTTTCAAAGCACTGCATCATTTCCTCCCCTGAGTCGTCCTGAAGATTCCTGGTTTGCTGCTAATCATTTAAGTACATCTCTCTTACAAATAAATTCAGCAGTAAAGATTTAGGCACCATTTCACCTTTGCTTCACTTGAATGTTATACTTGTCCTACCCCGAGTCCAGACAACCAAATCAAAGAGCCAAATCTCTGAAATGTTTCTACAGGTTCAGAAAGAGAAACTCGGTGGTTGGTTCTCTGTCCAGTCTGATCAGCAAGCAGTCCAACTTGCAGGAAGGTCAGTAACCCACCCTTACTGAGTTTAACTGGGCAGCAGAACTAAGCAACTAGTCCAGAAGAAAATACATTGACTGTCTTTGTTTTTGCAGAGGAAATGCATGCAGAGCTCTGTTATGCTGAGTGCCTTCTGCAAAAAGCGACTCTAACATTCATACAGGTCAGAATCACTGTCTACTTCGCAGGTCATTACACCGGCTGAATAGACTTAATTGTGTTCCTTCATCACAACAGTTAAACTACATTAGCTGGCTTTGTTGCTGTTGGTAGTTAATTTGCTTTTTGTCCGCTTTTCCACTTTGTATCACAAGCTATTATGTCGGATGTCTCTGCAGCTAGCTTTGTTTTTAGTTACCAAATCCAGGCTACTTTTCTCAAAATGGATAGAAGTTCATCTTCTATTGTGACTAATGTTTGACCGTAACGGCGCTCAGAGTGAAATCAAGTTAACAACTTCCTGTTTCGTGTCATGTTGCTAATTGGGCTTTTGAAAGCTGAAAAAACAAAGTTACTCTTACTAAATCCTAAAAGTCCGTTTTAACAGATTTAAAGGCTCTGACTAATTTTAAATTTGACCAAAAAAAACTAGCATCTACTCCTCAGGTCCATGAGGTTATGAACTAGAATGCACTAGAATGAAAGAACTTTAGATAATGGCTGCTGAAGTAAGTGTAATGTAAATAAAACTTCGCCTGTCTGTCCTTATTTTCCAGGATGAGAACATGATCAGTTTTATTAAAGGTGGAATTAAGATTCGAACAAGCTACCAAATCTACAAGTGAGTGATTAAAAACAGTTGAAACTACGTTCCATTGGAAACATAATTTTTCAAATTGAATCTTAATTCACGATTGGCTGTAATATCAGACTTGGTGTTGTTAAACAGGGATTGTCAGAATGTGCTGAACATCACCCAGGACAAGGCGGGGCAGTCCAATTCATTCAAACAGTTCGAGGGTGGAGTCAAGCTGGGTATTGGCTCTTTTAACCTGGTGGGTAAACAAAATTGTTGAAGTGCGAAGTAATCTAATTTGATGGAAGGTTTTACAAACCTTTCGTGATTATAAACACCTAAATGGGTTTTATACGAATCAGGAAATTTGGGCACATTTTCACCGTTCTGCTGAAATTGGCGCTATATCATCAACATATTGGCAAACATTCCTTTACTCTTTGTTATAAAGATACAAAATATACACAAAGAATCATACTTGGGTGTATTTTTTAATGTATCCCTTCAATGGGACTTCTTTGTGTGTTTCAGATGTTGTCTCTCCTTCCTCAGAGGATTTTAAGGTTGTTGGAGTTTATTGGGTTCTCAGGAAATAGGGTGGGTACTTTTTCCATTTTAACCCCATGCACAAATACTTTATTAAAGATAGCGAAAATAAATCTGGCCTTTTTAAAAATGACCCTGTATTTGCCTGTTTGTACTGCAGAGTTTTGGTTTATCTCAGCTAAGAGAGGGAGCATCCAGCCAAAGTCTGCGTTCGATCCTCTGTGTGCTGACCTTGCTTTTCTATAACACATATGTGTCGCTGATACTGGGTAGGAAAATGCTTCAGGTTTTTATTTTGTTTGTCTGGTTTAACACCCTAACTTGAATATGTTATTCTCAGTTCTTAAATTTAAAGTTGTTTATCTCAGATTTCTTGTGTTTTTAATAAAGGAACGGGGGAGGGGAACCTGGCGGAGGCTGAAGGTCTGCTGGAGCCATACCACCAAAAATACCCCAAGGTATGCCAGCTAGAGTATTATGTGTTGATTGATTGGGATGCATAAATAATCATACAAACTTTTTCCACCATAGAATTATATTTATTTTTCTTTAAGGGCTCCATTATTCTCTTCTACTCTGCTCGCATCGCCACCCTACGAGGAAACTTTGAGAAGGTTTGTTGGTTTAGCCTTCTGACGTCCTCTTTATATTTGATATAGGGACAAGCTGCATGGATTTTACATTTTATCACAACATTTTGAGGTATTTATTGCAATGACTATAAAAGCGACCATAACAACTGCAACTGTTAAAAATGCAACAGTGTCATTTTGGCTGTAAATCTTTCACTAAATATAGCCTCAAAAACACAAACATTGCTCTGAAAATAAACCTTGCCCAGTTGCCTTTGCTGCAGCCTTATATTAAGTTTGGAACAATGCTGTTAAAGAATGCACAAAAATTGGGACCAATCATATGTTAAAAGGTAAATGCAGCATTTATTGATACTTTCATTGGACCAACAATGAAATATCGCAACATATTTTTTTCCTGGAATGCCAAAGTACTTAACAGATATCAAATATAAGCACTGAATGTACAGTATATGATAAACAATGCAGTATATCTATTCTTAGATTATTTTTGTTGGCATTCTCTAAGAACATCAAAATGTTTCCATCTTCCTGAACTTTTAAAGGTTTGTTCAAACGTTATTTTTAACATCTTTATCCTACATAATACCTCTTAGTTATTTAAACAACTCTTAGTTATCAACTACATATTCATATTTAAAGATTTCTTAGAGTTTCGTTGCAAACATTTTAGGTATGTAGTGATATTTTTAAAATCTTTTTCAGCTTCCAAAAAAACACACATTTAAACAAATGTTTAAATATTTACTGTTAGTGCACATTATCATGTTTTCTAATATAGAAAGGAAATAACATTTTAGCAAGTTTTCCTAATTGTAAATGTTTCTTTTTCAGTGGCCAAAACCTTCCAAATGTTAACAGGATATTAAATATAAACAATTATGAAACTACTTATTCTTTTTTGCTTTTTTCTAAAATATCATCATAAATGTTCCCAGAATTATTCAGAACAATAATCTGATCTTTCTCTGCTTTAGTAACATCACTTTTCCCACACTGTATAACGTTGTTACATAAGAAAAATGCTAAAATTCCAAACCAGACCCATAAAGTGTTCATGTGCTCGGTTCCTAAGGCACGGGCCCGGTTTGAAGAGTGCATCAGCAGCCAGCAGGAGTGGAGGCAAATCCACCACCTGTGCTACTGGGAACTGATGTGGACCCACTCATTCCAGCAGGAATGGCAGCAGGCGTACCGCTACGCTGACCTGCTGTGCAAAGAGAGCCGCTGGTCCAAGGTTAGCTTTACTTCTTCCAGAATTTCCTTTTTAGCCTCTCTTGACCTGAACAAACTAAAAATTAGAGCTGCAACCTACTTCTTCAGATCCACTAGAAGGGTTAATTTGTGTGAGTTTGTTTTGTTTTTTAGGCTATCTATATGTACCAGAAAGCAGCCATCCTCAGCATGATGACGGAAGAGGACGTGAGGAAGACAGGGGAGGACATCGTAGAGCTCTTTAGGTTATTCTTCCTCCACATCGATACACCTTAGCATCATTATATCCATGATGTCATGTTGGAAAAACAAAAACCAGTCAAACCCATGGTGGCATGTCCTTCAATGATCCCAGTACATAAAGCCAAACATGTATGGGACTGTATGGACGTGAATTTGAAAAATTCAGGTTTTTTGTAATCAAATAACCTGTCTACAAGATAAAACACTATTGTGCTATAATAGAGATATTTGTTCTTGGATATGAAGACTTTATGAAGGGCAATACACAAATATTAAAATAAGCTTAAAAAACATGAGTGAAAACATTTTGAAAACCTCATATTTAATTAATTCTTTCAAAAGTCATGGATGGAGGAGAACTAAAAATGTTTCTATGCAATAGTCCACGTTACATAAAAGTTTAGTTTGTTTTCGCTAGAAAATTGAATGTTTTGTGATGTTTTTAGTTTTGGAGACATTTTGTGTCACAGGTATAAAGGTGTATTTGTGTGCAGGCAGGTGGAGGGACTAAAGCAGCGCCTGGCAGGAAAGTCGATCCCCATGGAGAAGTTTGCAGTCAGGAAATCCAGACGCTACAAGGCTGCTCAGCCTGTCCCCCTGGTCATCCCTGCGATGGTATTCCATGTCATAAATAAATTAGCTCAACTTTGTTGAATTGGAAATTAATTAAAAAAAATGTGGCAGTCTGAAGTAATAAATAAATATTTTTGTCTACAGGAGATGATGTACGTTTGGAACGGGTTCACCATCGTTGGGAAGAGAGCTGATTATACAGAGTCTCTTCTGGTCACTATTGAGAAAGCTGAGCTGCAGCTTCGCAATGATCCTAGTGAGCACAACAATGCATTTCTATTATAAAGATCTACTCATCTAACAGTTCTGTCAATTCAAAGTTCCCCAGAGTTTTTTACCTGGCACCCAGGTATATACATATATATATATACAGGGGTTGGACAATGAAACTGAAACACCTGTCATTTTAGTGTGGGAGGTTTCATGGCTAAACTGGACCAGCCTGGTAGCCAGTCTTCATTGATTGCACATTGCACCAGTAAGAGCAGAGTGTGAAGGTTCACATGAAAGTGAAGTTGAACATCTCCCATGGCCTGCACAGTCACCAGATCTAAATATTATTGAGCCACTTTGGGGTGTTTTGGAGGAGCGAGTCAGGAAACGTTTTCCTCCACCAGTATCACGTAGTGACCTGGCCACTATCCTTCAAGAAGAATGGCTTAAAATCCCTCTGACCACTGTGCAGGACTTGTATATGTCATTCCCAAGACGAATTGACGCTGTATTGGCCGCAAAAGGAGGCCCTACACCATACTAATAAATTATTGTGGTCTAAAACCAGGTGTTTCAGTTTCATTGTCCAACCCCTGTATAAATAAAGTCAAGTTAAGTTAAAATCAAACGTGATAATATTGGTGGAATATCACTGATTTGCCAACATTACTAGTTTTAGAGTTGTTTTTGTTGTTTACCTGGTATTTTATTTGTTGTTTCTTCTGGTTCTCTTTCTCAGATCCATCAGAGTTCCATCCAGATGACAGCAGTCTGGTCCAGATGTTGAAGGGGCTCTGCCTGAAACATCTGGGCAGGTTGCTTCAAGCTGAGCTCTGTTTCACGCAGGTCCTGTCCAGGTAACGCATAAAACACACAAAGATAAGAGCAAAGTCATCCAGATAATCTGGTTTAGACACTTATTGTTGCCGTTTACCTTCCTTCTGTGAAAGTTTAGATCATGTCTGCTGTCTGTGTGTCTGTTTGCTCCCAGTGAGAGTCGTATCCGGTACGATCACTTCTTGATCCCTTTTACCCTCTATGAGTTGGGTCTGCTGTATAAAGAACAGGGAGACTTCATTAAGGCCACCACGTTCATTGAAAATGCCAAGTAAGTTGATCTTTATTTTAACACCCATTTCCACCTTGATGCAGGGTGCCAACACTTTCTTACGTTAGGGTTAAAAAAGGTTTCAATTATTTTTAATACTATCACATGGGAAAGAAAATAAGTACATCCTTGTGAGAGATAGAGCAGCAGCCAAGTGTTACTGATCAAGCACATTTATTAATTGATCCTAATCTGTGTGATCACCTCTATTAACGCAGGGCTTTGGGCTTACTGGGAACAGGCGCAACACAATGCAAGGGTGGAAAGACGTTATCGGTTAGAGAAGCAGTTATTGCTGGCCACCAATTAGGGAAGCTTTATAATATATTTATTTTACCAAGATTAATTACATGTGGAAAACATTTAAGACAGCTGACAGTCTTCGCAGAAGACCCCAAGGTCAGAGCATGGACAACAAAAACTAAAGAGCGTCATGACAGAGTTTTCAGGCTTCAACAAGGTAAAAGTTACTTACCATTAGCAAAAGACTGCACAGGAATGACTTGTTGGACAGGGTTAAAGGAGAAAAACCATTCTCTCTACAAACAATATGGCAGCACAGCTTAGCTCTGTGAAGCTGCATCTGAGCAAACAACAGGACCCTATTTAAACAGAGAACACCCAAGTATAGATGTTTAGATGATACACCTCATATCAGCACGGTGGTGGAGGGTTGATGATTTGGGCTTCGATGGCAGCCAAAGCACCTGGGAACCTTGCAGTGATTGAGGCGACTACGAACTCTGACCTCTACCAAATGTTCCTGTCAGATGGGAGGCCATTTTTCTGCCGGTTGAAAACTGGACCAAGCTGGGTGATTTAAGCAGTGAAGCGATGTTGTTGACTGAGAGTCATACAGAAAAGTACTGCTGAGAGTGATTGAAGCTATAGGAGGGGGGTACTTTTTGTCACACGAAGTTTTTCTATTTAGGCTTCATTTTGTTTAATAAATATTGACAGTTTTGAATCTGTTGCATGTTTTTGTACAGTTGAGTTCTGATTTACATCATTTTAAAAGCTGCTAATGAAAAACAAAATGATGTTTCACGTCCATTAAAGTAAAATCCAGAACTAACTGAGGTTTTTTTCTTTTTTTGTTACCATGACTGCATTTCATATGAGACTTTCTGTCTGTCGACGTAGTTTGTGTTTGCTCTGACTGACATAATGCTACACACCTCTGCAACACACCTGTTTACCTTGCAGGTGTGTTGCTTCAGAAACTGAAACATAATAATAATCATTCATCTGAATGACAGGGTCACTGTGCGAATTTATCGGCTAATCTCAGCCAAATAAAACCATTTTGATCCACTTTGTGTTTATTTGGAGTGACTGCTTTGTGTTCTCCGTCAGGACAAACTACAAGGACTACTCCATGGAGTCCAGACTGCATTTCAGGATCCACGCCGCCCTCAGCAGCCTCAAAGGTTCGCCCGTCAGCACCCCGTGATGCTCAGAAACACGCCCCTACGGTTTCCAACACAAGCTTACAAGGGATCCTTTACTTTATATATTGTTTTTCTTTCAACTGCTTGAACATTTACACTAACACACATGCTTTAATCTTGCTGAAGTTGGAATAATATTGGCAGGTTCAGGGCAATCAGTTCTAGTTGTCAGTTCATTCAGATGTTAACGGGTTCATTAAGAAGCCTGATTAGATTCATTAACAAACAAAATGTTTCTATGGCAACCAAAAAGCACAAAATAAAAACCAAACGTGAAGATTACTTCTTGGTTGATCCAACAAGTAATAAAACATCTGAAAAAACTGACAAATTATTTAATTGCCACTCTTTGGCTTTATTTTACTTGAATTTTCTGATATTAAAAAAACCCTAAAATTCTTTTTTTTAATGAAAACAAACAAATCATGACCCTACACTTCAATTAATAGTAAATTATGTATTTTTAGGCCAAAGCCCTAAAATGTGTGTATTTCAGGTGAAAAATGGTGGAAACTGAAACATTCACTCTTAGAAACATTTGTTTCTATATGCTTTATAAGTTGTTTACCTCCTTGATTTTCGCATCATGCCACATGTGCTCAAAGGACACAGGTGTGTCTGTGCACAGTCACAGCCTTTTCACCAGTCGTGGCCTAAATCAACACAGTTTAATACACTCATTCCAAGCTCACATACAAGCTGTTATGCACATTTGAAGGAGATTATACACACAAATGCGATAATTGCACATTTTTAGCAGCAATATGAATATTTTTGTTGTTAATAGTTTGGATGTTCTGTCAGGTCTTTGTTAGATTCATGTTGAGAAGCCACAGGGTTAAATTTATTCTTGTGTTTCTCATATACAGAGCAGCTTTTGAGGCACTGGATATTTTCGGGAGCATTGGCGTTAGCTTAACATCCTGTTAAGCTAGCAAGGCTACGCCAACTGAAATGATATAACTATAGAGACAGCTAAGGCAGTAGGTACAACTGAAGACTGAAAAGTGCAGCAATTCACGCAGGTAACACCATTAATACCATACTGTGACAGTTTTGTCCATAAAATTTTAACATGGAGTTCCACAGGGTCCTGTACTGGGTCCTTTTATTCGGCTTAAATTGGTGCTTTTTTCCAGGCGATGTAGCTTCTCTTACAGAAAAGGTGGATAACAAAAAATTATTTTAGTCACAGTTCAATGTCTTCCATTTTTAAAGACTAAGGAAACCCAACATGATTATCCGTGCAAGTTCAGCAAAACACCTCAGTGTCATCATTTACTGTGTGTACTCGCAGGTATTCTTATTGACATTTAAATATGGAAGGTTTATTTATAGGTTTATTTTTATAGCACATTTCAGTAGCAAGACAATTCAAAGTGCTGTACATGAAGAAAAGATAGACATAATAGGAAAAGGATATTACAGTGGCATAAAGGTAATGAAATAATTAAAGAACACAAATAATTTAAAGAGAATTAAAATGAATAACTAAATGAAGCTCCTGCAGGAAAACTAGAGAATTTAATCCAATCATTAATGCAGGCAAGGCTCCCGGGTCCATATTTTCTCAGCATAAAATCAAACATTTGGAGTTCCACAAGGTGGTGAATTTAACACATTATTCCTTAAGGTGAAATCAATATTAGCATTTTTGGTAGAATAATCTAGTCTACAAAAAATGATGTTTTTCTCCTGACAAAGTGAGCCAACTTCTCTGTCAAATTAAATGTATTAAATACAAAGTCATGAGCCATGAAGAGTCTACAGTAGTTAATGACTTCTGAGCAACAATAGAAAGGTCAAAGTGAGCTCAGGAGAGAATGTCAATATTTTCATTGCTTGGTACCGGTATTTCTGTTATTAGCAGTTGAGTAATGCATTGCACTGGAGATGGTACTGGGCCCACTGTTCTTTAATTTACTCTTTTGTAAAGAATATGTCTACAGAAATCAATATACAGCAGGATAATTATGTAGAAAGCACTAATACCATTAAAAAGTCTGACTTATTAGGAGATAGAGTATGTTCAATTCAATTCAGTTTATTTATATAGCGCCAATTTACAGCACATCGTCTGAGGGCATTTTACAAAGTAAATTAAATTCAACCAATCATACAGATTTCAAGTCAGGTACAGGCATTCCAGTTGATCCTTACTATCAAACAGTGCAGTCGGATCCAGTTTTTAAAAGTGTTTTTTTCCATCACCTTTACTGACCTCATTTTGGCTTAAAGATTGCTGGTAAAAACTGTACAGATCTATTTCTGAGAAGCATGGACACAATGGGCCTGATGTGTCCAGCTATTAACACCTGTTAGGACCTAGGTCCCTGTTCTAGATCACATCAAGCAGTAAATATAAAGAATAGTAGATCTGATACACAACTAGCAGGAACTGCACTTTAAATGTTAATTGATGCAGTTGTTTTTCCAAGTTAAAAACCAAAGAGCCGTTATGTAATGATCCTTGTGAGCACAGGAAAGCAGCTCGTTATTACTGAACCGCGCTGTAATGGCAGGTCTGTGTTCAGGATTTAAATGCAGTGATCCGATAGCAGGCCAGCTGCTCCTTAAATGTCTTGTTGATATAAAACTTCAGGGTACTCTGGGGATATTTGTGTATTTGGTTGAAAGATCTTGTCTCTGATAATCAGTCCTCTTAAAATAATATGCAGGGCAGCTCTCTAGAAATTCTGATGTGTGAGGGTACAGAGCATGCTCAGTTGGGTCCGTTTCCAGTCATATGACCTGGCTTTCCCCTGGCTTCACCTACACATAAATGGGATTCATTAAAATCAGCCTTCTTGCTCTGTATGAATGATTCCAACATTTTAACAGAATATTCATGTGGCCTTTTGGATCATGGGCCCCAGGCTTTAAAATGTTAGTTAAACAGGGTTCCGTGTTCATATTGACAGAAACGAATCCAGAGGATCGTTCTCTGGTGAATGAAACGGAGCATAATTTGCTGTCCTTAAAAGAGTCGCGTTGTTGGTTTGTTCTGCTGCCAAGGAGCAGAAAACAAATTCATCTTTTCCGAAAAAACAGAAACTCAGAAACATTTTAAAACAGAAACCCTGATTTTCAGATGAATAAACAAACAGGATGAGATTCTGTATCAGTTTAAAGAGATGATTTTTTAAAGTTCCCCCTAAAGCAGCTCTGTCTCTGAGAGATATTTGCACAACTATAAAAACCCGCCTGGCTGCTCAGCCCTGGATGAACTGAAGCTTTATTCTTTTAATTTTGTAAACCTTTCGCTATGAACAAGGGAGCGTGGCCTTTTTTCTCTTGTTGGTTAATAGCCTGAAATATCCTGTAAATCCATCAGACATTTAGATTAAAAGTACACACAGAGAGCTGCTTTATAGTGTATCGTAAATAAAAGCACAATCTATTTTCCCAGAAACGTGGATCAAAATAAGAATGATATATTTAGTTCATTAAGATGGAGATTCTCTGAGGGGGAGAGAGGTTATAAAGGAAGATTGTGAGGTGTTTGGATCAATAGACATGATGGAATGGGGCTTTTTGTCATTTTCTGTCAGCTTAACTCTTCTCAGCTTCCATTTAAAACATCTGGACAGTCAGAACCATTGTCCTTCTCCGTGTTGTGAATGTATCGACCTGAAGACCAAATTCTACCTGTTTGTCTGGCTTTATTGTTTCTGTATTGTACATCTCTGGATGTAGTTTTTGCCGTCTTTATGTGATCTGAAGCGTCGCCTGTGAACAACCAAAATCTGAAGACCAGAGATGCTGGAAGGAGTTGTGGCAATGACACCCGAGTCTCAGAGGCAGTAGTAGTTTATGAGGGGTTTCAGTAAATGTTGGTAGAGACATGAAAGGTTAAAGGGCAAACACAGTTTTTATTTATTTGGGTTGACATTAACAGTTTTGTTTCTTGATTCCCACCATTTGGAGTTTTTCTTTGACCCTGGGTCGGTTCATGCCTGCCAGGGTGTCGTGGTTGTCTTCATTTGATCCGATTTAGAATAAAAGGAAATATCTATCTATATATATCTTTATATTAAATTAATAAATTTTGCAATTTGGTTTCAGTTTTAGTTTTTGTTTACAGAACTACTACATAACAGGTTGCTGTGTTTAAGTATGTGGGTTGAGCACTGGTTTGTTTGTGGGTAAAAGATGGCGGCTGGGAGAAAATGGTCCAGTTTGGAAATCAGATCAGGATGTGAAATGACCCAGAGCAACATTTTGACTGAACCAGAAATGACCTCTCTGATGACCCTGACAGACCAAATCTGGTTACATTATATGAAGGTCAGGCAGTTCCTTCCTGGCTGCCATCATCAGTTAAATTAGGCATGAATATCTGAAACATGGGGAAAATTTATCAAATAAAAATCTTCCAAGTAAATGAAATAAGAAATGTTATTTAGAATGGTTTTAGTTTCGCTGCGGTTTTGGTCCAGTTTGACTCGGTTCGTTGCCACAACCATTTGCTCCTGGAAGGTTTTCCTTCAGGTTCTGTCCGGGTGAGAAATGTCAGTGCCTCTGTGTGTCTGTCTGTGTTCAAGGTTTGCATGTTATCTCATAAAACCTGTTTTTCCTGTTGTAAGATGCCTGCTTCACCACAGCAGGAGGGAGATGGAGGTTTTTATCGGGTGGAGATCATTTGGTGCAATAAAGTGGAAACAGGAATATTGTTCATTTTGTGTGTGCCGCTGTTTTTATTTTACCTTGTGTTTCGTTTGTGCCTCTTTGTGTCGTTTTCAGAGTTTAACTGTGAAATCCATGCGTTTCTGAACCCATTACTCAAACATTCTGCAGGTTACTGTTTTCATCAGATCTTCTATCTGAAGCTTAGTTTTTAATGTTTCACTTTCTTCTTTTCATTTACAGAAAATAGATTTTAAATACCAAAGAATAAATGCTGGCCAGAATTTGTTTCCTATGCAAACCAAACCAGATTTCAGATTAGTGCTTCTAGCAATGAGGGACGAAATCTAGATTAAAATAGACTCTGTAGGCTCAGACCGTGAAAGATAATAAATGACAGCATGGAAAAAATCTGGTTGTTTTACAGCTCTTTGAAAATCTTTAATTCAGGCTTGTTTGTATTGTCCTTCAGCATCACCAAACACAAATCTGGACCAGATTTCTTTGCAATGACTCAGGAGAAAGGTGCAGAAAAACAACAGCATCATTTTATAAAAAAACATTTTGTAAAGCTGCAACAAATTTAGCTCGAAGCAAGTAGAGAAGAAGATATGTATGGAAAATTATAAATTATGTCAAAAATACTGAAAACTGTACACATGACATATACATTGTGAATTTAGTTGAAATGTCTATATATGGCACATAGAAAGGCTGCTAAACTGAGCAGGACCTTCAGTAAAACATCTCAGCTGCAGCTTGACTCCAACATCATGAATCCAGAACTTCCCTGAACTACAGTGAAGAGAACAGATAATAAACTCAACCTATTCACAACCTAACCCTGAGTGGGGGACTGTTGGAGGAGTAAAGGTTGTGAGTTTGATTCCAGCCTTATGTCAGATTCAAGCTCTCAGGGACCACATCATGGATTCACTGCCACCGCCTTTATCCAGGACCCGATATGCTGCCACCATGATGGTAAAATAAAAGATTATATGATTACACATGTTCGTGCTGGCTGCATTTTCAGCAAGCTGCACCGGGTTGTCCACTGAGGGCCCGTTTGGACCCTTGTGAGCAGGTACAGATGATGAAATTCAAACATTGTTGTGAATCTATCTAAACACATTCAGTTTCACATGAAACAGGGCTGAAAACAGGCTGCAGAACAACATGATCTACAGTGGAAATAAATGCAGATGTGTATGTAAAAAACTGTCCGGTGCGAACAATAAACCGCTTTAATGAGCCACTGTAACATTTTAGAGAAACTCGTCTCTAATACTGGCATCTTCATCGGCTCCTAGCAGATCAGAAACGCGAAGCGATTTATCATCAGGGACAACAACGTTCCTGTTAAAACGGAAGACGTTTGGACCCGCGACCCACAATGGAATAAGCGGTAGAAAATGACTGACTGACGTTTGGACCTTTTCAAGGAACATTATGCAAAAACCACCAAAGCAAATTTTAATGTGGGTTTGTGGACGATCATGAACTAAATGTTCCTGTGGTTATTACTGCTTCTTTGGTTTATTCCCAAAAATGCATGTAAATATTAGCTTCATTTTATGTTCCTCTACATTTAACTATATACTGACTTATAAATATAAACCGATAAACATGCTAGAAGCCATAACCTTTACCTGTTGCCTTTATATCTCTTAAACAAAACACTTCCTTCTTTGCCTCATTTTTGTTTTTATGCTGCATTATTGGATAGAAGAATTCCTGTTTTATTCCATTTCTTACTAAACTCTATTTTATGCTTTGTTTGTATTTAAGTTCAACTAATTTCAGAGCTTTTATATTGATATGTTGCATGATGTTAAGCTCATTTTACTGCTATGTGGGTAAATTAATAATCAGTTATTTAAAAAGTACATTTCTGTTTATCTGGGTTTCACTGAAACCTGTGCTTTGCTTTAACCTTTGACCCTAAAACTCAATTTTCTGCCTAAACTGTTGCTTTCAGTGTTCTGAGGCGATGGTTGAGAAATCTTTCATCCACATTGAGAATAAATGGAAAGGGAAGAGGAGTCTGTGTTTAACTGTGATGAAGGATGCAGCAGGCTGGCCGAGCCTAACTCCGTTATGCTGAAATAGTTTCCATGTTTGTTGTTTACTTCTGAACTTTTCTGACATTATTCTGACCTGTAATCATGAAATTCAAAAATAATTAAAACCATTTAATCTGAACATTTTTCTCTGCATGTTTTGATTTGTTTGCTAATTATTTCATCTCATTAACCAGACATTTTGTGATTTTTACACCTGAAACAAGCTCCTGGTTCTTATCGGGCTTTAATTATTTAACATCATCCGTTCCTTCGGGGGTGGAAACAGAATCAGAATCAGCTTTATTGGCCAAGGTGTGCACACATTGTACCGACATTAACTTTAAATATATATACTTTAGAGGAATAAAACGATAGAAGCAGGTTGGGCGGCTATAAAGGATCTGGTTGTTTCAGGCCTTTAGAGCTGCGGAGGTGTTGCCCAGTTTGTTTAGCTGAGCTGGAAATCTTTGTTTCTTAGTTCAGCACCGGGATTTTGAAATGGGCCTTTGACCCAGTGTTGGATGTTAACCTGTTTGTGCTTCCAGCTTTTTGTTTGTCCTCCTTGGGGTTATGAAATGCTGCAGTTTGCACAGAAACATTCCAGACTTTTTGCAGCCAAATAAATAACAAATAGAAAGCTGACGACATTGACTGCAGACTTTAAGACCCATTTTGCCTGTAAAGCATTACTGTAACTAAACATGTAAAAAACAAGAAATCTGTTATTTTGCAGCAGAAATACTTTATTTTCCACAGCCTGGTCAAAGTGGGATTCCATTAAAACCAGTTTTCCTTACTGGTTTAATTTAGTTAATGTGTAAGTCGTAATGAAAGCTAAAAGACAGCTGACAGGTCAGCGCAGGTTGTCTAATATACTGGCAGAACCAGGACCGCCTGTCCTGCAGAAGGTTACTCGTCCAGACAAAACATTTTCAGGAAAATAAAGGACGTTGCATTCATTTTTAATGCAGTAAAACACAGCCAGTACCGCTGATTCCAGATATTGACTGTATAAAAATATAACCAGAATTGCAAATTCAGAAGTTTACATTCACTAAGATTACTAAAAAAACGAAGCTATTTGAGAAAGCCCAGATGATGGTGTCATTGGTTCAAAAGCTTCTGATAGGTTAATTCAGAACATTTTGAGTTAAATGGAGACACACCTAAACACGCATCTTCCTTGTGTCACATCATGGAAAAATCTAAAGAAACCAGCAAAGATATGAGGAAGAGAACGGTGGACCTTCATGAGTCTGGTTCATCCTGGAGTCCAGGTTCCACGTTCCACCGTTCAGACAGTTCTTAACATTATGTGAACATCCAGCTATCATCGCCTCCAGGAAGAGGCTGGTTCTGTGTTCCAGAGATGGACGGGTTCTGGTGTGAAATGTGTGAATCAACACCAGAACAAATGTTAAAGACCTTCTGAAGATGCTGCTGAAGCTTGTCAGACATTATCCACAGTGAAACGAGTCCTGAACCAACATGGGCTGAAAGGCCGCTCAGACGGGAAGAAGCCAGTACTGCAGAAGTGGTACTATGATATCAATGTGGCCTGCCTACTTTGATATTGGATTGAATCCGGAGTTAATCAGGTTATTCATGCAATTAGAATGCCGTCCTGAGATATCCTTTTTGTAGAGCAAAACTGCCCTGGCACATGTAGGCAACCATCTGCTCCAGATGGCATGTCTGAAACACCGCGGCAGGAAATGGCTAAAAAAAAACAACCTCTGAGCAAAAACATCGCCCTCATATTTGTGGTTCTGTGCTTACAGGAATCTGGGTTTTCCCGCAGGTCCATTCCCTCTGTCGGACGCTGTTAGCCACACGGATCGATGAGGGGAACAGTCGGTGCACTCATGTTCACAGTGACGAGACAAGCTAATGATTAACGGCTGACAACATCAGTCAGCAGAGCACATATCAGTTTTTAAGCTGAGTCCATACAAAGAAAAGAGCTGCTCCTCAATCTGCAGCTTTTCACACATGTAGAGATTTTTTGTCTTTTTTTATCCTTAATATCTGTCAGGATGAGTTTAGACTCTTTTTTCTTATTGTTTCTCCTCATCGTTTGCTCTGAGTCGGTAAGTTGGGCTGTTTTATTGTCATTCAGGTCTGACGGTTAGATTTTCTACAGAACAAAGTCTGTATAATACCAGAATATTTACAATAACAGCAGCTATAACATGCATTATGCTATGTTTGCTTTGCTATCTAAACTGTAATTGATATGTTTTTGCAGCTTCAAATGTCCACAGTAAAAAAGTGTGATCAATAAAGAAAAGTGGATGGAGATGCATTACAGTCGAGTTTTACTAGCTGTAAATACCAGTTGCCTTCCAGCCTGCAGTGTCTGAGCTCTTGTAGGTTTATGGTGGAGTAAACATCAATTTACTGGGGAAGGCCAACCTGAGTCAAATTTTTATGTTTTTTCTGCACCGGTAAAGCAAGGTGAGCTGATTTCTATTTAATGTCCTAAAGAAATAGTGCAAGGTTGTGTTTGAGCTTTGTAGCTTAATTTAATTTATACTGGAAGTAAATATTAATGGTCAGGCTGTTAAACTTACCCAAACCTGTGATTTTTTGGCAGAAAAACAGTGAAAAGGGAACTGCATCACATTTAGTCACATTAGAACCAAAAACCAGATGAATTTATTTGAATTTTTTTGTGTGAGACCTACAGAAAGTAGTGCATCAATGTGAAAGGGATTGATACATATTTTCACAATGTTTTGTGAATAAAAAGTAAAATAGTAAGGTAGTGTCTGCAGCGTGAACTTTATGTAGGTCAGGTTGTAAGTTTAGGCCACTGTCCTGCTGGGAGGTGAACCTTAACCTGAGTCTTAGATCCTCTGCAGATTCTAACAGGTTTAGTTACAGGATTGTCTTCTATTTGGATCCATCCATCTTCCCAAAGCATAATGCTGCCGCTACCATGTTCCACAGTGGGCATGGTGTGTTCAGGGTGTTAGCATGTAGCCAAAAAGGTACATTTTCATCTCATCACACCAGAGCACCTTGTTTCACATGTTTGTTGTGTCCCCTACATGAAAAACTGCAGGTGGGAAATCTTTAGGCTTTCTTTTAATAACAATAATAATAATTTATTCGTATAGCGATTTACAATAACCACTAGGTCAACCAAAGTGCTTTACAGTGAGCAAAATAAAATAAAACACATAAAAAAAGCAGTAAAACAGTGTTAGGATAAAAAAAAAAAGACAAAAACATAACAAACAGTAGAAAAATTGATTTAAAAAGTGTCACACTACTAGGTATTAAAAGCCATCTTAAATAGATATGTCTTAAATCTTGACTGCATGAGGCCCAGGTCAGAGATAATCCCCCCAGTGCTTAACAGTTCAACTCCAACATAAGGTCAGTTTTTGGGGCTAATTGTCTTTTGGACACATTTTTCCACCTGAGCTGTGGATATCTGGAGCTCCTCCAGAGTTACCATGGGGTTCTTGGCCGCTTCTGATGCTCTCCTTGCCCAGCTTGTCAGTTTAGGTGGCTGTCCATGTCTTGGTAGGTCTGCAGTTGGTCCACCCTCTCTCCATGTTCAGGAGTGGAATGAACAGAGCTCTGGGAGACGTTCAAAGTCTGGGCTATTGTTTCTCCCTGACCTCTCTGCTGTGTTCCTTGGTCTTCATGATGCTCCTTGCGCTCTCTGAGGCCAGAAACAGAACATCTGGATTTAAACTAGGATTAAATTACATACAGGTGGATTATTTTTACTAATTAGTTGACTTCTGAAGGCAGTTGGTTGCACTGGATTTTATTCAGCGGTATCATTATAAAGCGGGGGTGAATACAGATGCACACCGCACTTTTCAGATTTATATTTGTTGAAAATGTTGAAAACCTTGCAGTGAAATCTTTCTACTACTGCCGCACAATGTTATTGAACTGATAACTAGATTTATAGAAAAAACTATTATTATTGTTAAGTTGTTACATGTGAGATTTCACATTGAGTTGCTCTGTCTGGACAAATGTCGTTTACTATAAACGACATGTTTCACTGATCGGCATCATTTACAGGTAGAACTGAGGCTTGTTTACTTTGTGCTTTGAACAGAACTGGGTCATGTATGCTCCACTGTTATAAGCCCCAGAAAACGCACAGAGTGCACATTTCTTTGGTGCACCACAAGCAGAAAGTTAGTACATTTCCTGCATCCAGTTTCATCAACCTTCGCCTGGTACCTGAAATCTGTACTGGAGTCAAACACCCAGGAGTTACCGTCAGACTTCAGGGCACCCCAACATCATGTCGTGATGGATATCCACCTGAAGCATCTCCTATAAGCAATGAACAATGGGCTTGGAAGGGTTCGCATATACACTGGGTGGCTGAAAATAGCACAAGCTGGATGAAACAAGGAGAAAACGCATGTTGGTTGAATAAAGATGTGCAACAGACTACAGAGAAGAAGCACCTGATGGAGTTTATGTTCTGTTGATACACACTGGTGTTCATCAAGCTTCCTTTCCTGATCCCAGGAGAGGATCTGTATTTTCTTTTTTAAATGTACTTAATTCCTAATGTATTTAAGTGTTGTATAAAAATACTATCAGCATAAGGAATCTAAAGTGGTCCTTGGAAAACTTTTACCGCTGCTAAGGGGTCCCTGGCCACGAAAGGTTTGAGGACCCGTGCTTTAAAAGATGTAATTTTGCTCTTTCTTGCTCTTGTTTCACAGGAACATGTTGAGCAAACTGAAGGAAAAACTACCATTTCGGTGACTGTTGTACCAATGATTACTGAACTATGTAAAATTACCAGGACTTTTTGTTTTTAGCATGTCTCATTGTAGTAAACTATATTGAGTAGTCATGTCAGTTAACTGCTTATTGTAATACAATTTTTTTTAAATAAACTAGATTCAGATGAAGCTTTGTCAGAATGTCTATGAAAAATATTATTAAAAGTCACATATCATCTGCATGATCCTTACATGGTTAGCTTCTGTACAGACTAAACTATTTGGATATGTCCATCAGGAGATTCCACCAGATATAGAGCAGCCATCAGCCTTAGACCAACAGCGCTTGCCGAAACCAAATCGTCCAGTAACAACTCCCACCCCAAAGGTCACAATTCCAGCCCCCAAAACCACCAAAGCACCTGAGACTGAGGAGTTTTTAGATTCACAAGAATGTCTGAACAAACGGTAAGTCAAGTAGCATCCAAGTAGTTCTTGTAATCCTCAACAATGTTCTTGATCAGTAGTTCGTCAGGCTTTCTGAAGGCCCTTCCTATTAATGTTTCAGATATTGGCAGCTGTATTACCTAGGATTAGTGGGTTTATGGGAATGGGACTGTTGGTCCAGATTTATGGATACCAGGTTGTTCAGCCAGATGAACCTGGGCTAACAGTCTCTAGACCAGTGGATAATAGGAGACTGATGGTCCATATTCCTCAGGTTGACTCGAGCATCATGTGACCTGGTGTTTTGCCCTCCATGGCAGCGGTGTGTTGAAGGACAGTGTGTCTGCAAACCTCCCTACCTGTGTCCCACTGAGTACGTGGAGGCAGTTTGTGGGCTTAACCACAAGTCCTACACATCTTATTGCCAGGTAAAACCAAACTGTTCTTCAGCTGTTTGTGGAGACAGTTGATTGGTAGTTGTTTGGAGATTCAAGTCATAAAAGATTAATTTCCTTTTGTCTTGTGAATAAATGCTGATTTGTTTCCCAGGCAATGGCAGTCTCATGCCGAACCAAGAAGCCCCTAATGTCCCACTTCGGAAAAGAGTGCAAAGGTTCTGTTTCACAAACACATTTAAAGCCTTATCACCGTTTGATTTTTCATATTTATTAATCATATTTGCTTTATTGGTGACTACAGAGAACATCCCTAAGTTCCAAAGTTCCCTGAACAAAACCACAGGACTGATCAGGATCTTCCTTCCTGACGGCTCTGGAGGTGGCGAGGACTTACTGGTGTGTCAGGAGCTGTGGGACATGGCAGCTGCTAATGTTGCCTGCAAGGAGCACAGCGGTCCACTGTAAGGGGATTAATTTACATTTATAGCCATAAAAGGACAGGTCTTTTGTTTCAAAGGACATAACAAGCAAACTAAAACATCCCATATTGTAACAGAGGTGCAGCATCTGCATATGCTTTGAACCACAAGTCCCTGATGGCCAACAGTGACAACAAAGATCTCCCCAGTAGCTGCGTCAGCATCCGCTGCCAAGGCTATGAAACGTCTCTGGCTGAGTGTGAAATCTACGACAAGGTGAAAGCTGATGGCAGAATGGTAGCTGCAGCAACCTGCTATAAGATAGGACCTCAAGGTCAGTGTGAGCAGATTCTGAAATCATGAGGTAACATCTCCATCTTTCACAAAACACCTGAAAGCTGTGTCTTAGTTGACTCAGAGTGGTTTCTATCATTCTCTCTGACATGATGGACTTGAACTTCTCGACCAGATCCTGACTGATAGTGACCACTTCCTGTCTGGATTTGACCACAGTTTGCTGGCTTCTGTTTCTTCACCTCCCTTGAGAACTGACGACAGGTTCTCAATTAGCTGCAACAGTTTCCTGACCAGAGGTCTAGAATGTCTTTGTTATAACTTTGGCCAATATCAGGGTGCTACATATCACTGGAAAATCCACTGATCATCATCAAGCTGTTCTTGGATTGTTGGACGACGTTCTTGGGAAACATTTTGTTCTCTCTTTATCTATGGTAGAGTTCTTGGGCAGAAGCTCCAGTCTTCTGCTGTCCATCCCCGTCCTTGAGGTTTGTCTTTGACAGAAGTGGCTTCTTTGCTGGCCTTCCGTTCAGAAGTCTGTTGTCCATAAGCTCTCACTGCGCACACAGATGCACTCAGAACCACCTGCTGCCAATGTTGAGTGACCTCTGCACTAGTGAGAGCAGAATGTAGGTCCTGGAGTGTTCTGGACACTTTAGGACCCCCTATAGCCTTCTTTACTGCTGCAGTTTCTACAAGTCAGACAATTTTGATGCAAAGTGCTCATGACCTTTCTTTGGAGGTCATGTTGTTAAACAAGAGGATAATGATCTCAAGCACATTTGTCTGCTTTTTAATCAATATGTGATTAAAAATGAATCCAGTTAAGTGAAATTTCAGCCAATTAATTTTGTCTAATCAAGTCAAGTCTGTCTAGTTTAATTCGTCTTGAAATAGGCGATAGAGAGGACTATGATGCAGATTGCTTACAACATGGCTGCCAGTTGTATCTACACATAGGATGCTTTACTACCAGGTCTTTCAGGAAGCAGTACAGGAAAAACTTGCCAATCAGAAAACTTGCCAGTCAGAAAAAAGGTTTACACTTCATCATGTGGTTAAACAAACACTCTTTACTGACCTGTATTTTAAAGGATCTTTTATTCCAAAAAGATGGGTAGAAGCTTTATGTAATGAGTAGCCCTGTTAGGAGCTACCTGTGTCTCTATTCCCACTGGCATTTGCATTTTATTGCAGAATGTGACTTCACCTGTGCAAATCACAAATGCATCTACCGCAACCAGACATGTGACGGAGTCGACGACTGCGGCGACCGCAGCGATGAGATGTGCTGCAGAAGTAAAACCAAACACAAAGATAAAATTAAAATGACAGTAGATGAAACTACATGTTCAGGTTTTCCCTGAGTTTCGTTGTGTTTGTCAGAATGCAGGAATGGTGCTTTCCGCTGCAGGACAGGCATTTGTTTGCACAGAGACGCAGTTGGTGACAAACAGATCGACTGTCTGGATGGTGCAGATGAGTCACAGAAACATGAGACTGCATTCAGTAAGACTCCATCAAATCAATACCTCAACCTTTTCAAAAGACTCACCTTTTATTTTAGTTTGTAACTGTTTTGACGATCACAGAGTTGCAGTTAAGTTTAAGGAGTTTTGTTGTAAGGTTCAAGAAAACTTTAAACTCTTCATCGAAACTATTGATAAACTGAAGGACTTTTAGCAAATGGTCCCAAAATCAGGAAAGTGGATAATCGGAGTAAAACAAGCTTTAACTCTCTAAGCTTTGCTTTGTATGTTAATAACACCTTAAACTAACAGCAGCAAGATGTCTACAAGTTTTTCTGTTTCCTGCAGCTTCAAGAACGTTAGCGCAGAGTTCAACAGAGAACCCCTCAGGTAACAAATGTGTTTGCAGACGTTTGTTGAGTTTTTAGTAAAACTAGATATTTGAGTGATGCTGAAACTCGTATTTCCTGTCTACGTCTTGTTTTTTCCAGAGTACATCTCTCGTAAAAATGGTAAGTACCCCCAGCGCTGGTTCCTATATTAGAGGTAGGACACTTTCTCCTTCTTGGACGATGCTACAACAGACAAAAACGTAATCAAGCAGCCTGTACCTAAAAACATGCACCAGAAATACATAAGAAAGGAAATCTGAAACATCCCTACTTTTTTCACAGAGTCTGTTAGAATATTTGCTGACTTAAATTGGAGGGTTCACTGAGGTTATATCTTACCTATGTTTTCTTTTTCATCCAGTGAGTTGTACAGTTGGGTTTTCTGGAATATTTTCAGCTTCTGCAGACCAAATCCTTTAACACGAAAGAATCACAAGAAATCCTGAATGAGCTTTCTATGGTACTTGGAAAACAAGATCATCATTTAAGGTGGAGGACGCCAACAGCTAGTCAGATGTACCCAGCTTGAATCCGCCTCACCAGCTGGTTTGGTCAGTCAGCTGATCATGAGTCTGTGATGGATCATTTTCCAACTACCTGAAAAGTACTGGAACAGACCATATTTGCTGCTGCACAGAGGACAAAACTTCTAACTCATTGAAATTCTTTTTTTGATAATTTTACAGCCATAAAATCAAAATAACAATTAATTTTCTTACATATGAAGAAAAGTTGAAGGTGGCATAGTCAAGTACAAAGTGAGAGGAGATGCGTAGGTCTGAATTACCAGTATAGGTCCTCACAAAGCTACACTGCGTCTCTGCTGCACTCAGACCCTCAGCAGACACTGAGCACCTTGAGGAAAAGATGCCACAGCTCTTTCCCAGTGAAATATTCATAGTTTGCCCCTAACAATTTCTCCTCAATTTCTTTTTTTACCCAAAAAGAGTGCCGTTAAATGACATCAATTCAATTCAGTTTATTCAGTTTATTTATCAAGTTGAGCTAAGTTCCTTTAATGTTCCACACTTCAATAACGCTTTGTTCAGTTCAAAGTTCTCAAAAATGTGAGCTTCATTCATGTGCACACCACCGCTGTTTGGGATGGAGCAATGGGAGAGGGAGAGGAGTCATCATGAGGACTTGATCATCCAATCAGAAATGGATTTTGGTTCTAAATACGACATCAAGTTACCAGGAAATAAATGTGGTATTATAAAATTTCTTCAGGGACATTAAATCATCTCCATTGGTACAACATGGGAATCCAGTTTTTCAGTTGGAGAGATCCAGTCTCCAGCTTCAGGGATCATTTAAGGTAGCATATCTTGGCAAATTATTTGGAAAACAATTCTGTTGTAAAAACGTGAAAAAAACAAATTTTACATTTTAAATTTGAACAGAGTGACACTGCATACTGTCAGGATTTCATATTAAGCTCTCATAGTGTTGCTGTGTTAGCTGCTTGTTAAATAACGGACATCTAGGTAACAACCAGACGGTTTTCATCATGCTGGAAAAAATGACAAATAAACAGGCCTGCAGAAGAAAGTCCATTAACTCATAACGTGGATTCAAACAGAATCTAATAAGGTGTAAAGCTTCTAAAAGCCTGACTTCAGGAATCATCAAAATTACGGTACATTTAGAAACCATTCTACTAGTTCCATGAATTCAAGCATTTTCCAGTGAGAAGTAGTAAAATGTTGGGCCTTCTTTCACCTGTGTAAAAAAAAAACTCCAGCTCAAGTTGCTATAAATTTCCATTCACAAAAGTAGTGACATCTACAGGTCAAATTTGGTACCAGTGTTGGACCCACTATAACTTAGGCTGACCAAAAATCTCTTTCAAAACAATCCTCCAACCTGCAGATCCAACCTGTGCTTGTTTGTTTCCAGAAACCAGGGCCAACAGAGAGCACCTGGAAACAAAGCTGTTCTGTGGGATTCCCAACAGGGACGTGGTGGAAGACACGAACGTGGATGAGCGAGGAAGGACCATCCGAAGGAAGAGGGTGGTGGGAGGACACCCGGCGAATCCGGTCAGTTTCAATCTCGGTCTTTTCTTTGGAAGTTTTAACATTTAAAGAGTCTTGCAGCTGTGAATAAATCATTTTCTGATGCCGTTGCCTTCTACTATTAATCATTATTATTGAGCCATAATATTGCATATTGATGTTCTTATCATAGCATCTGACCAAATGTATAACCATACATTATTAATAATTGAAATGGTAGTAAATATTGTTTTCCATCATGCACAGTGAGATTTCAGAGATTATTTATGCTCGTCCTTACTCAGCTGCCAACTGTAGGATCTCAGGAGTCTTCCAGTAAGAACTAAAGTAAACTGATTCCACCTGATGCTAGTAAAATGTGACGATGCTTCTTCCTCCTGGTCTGCAGACTCAGATCCAGTGGCAGGTGGCCCTGGAGGAGAACCGGAGAATCGACTGTGGAGGAGCTTACATTGGAGGCTGCTGGGTCCTCACTGCTGCTCACTGTGTCAGGTACAACCAATGAATACGCCTAGGTCTAAGGTTGGTTGAAACGATGATGTTACTTGCCATCTGAACAACATAAACTAATGTTTAAAAGAACATGGTAGGAAGACGTCTCCATAAAGAGGCCTGTTGATGTCGGGGAGTTTAGGGTACAGAAGCTCCCCACCTGGATAGGATGTCTTCTACTTTTTGGTGGGTTGTTGGAAATCTTACGGCTGGTTTGGGAAAGCCTCACCTGTTGACCCCTTGAGCATTAAAACAAGGACAAACGGATGGATGTGAACTAATGAGTTTCTTTATTCATAGAAGAATATTTGGACAGAACCATTGACTGTTTACTCCAGTTATACAACCTATTATATAAGCATTAAATACATAATAAATGTTCTGTAAATACTGTCTGTGGTCAGACTGCATGGCTGAATGTTGTACATGTGGTGGATAGAAAGGTAAACAAAGTTAAAATATGGATATACAAGCAGATCGGGGTTGCATGGTGGCAGAGCCCCGATCTGCTGATGGCTGCTGTTGCCTAGCAGCCAAAAGGATTTGAATGTCGGCCCGAGGTCTTTCTCCACTGACTTTGCATGTTCTCCCAGTGCATGCCTGGGTTCTCTCCAGGTACACCATGATCACCCCACCCCATCCAGACTGCAGCTGAAGTCAAACACTCATTCATTTGGCTCAGACATGGAGAAAAAAGTAACAACTGAAGCTAATTATTGTAGAAACATGCAGAATCGTGTGAATCGACAGAGCAGACTTATTTGCTCCATCATTTGTTCCGACGGGACATATTGAAAGTAAAACATACCTTAGCTGATAAACGTTATGCTCACAAACAACAGCTTCAATCTAAGCTCGTGCCATCTGTCCTGGCGTCCTCACTTCTGCAGAGCTCACCCAATACTCCATTTCATCTCAGGTGTAATTCTGATGGATAAAACAGTTATTATATTGTTTCTTAAAGTATTTCATTATTTTTCTAATAATAACATTTCTTCACCAGGCCGAAACCTTCTGCATTCAAAGTCAAGTTTTCTCTATGGAAGAAATTTCGAGCTCAAGGAACAACGGACATTGTCCCTGTGGAAGACATCCGCATCCACCCAAAGTACAAGTCCACCTGAACACTGATTCTACACATGAAAGTAAACCTTCCCTTCAACTAACGTCTCTGTGTGAACATCCTGCAGCTACGTGCCCACCACATATGAAAACGATATTGCTCTGATAAAGCTGGAGAAGCTTCCATTCATGGATAAATGCCTGGAAGACAACCCGGGTGTCAGAGCTGTGTGCGTCCCGTGGACCACTCAACTGTTTCAACCCAACCACACCTGCAGCATCTCAGGGTGGGGGCGAACTGCAGGTACAAGCATCACAGTGGACAACAAAAATGTTTCCATGAGGAGCAGCAGAATCGTTATGGAATATAAAGAACAAAAACAAGATGAAACCCCTAAATCTAATCATACCTGTTTGTCATGACCTCATAAACAGCTCTGAAAGAAACACAACTAAAATATTTTATTTTAAGGCAAAAAAAAATTTTCTGGTAAGAGATCCAAGTTGGTTTTAAGTCAAAACATAATTTATTGCTTGAAAATGTTACCTCATCTAAACAATTAGCAGAATTCCCAATAAACCCCGAGTTTTACACACAGCAAGCCAGTAGGAGTCAACATGTCTCCATGCGGCATGAAAAAGCATCTGTTGGATATCTAAATCTGGTTTTTTGATGTTTTGAACTCCAGTCCTGGAGAGCTACTGGTCTGCAACGTTTAGATGCATCCCTGCTCCAAATCAAAAGATTGAATAACCTCTTCAGCATGCCTTCAAGTTTGGCAAAGGCCTGGTAATTCATGCAGGTGTGTTGGAGCTGGGATGCATCTATAAGCTGCAGGACAGTAACTCTCCAGGACTGGAGTTGGAGACCCCTGCTTTAGACCTACCCGTCACTCTGGATCTCATCTGGACGTATTTTCTACCAGAAAATGCTCAATGCATTGTTAAGCAAAGCAAATATTAATTAACGAAATATAATTTATAAGTTCATAGGCTTGGTTGCAAACAGCCCATATTTGTTCCATAGTTTGCGTTAAAGTCAGTCCTTTTGCCCAGATGGGAGGTCGGCTCAGGTGCTGCTCTGGGCCAACGTGTCGCTCATCTCCGGCTGTGAATCTTCCTACAAGCATCGCTTTAAACCAGGGATGATGTGTGCAGGTGAGGGGTCTGCACAGAGACAAAACCGAGCAGATTTGTTCTTGTTGAAGGTGTGAACCTGTTGGGTTTGTGTGCAGGCGATTTAAACGGCAGGGTGGACTCGTGTCAGGGCGACAGTGGCGGTCCTCTGGTCTGCACGGACGAACTCGGGGTGTCCTACCTGTGGGGCATCGTCAGCTGGGGGGAGAGGTGTGGACAGCAGGGGTTCCCAGGGGTCTACACCCAGGTAAAACACTTTATTATGTAAGATTTTAACCTGAGCATGAAGGCCCAGTTAACTCTGGGGTCTTCTCTTCACGGCAGGTTGCTCATTACTTTGAGTGGATCCGGCTTCACACCGGCTGGTCCGCAGTCACCAGATTTAACACCTGAAGAGACCATCAAGCTTCTTCTCACTGCTTCAGTTTAAACTCTTCATCCTGACGGAGACTTTAATGTGTTCACAGCTTTTATCTGCTAATGAAAACAGCTTTACCAATAAACATTGTTCTGGTTTGTATGCTGGAAAAAGTTCTGATTTCAGTTCATTAATTCTGTTTTTCTGGGTTTTATGATGTTTTATACAGATTATAAAAATGTTACAATGGAAAATATTTCTGCAAACTAATTAGCTTTAAAAGTTAAACTAAAAAGAAATGTAGTGCAGTAAGAACAAGCTTTAAAACTGAAGTATAATAATCATAGTTAATTTAATAAAATTGGGATTTTCTAATTATTTTAATGTTTTATTCTTGTTCAAGCTTTTGTCCAAATTACAGCTTCTTCATTCATAATAAAGCAAAAAAAAATGACAATAAAAAAAATTATAAGATAGCAATAAGTTAATAATAATCCTGACATTATTATAAACTTCAGTGCTGCAGCTTCCTTCTTTAAATCAGGTTGAAATGTGGTGGTGAGAAGGTCCGTCCAGGAAGCCCTTTGGTGGCATGGAGGTGAGTCCAATGATCACCAAGGAGTCAACAGAAGACTCTCTTTATTAAACTGGGCGGTTTTCTCTGGGAACAAACGGCCCACATCATCAGTGTCCCTCCTCCATGCAGGACCATTGGGATTGTATTCTTCTGGCCTTCTGGAGACCAGAGATTCCACATCCCCACACAGGTTCACCTTGATTTCAGAATACAAAGAATTCCTTCCAAATTCCTCCAGATAGGTTCTAGTCAACCTCTGATGTTGCTTTGGGTCAGAGTGGAGATGCTCATGCAGGCCTCATTTATTCAGTGCATATCATGTAGTTGCGCCTGCAGCAGCCTTCATCAGGGCATCCTGCAGTCTCTCAGTTCTCCTACGTTGCTTAGGACTTAATGAACCAACCTTGTGACCCACCTCGACCCATTGTGGCCCAGGATTCTTCTTTAATAGGAGCAAATCAAACCTGTGAGCTCTTTCTGGTCCGTCCGTTATCAAATATTTCTGAATACTTGGCCACCACGCTCTTATCTGCTTACCTGGACCTTAAGCTTTTCAAGTTACTAAAGAAGGGTGAGAACCTTCAGGGCCAGATCTCAGTCTTCTTCCTGTGAAAAAGGAAGTGAAGTTCATAAATTTCCCTTAGCCAGGAGGGACACAGCATGGAGGTGTCCTTATTTTCAGGTTAACACTCATGAACCAATCTTTAATTAAAAGGGGAAAAAAATCAATTACCAAAGAAAAACTTCCTAAAAAGGGGGTTCTCCCATTGAAGAGCTACTAGTTTCTACAGTCAAGCATTATCACAGGAGTAATGACGCAGCCTTACTCTGCTCTGGTGCAGAGGAACTGCGGATGTCATCCTTCCTGCAGTACATTATGTCTCTCTGTTCCCCACATCCTCTGCCTCATCAGATTGCTCCTCTGATCTCGTACACACAGAACCACCTTCTTTAGCTTCCATTTGATGACATTAGGAGAGTCGGTTTAGATTGCTTCTCCACAGCAGCCTGAGGGCCGACCCGCAGCTTTTCCCACATCCGTCGTCTGAATGCAGGATGGAGGTCCAGCCTGGAGATTAGCAGCAGAGACGCTGGAGGTGGTTGCTCTGATAAACGGAGACATCCGGGATTCATGACGGGGACCTTGAGTACTACCGGGTACCGATTCACGTAAAATCAAACAGTACCATGTTTCGGTACCTAAACGCATCATTGTGACATTGAAGGAGTGGAAGAGTGGGCGATTTTCCATGCCAGACATGAACACGGCATTATACAAGAGTGTAATGACGTCAGCAGACGCTGGTACCGTCAACAAAGCATGGCTGACAGAAAGCACTCGAAAGTACCGCTGGACTTTTCCCATTTCTGATTTTTCAGACTTTTCCAGGCTGTGTACAGACCCTGTAGACTAACAATGTAGCTCAACCTTTATGAAACACAACCAGTTCCGGCAGACTGCCAGACTAGTGCCTCATGTTCTCCATAACAAAGTTCAGGTCACGCAGAAGAGCTCAGCTTCCCTCAGGCTTTTCAGCCTCTGTCTCATACACAAACTGGCAACTTTGTTTAAACTCTAAAACCTTAAAGCACTCCTGATAAATCTGTGTGAAGACAAAATCTACCTGAACCATTGCAGAACACTCTCATTTTTAAAATGGTTTTGGTTAATTATACAGTACACAGGCCTAAAAATAAGAAAAATATCACACTACAGGTTTGTTGGCTACTACTGAGGCTAAAACGAACCAGACTGTTGAAGCAACATCCTATCAAGTCTTACCATCTAACCGTCCACTGGAAGGATGAATGTGGTGCTGGTGTTATGCAGGCATTTTCTTAGTTTGACTGTAACTGTTAGAGTAAAATAGAAAAAAACTGCATGAAAAACCAAGTGTTTTACCTTCAACCCTCATGCCGTTTTTCATCAATTCTGTCCAATATAAATAATTGTATCAATTAATGAGGAAAATGTTAAAAGCCACAGCTTTATCTTAGTTCATCCTCATTCACAATTTCAGCACAGGTGCCCACACATTTACATGGCCATGTATTCACACCGAGCGACTATTTTACATTTTGGCTTTTGTACCAAATAGTGTCCTAATAAAAGTCTCTAGACTCTTAACATCAGAACTAACCTGTTTATTTACTTGTGGTTGTGTTGAATTTGTTCTGGTATTCCTTAACATTTGATCAGATACTACGCAGATGATGCAGTGATATTATGATCAAGTCATTAAAGAAGATGAAAAAGTTATAATTTACCTTTGGATGTAGATTGAATGGAATAACTGGAAACGACAAAGGTGTAACAGGTGGAGCTTGACTGAAAGATGAAAAGAATTGATTAAATTTTACAAATAGTTATTTTAGTTTGAACACTAAAGGCCATAGTTTTTTATATGCTTTTACACACACTTACAAAGAGAACTAAGCACAAAGTTAAAAGAACCTACAAGGAATTTTCCAATTTTAAATTAATTTGGTGCATATGTTAACATTTCAGGTCAGAGATGTTCACAAGTAATTATTTTTCCAAGTCAAGGTCAAGTCCGAAGTCACTGATGGCCAGGTCCAAGTCAAATCCCTAGTCCTTTGCTACAAGTGAAGTCTCAAGTGAGTGGTTGACAAAGCCAAGTCAAACTTTGAGTTTTTCCACTAGAAGTCCAAGTTAGGTCAGGAGTCTTTCAGGGGCAATTCCAAGTCAAGTCACAAGTCTCTAATAGTGGAAATAAACCTTCCCTAAGAGGATGGATGCCACCTAGTCTGCCTATAAGGACACACTGCTTTATGTTTCAATATAAAACTGCCTAATTTAACAGACCAACATTTATGAGTTGTCTTTATGGTCATGTCTAAACAGTAAACACATTCTTTGATACATCTTAGTTACTTAGTTACTGCATCTTTAGAGCTCAAATCCAAGTCAAGACTCATTTAGATACAAAATGTGACCAGTACTGGTAATGCCGTCTAATATGTCTACGAGGCATCTCTGGCTTCTGCTGACCTTTATCAATGTTATGACTAACTGTCAAATGCTCCTGATAACGATATTGGTCCACTTTTGATTGCACTCATGTCAGCTTCTTGAAAATGAAATCATTTACATACGCATGATTGGTCTACATATGTACCGAATTACGCTCAAAACAGACCACACCTTCTGTGTACTTCAGCTGAATGCAACCAAACCCTACCAACAGACATGTTCAGATGCGTTTAGTAATGTGATCACACTGTGGGTACAGCCTCAACATGATTCAGACAGTTAATAATTATATATGCTACTTTATTTCGTAACATGAATAAAACGTGTGGTGTCATGTGTCTTCTGCAGTGGAAAAAAAACGAATCCAGGGAACTGTGTGTGCAGAGTATGTATTCACAGTACCCGACTTATTTTTCATATAACATAACACTAAACTACATAAATCTGAAGGGTAAAAAAAATGATAAATACTTTTCTTTTTTTATATAAATATCTAAAAAAGGCTGCATGGTGGCGCAGTTGGTAGCACTGTTGCTTTGCAGCAAGAAGGTCCTGGGTTCGACTCCCGGCCGGGAGTGTTTCTGCATGGAGTTTGCATGTTCTCTCTGTGCATGCGTGGGTTCTCACCAGGTACTCTGGCTTCCTCCCACATTCCAAAAACATGACTGTTAGGTTAGTTGGTCTCTCTACATTGCCCTTAGGTGTGAATGAGTGTGTGTGTGGTTTTTTGTCCTGTATGTCTCTGTGTTGCTTGCGATCGTTTGGTGACCTGTCCAGGGTGTACCCTGCCTCTCACCCGTAGACTGCTGGAGATAGGTACCAGCTCCCCCATGACTCACTATGGAATAAGCGGTATAGAAGATGAATGAATGAATCTAAAAAAGGTTTGAGCATTTATATTCTGGCCCCTTTTCCCTGATACCCAACAATAAAATCTGGTGCAACAAATGCCTTCAAACGTCAACTAATTAGTGAAGGGAGCACATCTTTGTTTAAGTGTCTGGCCTCAGAGGTTTGTTAGAGAACATCAGAGAACAAACAGCATCATGAAGACCAAGGACCACAGCAGACATGGCTGGGAGAAAGTTCTGGAGAAGGTAAAGCAGAACAATATCCCAACTCACAGAGCTCTGTTCAATCTATCATCTGAACATGGAGAGAGGATGGACCAACTGCAGACTGGAAAACATTAATCAAAGAAGCAGCCGAAGGGCTCGTGGTAACTCTGGAGTAGCTCCAGAGATGCCCAGCTCATATGGAAGATTCTATCATCAGGAAAGCTATTAGCTCCACATATCTGGCCTTTAGGAGATGCTCCAATCAGAGAGCTTTTTGACCTAAATGCCATATGTGGAGCAACACCAACACCATATATCACCTTAAATACACCATCCCCACAGTGAAACATGGTGGTGGTAGCATCATGCTGTGGTGATGCATCAAACCATGTTCATGTGTTAGAATGGCCTAGTCAAAGTCCAGACCTAAATCCAATTGGGAATCTGAGGCAAAACTTGATAACTTGATGTTTACAGACCATCTAAATTCAATATGACTGAAGAATGAGCAACGATTAGCAGCTGCAGTGAAAGGAGGTTCTACAAAGTATTCACTCAGAGGGGCTGAATACAAACGCATGTGTTCCTCTCCATCCACTTCACTGTTCTGCAAGACTCTGTGTTGATCAATCGTATTAAAAACCCAATAAAAGAAAGATGTATAAATACCTGACACCAACATTCAAGCACACGTCCTGACCCAAATGTGATTCTGATCCCAACTCTAAAAAAGAAACACACACACACAAACACACAATGTCAACTTGACACGTTTTATCGAGCTGCAGGGTGCCGAGGAGTGATTTAGTTATTAAAGCAGGCGTCGATAACATGCAGCAGCAGCAGTAATGATGCTGCAGATGTTTGTTCACACAGACTGTATAGATGGGACAACGGTCAAAGGGGGAACTTACCCGAATGTCAGACTCGTGTACAAGAATCTACCAACAAGCAGACTGGAATGTTCCTTTCAGCACTGGGATGTCGTTCGGCAAACAAAAACAAGTTTCAGTCCCTAAGAGGGAGGAGAAAAATAACTTTTAGCATAAGGTTTTCTACAGCAGGGACAAACCCAAGACTCAAATCTTCCTTGTAGAGGTTCTTCTAGGGCAAACAAAAACTGGACGCAGGGATGAAGGGGAGAGAATAAGATGTGACTGCACAAATTAAACACTAGAACATTCCTTTCAGTGTTAAAAATATGCTCAGGGCAAACAAACCGATTTCAGGGCTGAGAGGAAGAAAGAAGAGCAGAAAGGTATCTGCTGCCTGGCTCAAAGACTCAGGAATGTGAATGCAATAATTCCTCCTTCATTTGTTAGTATGAACAGAATGGTATTAACACGGATTTAATTAGATTAATAAACCTGCTGAATTTTATTTAAAGAAAATTCTGATGAGTAACTCCAGCAACTTTTATAGCTGTGCAAGAAAGTACTTATAAATCCTTTTAAAAATACTGCTTATCATATCAGAGCACTCATTAGGTTTTACTGGTCACTATGTGGATCATTCAGGTCAGTCTGACCACGATGCCAAAATGGAAAGTAAATAGCAAGGAGCAACCTTTATCTCCCTGGAGCCATTTCCAAATTATTTTCAGTCTTTTGTTCTCGTGTGTGAAAACCTGCCTTACTTTCATGCCATCACCAGCCATGAGTTACCTGACTCACCCTAAAATGTAAGTGTACATTAATTTTGTTTTTTGTGGTCACACTGCTGTCAGCCGGACTGGAGCCTTTGCGCCCAGGAGCCGGATCGCTCTAACTTTTTATCTTCAGGGTAAAACAAACATTTTAGGTTATTTTAAAGCAAATTGTTGGTTCATACCTTTTGGCTGCAATAATTATTTACTGTGTATGTTGAAATCCCTACTGACAGCTGGACTGGAACCGTCGCTGCCATGCCTGGAATTTCTCTGCGAAAAATTTTCTGTACAGGTGGGTCTGAGGTCCAGTCTGCGGATATGGATGTTTGCTCGTAAACCCGCTTATCTGCTCCTACAAGGAGGGTCTCAGTGCTGTTATTGAAGGGGTCCTTCTCCATTTTTCCAACTGTGAGCCATCTTTTTAATCTCTTGACAGGAGACATCCTGCAAGGGCTTTTTCTTCATCAGGACAGTCCCTCCTCTATCTCACTTGCTTTCCCAGCCTGTTGCGTTATCTCTACATCTTAAACAACTTACCATCCCCAACTGCTGTCCCCTTAAAAACGTACATATTCCTTTGCAGCTGCTTTAATCAGGTATAAAACCTTATATAGTTTTTTTTTGGACATAAATAGCAGCGTCACTGCTGTCTGCTGGACTGGAGGCTCTGACCACATATAGAATTTTTCTCAATAATTTGTGAAATACAGCCAACAGACACCATCTGAAAGTGTCTTTTTGTCAAGTTATTTAGCTTCTTCAGACAAAACAGACCCAGTTCTGTCTAATCCATGAACCAACCCACCCATCTTCACATTTTTATTCTGTCAAGGATGAAGGTTAAGCAAACACGTATTCTATGATGATTTCTCCTCTTCCTCAGAAGGCTTTTGTTGCTTGTTGCATTTACATTTGAAGATTAATGATTGCTGGGGGTCTTCCTGATATCCCATTCAACCTGCTGTCTGATGGGCTGGGAGTGCCGGGATCCAGAATTTGTTTTATTGGGATCAAGAATCCAAAAAAACAAATTTAATTTGTCAGTATTGAGTAATACAGTATTAGCATCAAAACAAAAAATGGTTCTGCTGCTGTCTTTTTATTACTGCATGAAAATCTATGGAATTTTAATGGCTTCTTACACATTTTCAGCTTTGCTTTATTTGATTTAGCAACACAGCTGTTATTTTTTTCTTTGTGACTGCACCACACATCATAGTTAGTCAAACAAAAACACTCCAGCTAAAGCAAAAAGTTAAAACACTAACATTACAAGCATGTCTGAATTAGGGACTAAAGATTCCTTGCTCCTGATCAGACTCATTTCAGATTAACCTCTTGGGGAGTCTCAGTCAGATGTTTGTACTTTTTCACAGCAAAGATCTGCAAACTACAGTAAAGTTATTCAAACCAGTGTCATGTAGATGGTTGACACGATTCAAAGGGAAGCCATTGCCTTTTTTCTCATACTCTGGTAACTATGTGGTATTACTGGAATTCAGTGACTCATGAATGGGGATAGAGCTGCATAGTGAAAGGAGTGAAATGGCCTCAAAAGTCTGTGGGTTCTAGGGATGGAAAAAAACCTGTAAAACCTCCCTTTTCTGCAGTCACATGAAAAGATGCAAAATCAAAAATAGTTTGTCTAAATAAAACTGAACCACATTGTGGTAGCAATATAAATATTCAGTATCTAAATACAGCCAGAAGATGAAAACAATCTCAGGGTACCCAGTTTGAACTGAAAACATGCCAGTCCAGCAGACAGTAGCTCATATTCAAAACATTTTTCCATGGCAAATGGTCTTGTAATTTCACTTACTGAAAAACATAGATGCTACCACCCATCCTGCCCTGAATACACAACTCTTTAGAGAAGGTACGGCTGGTTTTCCTTAACTGACCACTGGAAATGGTCTATTGTGTGTGCTCTGGTGTTAGGTGTTTGTCCAGACACTGGAGAAGGGCTTACACCCAGGAGGGGGGCCTCAAGTTAATACTGGCCTCCTTTTTGGCTTGGTACAAAAAAGGCTCATCAGAAGAAAAAAAACACAAACCTCACATTCCCAGTTTAAACAGCAAACCTTCCAGTCCAGCAGTCAGCAGTCAAAACCAAAAATGTTTATGCTTCAATATTAAAAATACCAAGTGTCCAGCTGGGCAGAAAACCAGTGGTACAAGTAAAATAATACCCTAAATAAAAGATTTAGTTATAACCTACATACAATTATAAAAAAATGTAGCAAAAACTTTCCAAGTCTGTTAAAGTCAATACTTTGGACTCTGTAACCCCAAAAACAACAGACCTACATCAGAGAGGGAGTTAAAAACAACACCTATGATAAGAGACAGCAATATTCCTCCTGAGAAATCCCCCGAGTTTGCTCTGTTTAAATAGGTTTCCTCCATGTACAGTCGCAATTCACAAACTACGATTTCTAAGTACATTTTACTTGCACAGTTTGAAAGTATAACACAAAATAATTATATTCAGATAAGGTTCTGGAAAAGCAAATGCAAGTCTTCTTTGGGTTTAAAAGCCGTCAGTGAAGAAAAACCCAATTCGAAGTAATCTGGAGTCGCATGGCAGCTTTGAAAACTTTCCATGTAGCATTTGAGATATTTTATACTCTAATTATTTTGGGTTTTCATCTGAAGGTTATGTTTTTACGTAGAAATTACAGAGGGATATTGCCTATACAAGCATGCCCCATGCATCTAGACAGACTCACAGTTTTTCTTTCCAAAACTATGGATTCCATATGAACATGCTTCCAAGTCTCTAATGAAGAGTCCATCAGCATCTGAAGATCACCGTAGCACCACAAGTATCAACCTCAGGACTGAATTGACCCGAACAGAAGCTTGCGTTATTCACTCTGCATTTTAAATGTTATTCCGCGGCAGGGATGTTAGATTAGTGCATGTCCGACGTGTTTACTGGCAGCCGCGCTGCCGCAGAAGTCGACAGGAAACCAGAAGAGTTTCACCACTTCCTGTGGAAACATGCTGTAATATACGCTCCCTAACGGTACTTTAAGCGTCCTCTAGTGTGTAACCATCAGATGCAAAAATGACGTCTCTTTTAGAACAGCAGCATGTTGTCATCTATGTTCAGCAGAAAGCTAATTCAAACTTAAAATGTGGCTTAGTTGGAAAGAAACTCTTCCAATCCAGACAAGCATCTGAGGGAATTTTACACAAAAACAGGTAAAAGATTGAAGGCCTGTCATGACACTGAAACATGCCAAAAAGACAACATCCAACCACCATCTATGCCCTACAGCAGGTGAGTTAAACGCAAATCCACAGTTGGACAAAACTACAAACCTGGACAGCCTTGATATTTACTGATAAAATGGTTACAGATGAAGTTAGTGCTTCTCTCCACATATGGTGATTTCTCTAAACATCGAATCAAGAAAAAGCAAAGTTTAATACTGTGCACTAAATGTCAACTAAGAGACATATTTGTGGCACCAGCAGAACATTCTGGGGTTTGTAGTATTTGGGTCTATGTGATGTCTACCAGCATGCAGTCAATCCTATAGGGCCTAACTGCATTTATATAGTCCCATATAGCCATGTGGTCCTAATATGGGTAGAAATACTAATTTGTGTGTGTGTGTGTGTGTGTGTGTGTGTGTGTGTGTGTGTGTGGTGTGAATACATAGAAAGACATTAGAACTTACATACATGAGAAATGGACTGCATATAACGCAAATAAAGCTTTTAAAGACAACACCCGATTATCATGAAGGAACACAGTCTGTTTGCTTATCAGTCAACTCTCGGAGTTTCAAATCTCTCAAATTGTCTCAGACACTTTCACTGTGACACAAACAGCAGGGCGACACTAAGTGTTACAGAGCGACAAACCACAGGCTGAGACCAAGCAGCAGAAAATAAACCTGACAGAAAACACACGAACCGGACTTACGTTGCGTTCACAGGCAGAGCTGATCTCCGGTCTTTACAGTAACCCGGCGCTTCCTGTGTTGGACAGGCCGCGGGTGAAAACTACTAGCGGAGAGCGGAACCACCGCTCTGAGTTTCAGGAAACTCCGTTGAAATTTCCACACACTACCACGTCTACCCCCCATGTTCTCAGGTCCGGATTTTACCTTCAGGACATCCCAGAACACCGCGACTACATGTCGGATGGACACGTAGTCACAGTTTTATAGACTTCAGTAATACAGAAAAATGTGGAGGGACGTCTGATGGGACCTTAGTCTAGCGGTTCTTAAGACTGTTCCGGTGTTCTTTTGAGCCCCGGTTCCGCCTACGAGACGTGCTTCACCGCCAGCTGCGCTGCTATGCTGCGTTTTACGGCTGCGTTTTAACTCGGTGGTGCATTCAAGAGAACTCGTACACTGGATAATCCTTACTAAAACACCTTGAAAATGAATACATACTTTTTTTTTATTCATCAAATATCACAAAGGTCGTATTTAATATGCAATTATTATCATCCCTGGCTATTTACAGAGGGCTTCGCAGCGTAAACATTTCATCATTAAATGATGAATATCTGCCCAGAATTTACAGGTCATCTTTCAACACAAATAAACATTTTGTTGGTGGAGAATTTGAGCATGATCTACACAGCTTTGGTAGTCTCTCTGTTCATGTGTAGGTTCTCTCCAGATGTTCCTCCCACAATCCTTAATATGGCTTTTTAGTTAATTGGTCCCCCTAAGCTGCCTTTAGAAGGGAATCTGTGTGTGGATGGTTGTTTGTCCTGATTTACTCTGTGCTGCCCTGCTATGGACAGGTCTGTGGTTCACCCCAGTGACTGCTAGGGACTGCACTGGCTTACCCTGCGTGGATAAGTGGGTATAGACAAGAAATCCATGGATGGATGGATGTACAGTAAAAGCTACTGTTACTGTCATTGTGGTAGCATGTCAACAAAAAAGTATAGGTCCAAGCACACAGCCCTGTGGCTCAGAATAACTATGCTTAATTCAGTCAGTGTTACTTTGTTATTCTTTTAAAAAGTACATATTCCAAGATGATACAATAAAATAGTCTTTTAATCTGCACGTGTGATTTATTAGGTATTTACAAAAACACGATAAAATTTTCTGCTAAAAATTACTTTATCAATGTTAAAAACAACTAGTATTAAAGTGAGTGGTGTTTTGATCAGACTTTATCATGGAGTAAAGCTAATATAACAAGAGTAAAACTTGAAGAAGGTCAAGGATGTTATTTATGAAGTGCCGGATAATATCTTGGTGGTATTTGATGGTAGAGAGTTAAAGAAATTGTGTTTCTGCATAGATAGTCTAGTATACGAGGTGTACTTGAATGCACCTTGAGGTCATCGCATGTGGCATATAAAACACTGTTTAGAAGCGCAAAGACCTGACAGCAGAGCACAACTAAGGAGCAAACTGAGGTCATCTGGAGAGCTGGACTCAAAGGCCAAGCCGAGTCACACAGAAGTAACACCAGTTACTGCTATTTTAAAGTTGGATTATAACAGAATTTTGTTTATTTATTTGTTGTACATTTAAGTGGTGCAAAGAAACTGAACAAATGTCACATGGGCCTCTATGGCTAAAGGCATAGAATAGCCCTGAATCTCATAAAAAAGGGCATTTAGAAGTTGGTGTCTGTTAAAATGATGCACTAAGCCACAAAATTACGTTAAACTTAACATTTTTATGTAAGAACAATCCGATTTGTTTCTATTGTGTTCCGTATATTCACTGCCCGCTCCACCTAACCTGACAATGAGTCAAAAGAATAAGACAAAAAATGGTTATTTGCATCCATGTGGCACCGTGACTGCACAACTAGGTGCACAGGAAGGGGCAGACTGGCCATTTGTCCATTCTGGAGAAGTCCAGAACTGCTGTATAAGACCTCTCCAGCAGGACCGTTGGCCTGCTTTGTTCATTACCTAGAAAGTTACACTCAGTGCCTTTAACAGGGCTACAATAGGGGAGACGGCTCATTTCAGAGCAGCTGTGGAGCCAACCAGAGCGCGGGAGCCTGGTGGGAGTGTGCGCCCAGGAACAGGTAGACGCAGAGCAGCTTAACCCAGGCTGAAGTCAGCGGTAAAACCTGAATTCTGACTCAGAATGGCCAAATTGTAAGTTACAGCTAATTACTTATTTACCCAGCATGAGGTGGAGGTCACTAATACGAATCATCAGGATCATGATGAGGAACAGAGAGCAAAGGGACTTTCACCTGAGCTATAGGTAAAATTAAATGGCCACCTATGAAAACAGTAGGAACCCTCTCTGTGGGCTTCTACGGGTGAGAGGTGCCGAGCTGGGGTGGGCATACTTGTTGCCCCCCATCTTGGCGCCTGTACGTTGGGGTTCACCCCGGTGAACGAGAGGGTAGCCTCCCTCCGCCTACGTGTGGGGGGACGGGTTCTGACTGTTGTTTGTGCTTCTTCTGCACCAAACAGCAGTTCAGACTACCCACCCTTTTTGGAGTCCTTGGACGGGGTGTTGGAGAGTGCCCCTCCGGGGGACACCCTTGTTCTGCTGGGGGACTTCAACGCTCACGTTGGCAGTGACAGTGAGACCTGGAGGGGTGTGGTTGGGAAGAATGGCCCTTCCGTTCTGATCCCGAGTGGTGTTTTGTTGGTGGACTTCTGTGCTCGTCATGGTTTGGCCATAACTAACACCATGTTCAAGCATAAGGGTGTCCATATGTGCTCTTGGCAGTAGGACACCCTAGGCCGCGGTTCGATGATCGACTTTGTTGTCGTGTCATCTGATCTGCGGCCACATGTCTTGGACACTGGGTGAAGAAGGGAGCGGAGCTTTCCACTGACCACTACCTGGTGGTGAGCTGGCTCCGATGGTGGGGGAGGATGCCGGTCAGACCTGGCAGACCCAAACAAATCTCCTGTGAGGTGGGGCTTCAACTCCCACCTCCAGAAGAGCTTCAAACACGTTCCGGGGGAGGTGGGGCACATTGAGTCCGAGTGGGCCATGTTTCCGCACCTCCATTGCCGAGGCGGCTTACCAGAGCTGTGATCGCAAGGTTGTTGGTGGCTGTCGCTGCAGCAATCCTCGAACCTGCTGATGGACACCGGCGGTGAGGGATGGTGTCAGGCTGAAGGAGGAGTCCTATCGGGTCTTTTTGGCCTGTGGGACCCCGGAAGCAGCTGATGGGTACCGGCAGTCCAAGCGACATGCAGCTCGGGTGGTTGCTGAGGCAAAAACTCGGGCGTGGGAGGAGTTCGGAGAGGCCATGAAAAAATGACTTCCGTATGGCTTCGAGGTGATTCTGGTCCACCGTCCGGCATCTCGGGGTGGGGAGAGGTACACAACCAACACTGTTTACAGTGGGAAGGGTGTTCTGTTGACCTCAACTCCTGACGTTGTGGATTGGTGGATGGAGCACTTCAAAGACCTCCTCATTCCCACCAACACGTCATCCACTGAGGAAGCGGAGCCAGAGGACCTTGGGGCGGGCCCTCCAATCTCTGGTGCTGAGGTCACCGAGGTGATTAAAAAGTGTGTTACAGCTATAGGGGAGTCACATTCTTAAGCCTCCCTGGTAAGGTCTATTCGGGGGTTCTCGAGAGGAGGGTCTGTGGGATGGTCAAACCTCGGATTCAGAAAGAGCAGTGTGGTTTTCATGCTGGCCATGGAACACTGGACCAGCTGTACACCCTCAGCAGGGTCCTGGAGAGTGCATGGGAGTTTGCCCAACCAGTCTACATGTGCTTTGTGGACTTGGAGAAGGGGTTCGATCGTGTACCTCTGGGAATCCTGTGGGGGGTACTCCGGGAGTATGGGGTACCAGGCCCTTTGATACAGGCTATTAGGTCCCTGTACGACCGGTGTGAGAGCTTGGTCCGCATTGTGGGCAGTAAGTCGAACTCGTTTCCGGTGAGGGTTGGACTCCGCCAAAGTTGCCCTTTGTCACTGATTCTAATCATAACTTTTATGGACAAAATTTTTAGGCGTAGCCAAGGTGTTGAGGGGATCCGTTTTGGAAGCCGTAGGATTGCGTCTCTGCTTTTTGCGGATGATGTGGTCCTATTGGCTTCATCAGCTCGTGATCTACTGCTCTGACTGAAGCAGTTTGCAGCTGAGTGTGAAGCAGCCAGGATGAGAATCAGTGCCTCCAAGTTCGAGGCCATGGTCTTGAGCCGGAAAAGGGTAGAATGCCTTCTCTGGGTCGGGGGGACCTGCCTCAAGTGGAGGAGTTCAAGTATCTTGGGGTCTTGTTCACGAATGAGCAAAAAATGGAGCGGGAGATTGATAGATGGATTGGTGCTGCATCAGCAGCGATGCGGGCACTGTACCGGTCTGTCGTGGTGAAGAGAGAGCGAATCTCTCAATTTACTGCTCGATCTAGGTTCCTACCCTCATCTATGGTCATGAGCTTTGGGTCATGACCGAAAGGACGAGATCACGGATACAAGCGACCAAAATGAGTTTCCTCCGCAGGGTGTCTGGGCTCTCCCTTAGAGATGGGGTGAGATGCTCGGTCATCCGGGAGGGACTCAGAGTAGAGCTGCTGCTTCTCCACGTCAAGAGGAGCCAGTTGAGGTGGCTCGGGCATCTGGTTAGGATGCCTCCTAGATGCCTCCCTGGTGAGGTGTTCCGGGCACGTCCCACTGGGAGGAGGCCCAGAGGAAGACCCAGGACACGCTGGAGGGACTATGATTCTCGGCTGGCCTGGGAATGACTTGGGATTCCCCCGGATGAGCTGGCCCAAGTGGCTGGGGAGAGGGAAGTCTGGGTCTCTCTCCTTAGACTGCTGCCCCTGCGATCTGACCCCGGATAAGCGGAAGACAATGGATAGATGGATGGGTTACTAAACACATTAGAAAATGCTTCAAATTACCACATTGCATCTCATTGCTGCAGCCAGTCGCATGGTCCAGTTCTACATGTAGACAGAAAAAAGTACTCGTACTCGCCTTCCGCTTTATCCGGGACTGGGTTGCGGGGGCAGCAGACTTAGTAGAGATGCCCAGACATCCCTTTCCTCAGACACCTACTCCAGCTGTTCTGGGAGGAGCCTAAGGCATTCCCAGGCCACCCGAGAGACATAATCCCTCCAGCGTGTCCTGGGCCATCCCTTGGTCTTCCTCCCGATGGGACATGCCTGGAACACCTCCAGGGGGAGGCGTCCAGGAGGCATCTGAAACAGATGCCCATGCCACCTCAACAGACTCCTCTCGATGTGGTGGAGCAGCAGCTTTACTCTGAGCTCCTCCCGGATGGCCAAGCTCCTCACCCTATGTCTAAGGGAGTGCCCAGCCACCCTGCAGAGGAAGCTCATTTCCACTGCTTGTATCTTGTTCTTTCGGTCATGACCCAACGTTCATGATCATAGGTGAGGGTTGGAAAGTAGACCGACCAGTAAATTGAGGGTTTTGATTTTTGGCTCAGCTCTCTTTTCACCACCTCATTATTGCAGCAGCCACACCAATCTACAGATCTCCCGCTCCATTCTCTCCTCACTCTTGAACAAGACCCCAAGACACTTGAGCTCCTCCACTTGAGGCAGGAGCTCCCCTCCAACCGGAAGAGGACAACCCTCCCATTTTTGGTTGAGAACCATGGCCTCGGACTTGGAGGAATTGATGCTTATCCCCTCTGATTCGCACTCAATAGGAAACAGCCCCAGTGCATGCAGTACATCTTGGCTAGAGGGAGCCAGCAGGACCACATCATCTGCAAAAAGAGGAAACGAAATCCACTGATTTCCAAACCAGACCCCCTTGGCTGCACCTAAAAATCCTAATCCTACCCATGATTCTTATAAACAACGCTGTTGACAAAGAGCAACCCCTCTGGAGATAAACATACACCGGGAACAGGTCCAACTTAATGCCAGCAATGCAAACCAAACTCCTGCTCCGGTTGTGCAGAGACATGATGGCATTTAAAAAGGGTCATTGACCTCGTACTCCTGGAGTGACCCCACTAGGCATCACAAGGAACACTGCTGAATGCCTTCTTCAGGTCCACAAAGCACACATGGACCAGTTGGTCAAATTCCCATGAACTCTTAAGCACCTTGTAGAGGATGTAGAACTGGTCCAGTGTTTCACGGCCAGGACAAAACCACACTGCTCGTCCAGTAGCTGAGGTTCAGCTATCGGATTAACTCTCCTCTCCAACACCCTGGCATATACCTTACCAGTGAGGCTGAGGAGTGTAATCCCCCTGTAGTTGGAACACACCCTCTTCAGAAGAAGGGGGACCACCACTCAGGTCTGCCAGTCCAGAGGCACTGTCCCCAATCACCATGCAATGTTAAGGAGGTGTGGCAACCACAACAGCCCCAGAATATCTAGAGACCTGAGGTTCTTAGTGCAGATCTCACCCACCCCGGAAACCTTGGCACTGTGGAGCGTTTTGACCACCTTGGTGACTTCAGTCTGGGTGATAAACGAGTCCAACTTCGAGTCACCAGTCTCTGGTTACACCAGGGAATGTGTGATTGCAGGATTGAGGAGATCCTCAAAGTACTCCTTCCACCACTCGATAATGTTCTCCTTCAAGGTTAGCAGCTCCCTACCACCTCTGTATACATAGCTGGCAAAGCACTGCTTCCCTCTCCTGAAGCTCTGGACGGTTGCTTCAGGGATGACTGATAGTCCCTCTCCATGGCAACACTGAACTCCTCCTAAGCCAGAGTTTTTGCCTCTGCTACCGCCCAGGCCGCAGCACACTTGGCTTAACAGTACCCGTCAGCTGCCTCAGGAGTCCAAGTCTGGCAAGTCTGTCAGGTTTCCTCCTCTTCTGGGGATCCAACTCACCGCCAGGCGCTGATCAGTGAACAGCTCGGGACATTACCAGGGAAAAAAAAGAACTTCTCCAACTACATAAACCCCCCCAAAAAAGGGTATGATGTCCCAGCCAAAATGAATAAAAGAAAGGGGACCACCAAGACCAACTAGCACATAGCCCCCTCTCATCTCGTAAGTCTCCCTCTACCCTTTCACACAAGAAACAGCGACCCACTTACCTCACAAAACAAATGGAAACAAAGCCATGGAAAATGGAACCCACCACAAAAATAGAAAACAAAAATAAACCCGTACGAGCTAAACTTCTCAGAGAGATATCGGACAAGGCTCCAAACACAGGTTTACTGCGATTTTATGTGACAGATACATTTCTTTGTACTCTTGCAGAAGTACATCTGAAGTATCATGTAATTGTAAATGTAATCTAGTATTACTAAAAGCACTGAAAAAGGGAAACATTAATAACAGATTAAAGTGACAATTAATGATAATTGATGAATAAGAGGAAAGATTCTGAAAGCACATCCTTTTATTGGTTCATGTGTTGTTAATAAAGTACGTCTCTCTATTAAACGGTTTATATGAAATGGTACAACCGGTAATCTCAATGATACAGTAGATTGTTGTCAGTTTCCTTTACTGAACAGCAAAGGTAATGATATAATCAAAAATGTGATTTTTGATTCTATGGTGATTATTATAACTGATGGAATGCTAACTGTAATAAACATGTACACCCATTTATTTAGAGAAGCCGAATGTCGAGTTAAGCAAGGCTGCATCCTTTGAAGGTCGCATTTGTAGGCCGATTGCGTCATGGTGAGGCAACGAAGGCAATCCAACATCGAAGGCTCCTTCAAATGCGTCCTTCTTGTCCCCAGATTGGAAGGATGGGTCCGGTGTATCCTCCATGGCCCACCCTATCCCATGATTCATTGCATGTCGAAGTAGATTGTTCAAACGGAAGTAGCAAAGGCCAGAAGAGAGAGAAAAGCTGAAATTAAACATAATACCATTAAATAAATGGTATTTGTCATCAATGTGTTTTATCTACAGTCTGAGATTTTTATATCTATGAACACAACAATTATTTTGAACATTTTAAATGGCTGACTAATGAACAAGATCATAGAACAAGGACATTTTAAACAAAATAGGATTATAAACCATCAGCAATATGTAAAAGGTTAAATAAAAACCATGTAGTTATTCACGGTGAAGACAAACAAATTAGGCAAATACAGATTCAGTCTGAGCAATTCAAATTCAGTTCCTGGTGGCACAAGTTTCTTCCAATGGTGAGACACTTGGATGTAGGCTGTCAGAGGCCTTGTCAACACCAGCTTGAAAGGTTTCCTAGAGACTCTGTTCAGGGTAGACTTGACCGGCTCTGGGAGGTCCGCTGGATGGAGAGCTGGCTTGAGCAAACCGCGAGTAGACTGAGTGGAAGGGATTAGCTCATGATACATTTCTGCAAATAAAATCTGTGAAGTGTGTCTTGCATTTGAATGGATGCTTTATAGAACCACCTTTCACTGCCGCCATGGTCTCCAGTCTTCTGCAGCCTCTAACAGCTTTTCTTCAAGGGTTGTCCTGGATTCAGCTTCATCTCCCCATCAGCTCCGACCAACTTCAATGCTGCCACCACCATGTTTCACCTGAGAGAGTTTCTTCAGGGTGATGTGCATGTTCCCCCACATGGGGGCGACAACAAACATATTATGTGTGGCTCTAATTGTTAAAACCACAGAACATGGTTGAGTTAGATTTTACATGAAAGACCGACAAAAAGTAGTGCATAAATGTGAAGGGAATGGAAAAAAAAAATAACAATCTGGAAAAAGTGTGGCATGTTTTTGTATTCAGCCCCTTCTACTCTGATACCCCTAAATAAAATGCAGTGAAAGGACATTCAGAAGTCACCTCGCTGGCATTTGTTGGAAGGTCATAAGATGTGATGTTGGGGACACAGCAAATAAGTGAGCACATCACCTAAAGACACAGTCCATATGGGGAAACACAGTGGTGGCAGCATCATGCCGTGGGGATACTTTTCTCCCACAGGGACAGGAAAGCTGGAGATAAATCAGTGGTTCCCAAACTTTTGGGTCAGCTTGATGGTGCTTATTTTTTATTATTTTTACCTGCTCAACAATACACTGAACATGCAATATTTTCATAAAATTAACCTTCAGATTGTTGTAAAAAAGGATCTGCAAATCATTATAAAACAGGGAAACAGTCTTTGACCTTTTAGAAGAGAGTCGTACAATTTTAGAAATGCTTTGGGATAAGTAGTTTTCTGTTTTCTTGGTCTAGAACAGTTTTAGAACTTTGATATGGATCGCTGTTTCTTCGATAAAGCTTACTGCATTTAGCCAAGCTTAGGGAAGTGATGCACTCATGCCTGGTGTCTGTGGTCTCTATTCACTATGACACTAAAATGACAGTAAAATCAGGCGGAAGCCTTTCTTTTGTACGTACCATCTGTCATTTCAGAATTATTGGCCAAGATCTGTGGTCAAACAAGGAATTTGACTTCAGTTTTCTTCAGATTTCCTCACAGCATTCAAACATTAAATCTAAATATTTAATATCAGAACCTGCCAGAGAAAAACTTGCCCTAAATAATATTTAGAAAGTGTCCATCTGCATCAACCACCTATATGGGGGGCCTAATTTTTACAATTCATGAAGTGTGGTCAAGGGCCGCACCAACATCACTCCAAGGGCCACCAATGCTCTACTGGCCACACTTTGGACCCACCTGAGCTAAATACAGACACCCCTGGAAGAAAATCTGCAAGAAGCTGCAAAGACCTGAGAGTGGGGCAGAGGTGCACCTTCCATCAGAACAATGACCAAAAGCATGCAGTGAGTGGTCCAGTCAAAGTCCAGACTTACATTTAGCTGACAAACTGTGGCAAGACTTGAAAATTGATGTTCACAGATGTTCTCCATCTAGTCTGAGTGATAATGGGCCAGTTTGCAGAGAAGAAAGAGTGAATTTTGTAATCCAAACTTTCAAATTGTCATACGTGTCAGGTGTACAGAGGTCCTCCAGCCGTGGTTTTCTCCATGTGTGCAGCAGGAAGTGTGTGTGTGTGTGTGTGTGTGTGTGAGTGTGTGAGCGAGTGAGGGAGTAAAGGTCCGTTGTGGTGCAGTTTTTCCACGTGATTATCTTATCTGTCATCTGTGACTTCAGCTCGGATGCTGCGGACCCATTAAAAACACCTGGAGGTGTGGGTGTAGTTTGTGGAAATGTTAAATGTTCCTGTCAAAGGTCACAAGTTTAGTTTTCCACACAGACAGAAAGGACCCGACTGTTTGCACAGAGTTACCATTCACGTCCAAATGGAAATAATCTAAAAATAATTCTTTATACAAAACACAAACAACGTTCCACAGATGATTGGCTGGCTTTGAGCTTTTCATCTGTTGTGGTGCTTTTTGTTTGGGACTTTAAATAGATGATGCAACAGTTTTAAAAACTGGCAATGGAAGTTAAGAGCATTAACAATCTGATAATTTTACATTTAATAAACTCATTACTTTGCATAATTCTGGAGATGTGTTCAAAAGTTAAATTCTAGCACTCCACTTCGTCCATTTAGAGGCAGGATTTAACTCATAATGGAGCCTTTTCCCACCAGTGGGAACATGTCACAGCTAGTGAAACCAGCCATCTTCTTGTGTTTGACTCAAAAACAAGCCAAGCCTCTACAGCGGACGCTGTGTCTACTGTTCTCCATGCTGTCCCATCTGGACCAGCGTGGAAACTACGCTCTGCTGCTTTTCATAGACTGTAACTTGATATTTAGTATAATCCTCCTCCATAGACTGGTGACCAAACTGTCAGACATTGGTTTACAACACTCCACCAGTCAATGGATCCAGGACCTCATGAGTGACCGTCCTCAGAGGGTTAGAGTGGGCCTCCACCTCTCTATACCTATCAGCTCAGCTATGGCTCCCTACAGGTCTGTGTGCTGAGTCCTCTGCTCTATACCCACGACTGCATTCCTGCCCACCATAGTAATACCATTGTGAAGATCACTGGTGACGCCATGGCAATAGGGCTCGCTTCTGGGGGGGATGAGTCCGTAAAACATCCATGAGAGACTGCTGGAGTCCTTCTATCGCTTCACTCAAAATTTTCTGCTTTAGTTTTAACTGAGTAAATGTTGCAATGGAAAACAGCACTTAGCTTTCATTGTATGATGTTTCATTGTTACAATGACAATAAAGATTCTCCTCTAAATGGACAGAAAACAGCCGAATTTCACATTCATAGATCAGAGCTTCTTCTGCTGTAATGAGGGTGTTGGCCCGGTTTGTCGCAATGAAGGAGGAGCTCTGGATTTACTGGCCCGTTTCTATTAAATCTTCTTTTACAGCCACAAAATTTGGATCTTGACTAAAGGTGCAAAATCCCAGATACAAACGTCTGAAATGAGCTTCTTCTGTGTGGTGGGGCAGGTTCTACTTTTAGACAGAACTGAGGAGTTCTGTCATCCAGGGGGATCTCAGGCTAGACCCACTGTTACAGTAAAAGCAGTGAGCTGAGGTAATTAGAGGTGAGGCACGTCCAACTAGGAGAAGACCCTCGAATGTTCTAGCACATGAATATGCTTTGATCTAAACCATCTATTGTATCTCTGGCTGTATGTTCAGGGTGGTCGTCCTGCTGGAAGGCGGACCTCCACCCCAGTCTCTTGCAGCCCCTGACAGGTTTTTTTCCAGGATTGTCCTGGATTTAGATCAACTCTGACCTTCTTCCCTACACTTGATGCAGAAAAACCTGCCCACAGCATGATGCTGCCACCACCATATTTCACCGTAGGGTTGGTGTGTTCAGTGTGAGCAGTGCTCTTTGACACCATTTTGCATGTAGGTCACAAAGTTACATTTTGGTCGTGGATCTCCTCCAGAGTTATCATGAGCTTCTTGGCTACTTCCTCCATGTCCTGGTAGGTCTTCAGTTGGTCCATCCTCTTTTCATGACCAGATGATGGATTGAACAGAACTCCATGAGATGTTCAAAGCTTGGGATGCTGTTTTAGAACCTGGCCCTCCTACAAAGGCACATCATACATTTCAGATTTTTATTATTAGCAAAACCTTGAAAACCAAGCATAATTTTCTCTCCACATTTCATGTGATCGTGCACAACTACCGCATGAAATCCTACCCAGCAACTATAAAACAAAGCAATTGTTTATTTCTGAGCTCAGATCTTTTCCTGATAGAAATCTCAATGTGTTCTGAAGTGTGTTGTTGTGTTTGTCTATGGCCTTTTTTCCACTTCACCTGACAAAATGCAGGAACATACGTAGCCTCTTCTAAATGTTTCTACCCTGATGTTTTTCCTGTCTAACTGAACCAAAACGTCCTAATCCAAACATGTTCTAATTTCAGCCTTCGTATCGATGTCTGCAGGTGCGGGTATCGATGTGCGCGCAGGAGGTGAGGGTGTGTGTTGGGGGGGTGTGCAGGGCGGACTGGGGCGGGCCGTGGTCGTGCGTGGCAGTAGGATCAGCCTATAAATAGATCAGGTTGCGGGTTTATCTCACCTGAGCATCTTCTGCTGCCCGGCGGGGACTCAGTTTCATTCAGCCACTAACAACAGGGACTCCTTCATCAGGGGGCATTTTCCAGCAGCAGGTACGTTGGTCTTGATTTAGCCTCATCAGTCCAGATGTTCTGTTTGGGCTAATTTAAACAGTCTGTGATTTTAACCCAGAAATCTAACCTCTGGTCCTTAATGCAGCATTGCCCGCTGTTATCTCAGCCTATCTCCTGCGCGGCGATGAGCCTCCGGCTGGTGCTGATGGTGAGTGCCGGGGTCGCGCTTCTGGCGTGTGCCCGCCGCGGGGAGGCGCGTGTCCGCTTGAACTCCATCAGAACCGTGATTCTGAGTGAGAGCCACGCGCTGCCCGTGAACAGAACCGCGTGGGGACCTGGCGTGGACCTGACGGTAAGTGTGATGAAGTGATGTGGAGATAACAGCAAACGCTGTAGATACATGAGGTCTTCACCTGTCTGTTTAAAAATGCCAGAATCCAAAATAAACCCAAACATCCAAACACGGTGAAAGCAGTTCTGCTGATGTGAAGAGAGGAGCTTTAAATTGGGTCACAAACACACAGTTTGTCCCCATTTAGTTAGTTAAATTTAGAATATGAGAGCTTAGCTCCAACTTTCCTGCTGTTAGCTGGAACCTTTCCCATTGGTTCAGTCACATGATAGATACTGCTAGTTTTGGAGTATCTGCTCTCTGGGAATCAACCTGTTTGCAGCTTTTTAAATCATTGACTGAACAAACACTTCAGTAACATTGGTCAGGTGGGCTATGTTACAGTTAGTGGATGAAAAAGCAGCGCCAGTCCTGGGGGACTATTGAGAGCAGCTGAGAGGATTGTCTGGCCTGTTTAAAAGACCACATGAAGAAATGAAGGCAGGATCTGGAGGATATTTCAGTAAAAAACCTAAACAACCAGATTTGTGGTTTGGAAGTTAAATATAAACAGTGCACATTTAAAACAATCCCAACTAATGCAGGAAAAAAACTAGATGCTTGAAAACCTTTAGAAAAACTCTGAACAGCATGGAGACTCCAGCTGTTTTTCAGTCTTAGCTTATTACCTGTAAACTCATTAGGCTGATCGCTCTCACTCCAGATTAGATAATAACCAAGACATCCACAGAGAAAAAAACTATTTTCTCTCCATCTTATCCCTATAGATCTTCAAGCACTGACCACATTTGTCCTGTTTGTAGCTTTGTGAAAAAAACAATCTTTCATTGTCGTGATTGTTGTTTATTTTTCCCTTGTCCCGAGTTTTTTATTTGTTTAGTGTTACAACTATTACCTTTGTTATCTTGTTTCTAAATCTACTGACAAATCTGTTACAGTGCTTTAAATGTTATCAGTTTATCTTCGACAGTTATTCAACAATAGCTTAGCCACGATCTTTCAAGCTTCATTAAACAGACTGCTGCAACATTTCTAAAAACACAGAAAAATCAGCCATAATGTTTTAGATTTGATCATTTTATCTACTGTTACAAACATGTTTGAGGCACTGCTAAAATGTTTCAAATGCATCAACAAAGAGTCTCAAACTTTATTCAACAAACTGTGTCAGTGTTTCAGACGTCACTGCCTCAATGTTTCTAAATCCACTGGAAATTTGTTGCAGTTAAAACTGTTACTTTAACAGTTTGAACATGATTGGATTGGACATTCAAATGTTTCAAATGGATGGACTATTAACATGTTTTAAAGTTTCCAATCTTCAGCGAGTTTTCAGCTATATTGGGTTTAAACCTCTTATAATTAAGTTTGCATGTTTCCCTGCAGCTGTACCAGTGCATGAGCGACCTGGAGTGCACCGAGGGCAACTACTGCCACATCCCGACTAAAGGCCCCGCACACTCCCGCTGCCAGACCTGCCGCAGGAGGAACAGGCGCTGCAAGAGGGATAGCATGTGTTGCCCTGGCAACCGCTGCAACACCAGTAAGATCAGCCTTTAAAGAGATGCTTTAAAATCATCATAAAAGAGTTGAAAAATGGTAGCATGTTGCAAATACAAAGAGTTTCAAGAGAATCTGAGTGTTTTCCTGTTCTTTTCACAGACATTTGTGTTCCTGATGTGGACACTTTTTTGTCTCACGGTATCTTGGACACTGATGGAGACATGAACCCACCAACTAAAAAAGGTTTGAGGAGAAGAGGAAGAGTGAGCTTTAAAGGAACTTCTGGTAAAGGTTAATTTAAATTTTTGCATATTTTTGAGGGTTTTTATAGTCAGAGAGTCTGAGGAGTGCTTGCTGTTCCCATCACTAAGAGTTTCCTTGTTTATGTTTCCAGGTCAGGTGGGGGACCCTTGCCTGCGCTCCTCAGACTGCGCGGACAGTTTGTGCTGTGCCCGTCACTTCTGGACTCGGATCTGTAAGCCAGTGTTGCGGGAGGGACAGGTTTGCACGCGCCAGCGCCGTAAGGGGCAGCAGGGCTTGGAGCTCTTTCAACGCTGCTCCTGTGGTGAAGCACTCACCTGCCGGACCGTGCGCGACCCAAACAGCCGGACTCCTCCACCTTCATCCTCTTTGCTGCTGAACGAGGCCATAAAATCCAAGTTTGCAGCATCCCCTTCCTTATCTCGGCACTCCTCTCCCCACACCTCAATGCTGTCCACAGCCTTGTCGTCTACGTTGGGAAAGTCGTCTGCAGTGGTGGCAAAGACTAGACTCCACATGTGCCAGAGAAAATAAGTTAGACTGATGGGAAGAAAAACAGACTGACAGAGGGATGGACAGAGCAAAAACAGCTGCTTTTCTGTGTCTGTGATCGAGCCCAGAGGCAACGGGAGGCAGAGAAATGTGTAAAAGAAAGGGAGGGGTGAATAACATTCCTGTTTACAGCTGTGAAAATTCCCCTTATTCCTCCTTAAAGGGTCCAAGTATCTGGATGGTAATCAGCTTCCTGTCAGGCAGCATTGACACACCAACTGAATGGGATGCGGAGCTCTTTGAGGTTCAGATGTGATTTCCTCCAGGGTGTCTAGACAAGCTGAAACCACTTTGAAATCCAGTCTGACCCCTTTTAGACCAACAACAAAAGTGCAAATGGTGATGCATATCTGATGTAATTCCCTCTGGTATAAAAGAAAACACATTGTTTTCAGCTTTTGATCTGTTAACAACATCTCAAAGGTCTTACATGAGCTAAAGCCATCAGCATTACTTCAGCTTGAGTTAAAATCAGACCCAACAAAACCAAGTAAGGTCTGTGCTTCAGGATGTTTGTTGAGTTAGCAGGTGCTACGCGCCAAATTTAGTGAGCATTTCTAAAACTTTGGATTCACTTTTCAATAAAGAACATTGCAGTTGTACATTGCTCTATTCAACCTCCAGAACATTGCACCACAGACATGTAAACTGGTTTTGTGAAGCCATCCCCCACCTGGAAATGTTTCTTTCCTCCGTTTGCACCACTGTTCGAATTCCTTTCACATAACTTTTATATCTATTTCAAAGTTATGAGAAATAACATTATCTGTGAATGTTTTTTCTGCATTTTAACAAATCTTACTCGGTTTAATGGCTCGGGAACAAATTCTGTTACCTGAGTAAAACCAAAGCTAATCAACATTTAAGACCTAACTTTTTCTGGGCTGTATTTTTTTGATTGCACTGAAATTTGAAGGAATTATTTTCATATATATTATGTATTTTGTGGTAAATCTGGGTGTAATTATGTACATTTATTGAGTTTATCAAAAAAATATGTTTTTCTTAAATGTATCAGTCTGGGAATAACCACTAGGTTTTATGATTAAATTGGGTTCTTCATATATAATACTCTGTGTTGCACTATGGTAAAAGGCATACATACTATGTACGACCTCTGAACATAACTGTCCCATTTCCAATAAATATTCTACTAGCAGAATAAATGACTGCTGAAGGCACTGTAACTAGCAAACATTCCCTAGATAAAAACATCTCCAGTAACATGCTGTAAATTGTTAATATTATGGGTCGCAGATATGAGTTAATGTTGGGCTCAAATACACTTGATACATATTTTAGTGATATTTAACTTGTTCTTAATGCTAGTAGCTAGCTTGTAGTAGCTGCTAGCTTAGCTTCCTAGAATGCTAAAATCTTGAATCTATGAATATATGAATTTATTTTAAATATATAAACAAGTGTTATCAGTAGAAATAATAATAGTAAAACCACTATATTATTGTGATAAATAAACTCATCAGTCAAGATTGCACTTTATACACAAAAAACATGGGAGGGATAAAACTCCTCATTTATTGTTGTTTACTAACTTATCTGTGGAACAGTTTTAGCTCCCAGTGTTTATGTACCACAGATTTCCTAGAAACCTAGACCTAGAAACGTTGAAATACAAGGACTTCGGACAGCAGAGGCACTCTTTTTCTGAACATGCATTGACATGTAGGCGGTCGTGGCAGGATTTTCAAAATGGGACAAGTCAGTAAAGACAGGAACTCCGGATCTAAACAGATAAACATCTTTAACAGCCATAGATTGAAGCTAGTAACCGTTGGAGTAAAGTTGTTTTTTAAATAAGTAGAAAAGAAAACAGAAGATGTGGTTGAAAGGCAAGGGTTGAAAGTTGTCCACATAAAGACATTGTAGGGAACATTACCACAGATGTTGCAATCTCACCACGATGACAAACTGCTTACACTAATATAGTTACGTATGGCACATCTTAAAAACTGTATTAGACTGCAAAGCTTAAACATCAACACCAACATGAACAACCTATCTTTGCAACCATGTTGATAACTGGTCTTTTAACAACACTTTCATTGTTTTATTTATGCTCCAGAGATTTGCACTTAGATAGGTAAATTCAAATATTGACATTTCCTAATGGGAAGGCCATGTAGTCGCTTGTATTTGTTCCCTTGAACCAGTTCTGCAAGATAAAGAAGTAATGCTAAATTTATGCCCAGTCAGCTGGTGTTTGTGGGCCCCACTAGAGATTTCCTCTGGCTGGGTGGGTGCTAAACAGACCCAGGCTCAAAATATTTTTTTGTTGTTTGGACTCATTTGGGTTGACTAAACAGAATCCATATTGGGGTAACCCATATGTGCCCTCTGGGAGAATAGTAAATGGATTGAATTTATCTAGCGCCTTTCCAGTCATACTGACCACTCCAAGCGCTTTACACTAGAGCCACATTCACCCAATAGCAAACACATTCATGTGTATGAATCATGTATGAATGTGTGCCTTGCCCGCGGACACATCGGTATGTGGCAGGAGGAAGCTAAAATCGTACCCACAACGCTTGTATTGCAGGAAGACTACTCTTCCCATGAGCAGTAGCTCTTAGTCGGTTATGAAATGAGTCAAAGAAGACAAGACCCATGCAGGTCCTGCTGTTTTACCCAGAGCTGTCCTGCTTCAAGCCTGTGCAGCCAACATGGGTCCGGCATGTTACCAAGGGACAATCCTATGCAGGGTTAGGGTTTCTCTGCACATTTCCTACCCATATGGACTCCATTTTAACTAAATGTAAAGTTCAGAATAAAATTGCACTAAACTAAGAAAATTACTCACTAATGGCTAAATGTTTCTCTAATTCACTGCTTTTTGGATTTTGATTTAAAATCATATCTCATATGGGGCCATTTGCTTAACTACCAGGTATCCCAGCGGCAATTTAGAGGTTTGCATTGAAAAAACACCCTCAGAATTTATTTAATTTTATTCTCAAAAACATAATGAAAAGGTATATATGTAGAAGTCAGTATAACGGTGCCAAATCAGCCCACCACGTTGCTAAATTGAGAGGTAAGAATATTAAACATAAGTGCAAAAAAGTTTAAAAAGAGTAAAAAAAATATTGCCACTCTTAAACACCAAGGGATTCAGGTAATAATACAGTATGACCTCTTCTATTTTTATATATTCTAAATATACTTTTAAACAGGCAGGTTTTTAGAGCAAGAACCCGACTGTTTACAGTCAGTGAGTGTATATATTGGAACATTAAGCCAGCTGAATCATTCTGATAGAAGTAGCAGTACATTTCAAAATACTTTGCTGGTAAACACAAGGTTTGGTTTAAATGAAACAAGTAAGATGTCTGTAAGTGGAAATGCTGATGTGGAAACTTACATGTTAGGTTTCCTCCTAAAACCTGCCCTGAACTGATGGGTATTATGGTGGGAGAGAAGATGTGCTTCCCAGTCTGCGGTTTGTAGCTGAGAGGAATCACTGTCCTGACTCTGATTACTGCTGCTATAAAGATATCACACAAAGTCACAGGGTCTTTTCCATACGCTTCCAACAGTGTTTCCCAGCTTCTCTGGTCATGCATGTCCGCAGTAGGTCATCAATCTGCATTGTCGTCACATTCCCCTCTGTGTTTCCCCTTTTTCCCAATGTCACAAGTTTGTTTTCATGCTCTGATTTGGATCTGCAAACATGGCCAAGGACACTGCCCCCTTGCTTAGAGTCTCTGATGTTTAGTTTACAGTTGTGTTGGTATAATTTATGCATAAATCTAGCACAGCTGTCTAACTAATGACATATACAACATATAAATGTCCTCAGACTAATGGCATTAATTTCAGTTTTAACCACCAGACAGAGCTCCCGCCTTTGAAGTCGTTTGGATGAGCTTTTAACTCCAGAAGACAAGTTTGTTGTCTGTGATCAGGACTGGCAACTAAACAAGTCTTTATAGTTCTTTACACAGCTAAGTCACTCAAGTAAAAAAAAGGTTCCTCTGACATTTTTAGGCACAGGAACACCGCAAAAATAAGTGAAAGGCAGCCAAGGTCCATAGAAGATTATGAATAAATTAATTTTAAAATAAAATTATTAAAAGGTTGAATGAAAGTGTGCCTGCTTGCACATGTAAGAAATTATGACTTGAAAACTTTAGCTCTGTAATGTAGCTTAGGAGCCCACCTAACGTGTACGTGGGCACCATGTGGGTTTTGCTAAGTCCAGCCAACATTTACAGCCTCATACAGTAAAGGTCAAAGGTTTTGACCTTTCCATTGCACATAGATTCTCATCAAAACAGGGATCAAAACTATAAATGAACACATATGGAATTATGTAGCAAACCAAAAATTGTAAAATAACTTAAAATATGTTTTATATTTTAGATTTCTTAAAGTAGTCGCCCTTCGTTGTGATGACTGAAATATTATATATTATATTATATAACCTCTGACCTTCTCTCAATGCACCTCTGCGAGGTTCTTTCAAGACTCTTTGGAAAACCATTTCAGGCGACCACCTCACAAAGCTCATGGAGAGAACGCCAAGAGAGCAAAGCAGTAATCAGAGCAAAGGGAGGCTATATGGAAGAATCTTATACTCCTCCAGATGACTGCAGATGAGGAACACCTGCTAACCTTTACACCGGGGAATCCTGGCGGCATCTAGTGATGAGTGAGTGTAAGCGGCAGGCAAAAACAACACATTACAAAACTCCCAGACTCCGACATGATTAGAATCAAAATCTTTAGAATAAAGTGGACATGTCTTAAAGAAAAGATGAAACTGCTGAGTTCTTCTTTTACTGGTTTGATCTGCGCTGCATTGTGTTTTCAAGCTAAAAGATAAAAGTTTCTTTATTAAATCTCATTCTGTGGTCGTGTTACATGCTTGTCAAAATGGTCAAGCGGCAGCAAAACACACAAGGCCGGAAGGACAATAGTGGAAAACTTCTTTTATTTTCGGGCCAAATGTTTGACAACAAACCAAACAAATGTTTAGAGTTATTTCACACATTTTATGTACTACATCATTTCCTGTGTGTTCATTTATAGTTTTGTTACCTCTGGTGAGAATCTACAATGTAAATAGTCATGAAAATAAAGAAACCCATTAAGTGAAAAAGTGTATCTAAAACTTTTGATTGGTAGTGTGTGTTAGGAAATTGGCTGAAACATGAGCCCCAGTTGGGATTGTCCACAGGTTTTATAGGTTCCCCAGGTCATTAAGGTATTTATCTGTAAAATGTGGGTTTAATAAGGGTTACAAATTTTGAACATATTTTAGCCATTTGAGATCTTACACAGGGCGTTCCACTGGTTTTGGGAAAATAGGTTGTATTTAGTCAACCAGAATGGGTCCCATATACGACACCGATTATAAGCCTGAGTTCACCTATTACCTACTACCAGTCAACCTGTGAATATGGCCCCAAATGATTGTCCACAGTCAATAGTTAGATATGGTTCCCTATATGCTTAGGGACCAAAACTGGCCCCAATGGGACTGTCCACAGGACATTAAATGGTCTCATGTCAATTGTCTACATAATAAGATTTGATATTAGATATGTAGGGGTCCTATATGCGTTGAGCAGTTTAAACTCACATTTACAAGACAAATATGAGATTCTGCAAAGACCTCGGATGCCTAACTGGTGTTGCTAATATGGGCTATGTTTAGTCAATTCAATTAGATCAGGAAGCTCATTTTAAGCGTGGACCCACTTAGTACCCATCCCCAGGCAACATTTGCATGTGGGCCCCATTTGGTTTTCCTTCAGCAGGATGGAATCAAATGACATCAAACAATGATAAACATGGTCAATCCCATCTAGGGCCGATGTTTATCCCTTTTCCGATGGATGTGGGCCCCACATGTAAATATTGTCCCAGTAGAACAGCCTATGGAATTTAGGATTAGATAATTCTGTAAAGTTGACAACATTAATTAACTGTAACAACATGGGCCTGAGAACTGGAACAAAATCAGCCAGTCAGTCATAAACTGCATTATCATGGAGATTTCAGGGAAAGGTCAGAGGAGATGTTGTTCTAGACTTTCTCTCTAGAGGCTTACACTGGTCACACGGTCAAATCAACACATTTCCATTTTGTTTTTGGTTTTATTACACTGTAAAACCAGGAATCAGACAACACATGATGTGATCATTAGTGTTACAGCGTTAGCAACTGGAGAGACATTTATCACTTTTATGGCCCAATAAAGCTACAGAGCAAGCGACAGATATGTCAGGCTGGTTATACTTTAACCTGTAACCACTCCTGTAAAGACACATACCTTCCACTGTTGACCAGACCAGGAAACCGGTCTCTGTCCGCTTCTCATGCAGAGGCACAGAAAGGTGAGACTGAATTTTATTATCTAACTGTTTTTAGTGTCATGAAAAAAGTAAAGATGACTCAGAGAGCTACTTAGCAGGTTATTTATACTAATGATACCAGAAAGTCACATTTAGCTTAAGCTTAAACCACCTTATAGAAAGCTATAGGACAGGACGTTTCAGAGTGTGTTTTTACACCATGTGTTTGATTTCCAGAGTGAACACGGACAAATTAAACATTGAAACCCTTCAAGTTGGGCTGCACAGTGGTGCAGTTGGTAACACTGTTGCTTTGCAGCAAAAGGGTCCTGGGTTCGACTCCTGGATGGGGGAGTTTTTCTATGGAGTTTGCATGTTCTACCCGTGCATGCGTTGGTTCTTTTCGGGTACTCCGGCTTCCTCCCACAGTCCAATAACATGACTGTTTTTATGGCCTTAGGCGTGTGAATGAGTGTGCGTGTGGTTGTTTGTCCTGTGTTTGTTTCCGTATTGCCCTGCGATGGACTGGAGACCTGTCCAGGGTGTACCCCGCCTCCCGCCCAGAGACACTGGAGATAGGAACCAGCTTCCCCGCGACCCACTATGGAAGGAGCATTAGTAAATGACTGACTGACTGAACACTTCATGTTGTTTTCTCAGATGGATGGATTCCTTGAAAACGTCCTGAGCCGGTTGGGTTTTCAAACAACAGACGAACAACGGGACATTCTCGTTTTAAATGTCCTATTGCTAGGTGACAAGCAGAGTGGGCGGAGCTCTGTGGGGAATGCTCTCATTGGTCAGTCCTTTAAGACAGTAATTCTTTTAGGAGGATTTATTTGGATAAATGAACAATGTTTCCCACTATTTACAGGTGGGCAGGAATTTCAGACAGGGGCCTGCGTTTCTGGTGTTTCCGTGACGACAGAACTCCAGGTGCTGAGCAGAAAATTCCCTGCGTATTTCAGGAGGCAGGGGGCGGAGTCTGACCTCATGTTGAGAGTTATTGACACACCTCCAGCGAAGCTCCGCCCACAGAGCCTGCAGGATCTCTGCCCTGATGGCGTCCACGTGCTTGTGGTTGTAGTAAGAGTGGATCAGCTGACTGACAACTCACAGCTGCTGCGTCACATAGAGGTACAAACTAATCTATGCCGCATATCTTTCATTTAGTGGTTGCCTCTATTTGTCTTATTTCACTCTTTACTGTTTTGCTAATTCATACAATAATTCACATTGCAATTTCATTCCAACACATTTCTGTTTGCTGGTTATTTTGGGCCTTTGTCAGTTTGTACCAGTTTTTGATGTTTTGTATCCGACTATTTTGGGTACAAAATGGATCTCTCCATGTACCAGCTTTAAACACAAGTTAAATTGTTTTTTTGCATCTACTCATAGCTTCCTATAAGGAAAAGTGGTAATGTGACTTCACAAGATAATTGAATTGAAGTTTATGTGAGATTTGAGCATTTTTATCTCCATATTCTCCTTAACTTATTGCATTACTTTAAAATAAAGAAAAATAAACGTATGTGCGTCGCTAACAGTAGATGGATCAATCAGACTTGTTTTTGCCTTTTAGAACCTCTGCGGTCCAGACTGGCATCATCACGCCATGCTCGTCTTCACACACGCTGATCACCTGGAAAAGGCGGGTCTTCAACCATCTGTTTACCTCTCTCAGAGCTCTGATTGGCTGAGGTATCTGGCTAAAGAGGTTGGGGGTGGGGTTTCTTTTTTGGACAACAGCTTTGATTGGCCATCAATCCGAGGCCGCCCGCTGAGAGACCAATTGCTCCGCCTATCGGCAAAGAACCATCACAAAGCTCTGAGACTGAGGTCAGACCAATCACTCTGACACACATTCTGAGGCCTTTAATTGTCAGATTTGGTGTATTTTTGCTTGTTTTGGGTTAAAATACATTGTTTAATTGGATTGAACCTCCCAGATCTGTTGCTTCAACCTTAGCTTTAGCTTTAAATAAGAAAAACAGATAATGCGGCTGCTAGGTTTCAACCTAACTGTTGTCATTTCCATGAATGAGGCTATATTTTGGAGAGTGTGTTTTGATAATCAGTTTTCAGCATGTTTGGAGAAACTTTGGTATCAGCAATGTTGATGAAGCATAACCATCTGTACCATTTTACCATGAAATAATTAAAAAGCAAAAGAAATATGATCCTTTCCTGTGTTTATTTCAATATTTGTCTTTCGTCCATCAGTTCTTATGTATCCACAGCATCAGAAGAAACAGAGGACAGAGGACTTTCAAGCATCAACCTGTACCAGCAGTCTTCAGACAAATTATCGACAGGCAGGTGGTTTTTCACGCAAAAAAGGAATATGACTTGCTTCTATCTGATGGAACAGTTAGTGAGAGAGGGAGCCCTGCACCGTCCCTTCCCCTTCACCTCAAACCCACAGCCTTTGTAGTTGGCCATGCCCTTGGTGTCCACCTGCATATCAGGCCGCAGAAGCTCCCAGATCTTCTGTTTGGATGAAAGCTCACGATCCGGCTCACCTAAAACAACACACATGACGACTTCAACCTCTGGCGGATCCTAATGGTGTTAGCTGTACTGACATATTAGCCCCTCATAAATGCTGATAATGACCTGTTAACTGTACTATATGCTATATGTATGATGTTACCTGGGTAGTTCAGGAAAGTGATTCTGTCTCCAGGGACGGAGCCTGCAGGTGGAACCAGCAGCTCCACACGGACATCAGAGGCGGAGCAACAAAGGAGGCGGCCCTGTGAGACCACACCCCTCATTTTCGAGGCCTTGACATTGCATAGAAACACTCCAAGAGAGCCATGCAGCTGCAGAGGAAATGTTTTATTTATTATGTTCTCAATTATTATAAAGAATCTCAGAAAACATAGAACAAGCTGAGAATGAAAGCCCCAAAAAAGATTATTTTGTGTATATTTAACCCTTTACTACATGTACTTGTGGCTTTACCCGTTAGCTTAACTCTGATTAGCTGTTAGCTTTTCTCTAATTTGCAGTTAGCATCTCTGTTCCTTTAAGTAGCTGTTAATGTTTTTATGAGCAGCTGCTCGCATGACTTATGTCTTGTTCACACGGCAGGATTTTCTTGCCGATTTTTGCCCCGATCATCGTGATGACTCTTAAGGTAATCTTATGAGATATTCCTACTGTGTGTGGTGTGTTAAGAGTGATCTAGTCTGCTTGGAAGGACATCGGGACCTCTCCGACCTCAAATCGTGAGTATTCAACATGTTGGATTGACTTGCTCCGACATCGTACCCTGTGTGGTGTTCCCCCACAACAAACGAGCGTGCAGCATGTTGAATGAGACCTGTAGCCAATCAGAAACCGATGTGTCAGAAACACAGGGAAGAATTACTCTGAACTCACGTTTGATCTCAAGAGGGCTTGTGAGATTTCCCGTATGAATGTTTGTGAGTGAAATCTGTTGGTGTATGGCATGTTGTGCTTCCCGTGTGGCTGGACACCACAAACTGTAGGACCAAACATGTTAAATCTATGATTTTTTATTGTCACGTGTCTCTCAGGTTTTAAATAACAGCCACCAATTTGAAAATCCTTCCGTGTGAACCAGAAATACAATTTTCTGACATAACTTGATGGTTGTTATTGAAACAAGGGAATACTAATATCTAAATTTGGAAAACATTTTAGGACAAAATTTTAATAAATCCCTAAATAAGTTTTGGTTATCATTGTGTTAGTTATTTAGTTTTATACATTCACCTCGTCGAGATCTTTAACCCCTCCCAGATTGCTGACGACTGTCCGAGGGCAGTTTTCTCCCACATCCACCTCCTGAACACTCATGGCTTCAGCCAGTGGATGGCGGCGGATGCTGAGGATTTTTCCAACACGCAGATCCAGACGTGACGCATCAATCAGAGACTCTGCCCCCAGAGGGAGCAGGTCTGAGTTGGGACGTGCTAAGAGACGAGAAAAAAAGGTAGTTGTCTTCTAATTTACGTTTAACTTTATTTTGAGCTATTCTTACATTTTCTTTCTCCTCTCCTCCTCCTGCTTGGTCTGTCTCTGCCCTCTCTCGAGGAAGCAGAGGGAGGAGGACGGTTTGTAGGAACAGCCGCTGTTGCTCCCGAGGGGGAGGCGGGTTCAGTGTCCGGTTTGGTGAGGGCGGGACTTACACTCTCAGGAGGCGGGGCCTGAGAGAGCAAAGCTTTGGCTGGAAGAAAGAAAAGATGTTGAATTAGCAGGAAATAAATGAAAGAATTCAGTCTGATGTGAGAAACTATATGCCAGCTCATACTATATGCATCGGAATAACTTATATATATATATATATACATACAGTACAGACCAAAAGTTTGGACACACCTTCTCATTCAAAGAGTTTTCTTTATTTTCATGACTATGAATATTGTAGCTTCACACTGAAGGCATCAAAACTATGAATTAACACATGCGGAATTATATACTGAACAAAAAAGTGTGAAACAACTGAAAATATGTCTTATATCTGGTTCTTCAAAAGTATCTCACTTTGCTTGATTACTGCCCGCAAACTCTTGGCATTCTGTTTGATGAGCTTCCAATAGTAGTCACCTGAAAGGTTTTCACTTCACAGGTGTGCCCTGTCAGGTTAATAAGTGGGATTTCAAAGCCTTATAAATGGGGTAGGGACCTATCAGTTGTGTTTGTGCACCAAGTAAAGAAAAACGAGTGGCCCTCATTACTTTAAGAAATGAAGGTCAGTCAATCCGAACAATTGGGAAAACATTGAAGTGGCCGCAAGTGCAGTCCGCAAAACCATCAGCGTTCAAAGAAACTGGCTCACATGAGGACCTCCCCAGAAAGAAGACCAAGAGTCACCTCTGCTGCGACGATAAGTTCAATCCGAGTCACCAGCTCAGACATCGCAGGTTAACACAGCTCGATTAGAGACACGTCAATGCCACACAGAGTTCTAGCAGCAGACACTCTCTAAAACAATGTTAAGAGGAGACTGTGTGAATCGGCCCCGGAAAATAGTGCTAGGAAACCATGCGGGACAAAACAAGCAAAAAGAGACTTTTTTTGGCAAAAGAAAAAAAGGAGGACTTTAGCCAGTGGAAATCTGTGTTTTGGTTGATGAGTCCAAATTTGAGATTTTTGCTTCCAACACCGTGTCTTTGTGCGGCGAAAAAGGGGTGAAGGATGACTCTCATCCCCTGGGTTCCCCCTGAAGATGGAGGAGGAGGTGTGATGGTGTGGGGTGCCTTTGCTGGTGACACTGTTAGGGATTTAGTCAAAATGAAGGGTACTGAACCCGTTGGCTACCACGCATATTTCGCGTATGCTTTCACCGGGTTTTCGTTTTGTTGGACCTCATTTTTTTTTCAAGACAAGACCCCCAAAAAAACCTCCAGCTGTTAAGGGCTGTGTAAGGGCAAACCCAATCGAGTGGGGGTTTGGGGGGAGTGGACCACAGAGTGAAGGCAAAAGGGCCCCAAGTGCTAAGATCTCTGGGAATCCTTCAAGACTGTTGAAAACCATTTCAGGTGACTACCTCTTGAAGCTCATCAACAGAATGCCAAGAGTGTGCGTAGCAGTAATCAAAGCAAAAGGTGGCTACTTTGAAGAACCTAGAATATAAGACATATTTTCAGTTGTTTCACACTTTTTTGTTCAGTATATAATTCCACATGTGTTAATTCATAGTTTTGATGCCTTCAATGTGAAGCTACTATATTCATAGTGATGAAAATAAAGAAAACTCTTTGAATGAAAAGGTGTGTCCAAACTTTTGGTCTGTACTGTATATATAAAGTCACTGATGCACATGCTACGGTCTAAGATCAGACCTTAAGATGTCCTCAGCCCCCAATGAGAACGTTTTCAAAGCAACTTTGCATAATTTGTTTTGACCTGGTCAGAGTTAATATGGTATTTGGGGTCATATTGATGTTAGCATGAGTTACAGATTGGTTATTTTTGGTGTCCATACCGGTCCGTCTCTTCTGCTTTTCCTGCAGTTGACCTCTCAGCTGTTCAATGTCTTTTTTCAGTTTGGCATTTTCAACCAGCAGCTTCTTCTGTTCTCTTACGGATGCCTGCAACACTGCAACAGACAAATGTTCAGTTCCACCATAGGTGGCGCATTACCTTTCATAAATACAGTGTGGTGAACATGTATTTGTACTATTATAGTAATAGTCTGAGGCCATGGTTCTCGACCGGAAAAGGGTGGTTGTCCTCTTCAGGTTGGAGTGGAGTTCCTGCCTCAAGTGGAGGAGTTCAAGTATCTCGGGGTCTTGTTCACGAGTGAGGGAAGAATGGAGCGGGAGATCAACAGACGGATCAGTGTGGCTGCCGCACTAAAAAGAAAAAGCCAAAAAGCGAAGCTCTCGATTTACCGGTCGGTCTACGTTCCTACCCTCACCTATGGCCATGAACTTTGGGTCATGACCGAAAGAACGAGATCCCGGATACTAACGGCTGAAATTAGCTTCCTCCGTAGGGTTGCCGGGCACTCCCTTAGAGATAGGGTGAGGAGCTCGGCCAACCTGGAGGGGCTCGGAGTAGAGCCGCTGCTCTTCCACATCGAGAGGAGCCAGTTGAGGTGGCTCGGGCATCTATATCGGATGCCTCTTGGACGCCTTCCTCGGGAGGTGTTCCAGGCACGTCCAACCGGGAGGAGGTCCAGGGGACAGCCCAGGACACTCTGGAGGGACTATGTCTCTCGGCTGGCCTGGGAATGCCTTGGGCTCCCCCTGGAGGAGCTGGAGGAGGTGTCCGGGAAGAGGTACGTCTGGGTGTCTCTTCTGAGTCTGCTGCCCCCAGCGACCCGGTCCTAGATGAAGTGGAAGACGACGAGTACGAGTACGAGTAGTAATATTTAAGTGAGGTACAACTTGCTAAGATACATTTAACCAAATATTAGTGGCTGTGTTTATTTTTGAGCCTGTATGTATAGTTTTGAGCCAGTGTGGATGAGAAAAAACTGTTGAAAAACTGTTAATTTGGCCTTAAAAGCCCAAGATTAGTATGACATTTTTTTCTATGATAAGTGGATGGAAACGTCTGACCTGACCTGTAACCTGGTCATGTCAAGTAAACTTCCACAGTTTGGGTCTTACAAGCTTTTTCTCTGCTCAGCAGTGCGTGGGTTTTAAAGTACTCCATGATCTGCTCTCCATCCTCCGGATCCAGTTTCTTCAGAGCCGCTGCCAGGCTATAATAAGAAACAAAAAGCCCATAAAACAAAACGCAGCATACGCTGATTCTGTGAATCCATAATGTTTACAACAATCTTCCAAAAATTCATTCAGTTTTTGCACATTATTTTATAATAAATTGTGTTCTCATTTAAGGAATAAACATTATTTTGAGAATTTTGGAAATGTTTTTACAGCTAATGAAAACATGAAACGAGTATAAACTCCAAAAACAAACAAAAACATGTTGAAATATCTTTTTTAAAATTTAAGAGAAAATATTTAAAGGAATTTAAAGGAGTTTAAAGGAATTTAATCCAGTTGTTGGTCTTTTCCAACAAGTTTGGTCTGACTGAAACACACAAGCATCCAGACAGTCCAGTCAAAGGCATTTTAAACACTAATGGCACAAACAATATGAGCTACTGTCTAACAGTGTTACGTGATATCACCTGGTCAAACATCATTATTCAAATCAGACAGACAATGATGTCACAGATGACCTGATCAGATGTTTATGTAGCCGTTATCTGAGAGGACACTCAGGTTTGCTGCAGGGCTGCACACACGCAGCGAAATGTCAGAGTTAATGGATGAGAAACATTTGTTTTTTATTAAAACGTAAATTAGATGCATGGAAGCGTTGTCTGTTTTACACCTGACGGACAGCTGGACAGGAAGACACGCCCATCTATCAGTCAACCTGCACAAAGTTGCTTGAGGTTTAAAACTTCCACAAATTTTGTTCCTACTGGTCATTAGAAATCAGGACAAAGATGTCTGCCTTATTTTGATGAGAACACGTTGTACATAAGGTGGAGATATGCCAAGATTGTGTCTTCTTTCTCTTGCAAACGTATTTATTATTCAACATTTTGTCAGGTTACCACCTCAAATGTGTGCCGTGCATTTATATTCAGCTCCTTTTACTCTGAGACTCCTAAATAAGATCCAGTGCAACCACTGTCCTTTCAGAAGTCACCTCAGAGTCAGACTGGGAGTAATTTAATAGCCCCAGAGGTTTGTTAGAGAACGTTATTGAACAAACAGCATCATGTAGACCAAGGAACACAGCAGACAGCTCAGGGAGGAGGTAGAGGAGAAGATAGGTATGGAAGAAAACTACCTCTGCGTGTCCCCCTGAACTCACTATAAAACACGGTAGTGGCAGCATCATGCTGGTGATATACCTTTCTTGAGCATGGAGCTGGGGTTAGAGGCTGGGGGTGGAGATTTACCTTCCAGCAGGACAAAAAGCCTGAACCTTGACTGAGCTGAAGCTGACAAGCTTTTCTAGATGTGCAGCAGGTAGAGACGTACCCCAAAGAGGTCTGACAGAGGAGCATCTCAGATAAGCTGAGTATAAATTCACACCGCACTTTTCAGATCTTTATTTGCAAAAAAAATGTGGCAAATATGGAAAAGGGGTGTGGATATTTTACTACAAAAACAAAAAAATCAGTTGGATCTGTTAAAGGTGAGTAGTAAAGGATGGGTTCTCCCTCCACAGATGCGGTGGGCCTCCATCATTCTAGTGTGAGCTTCTATGTAAATACTGACCACAAAGGACCGTCAGTCATTTGTGTGTTATGGCTGTAAAAACAAACTGTGTGTAAAGAGGTTTGATGGGATCATCATGAGATGTCCATCTCAGATCTGTGTCCACCATTAGGATGCATTTGGTGGTGAAAACTTCCTGAACCGAGGCTTCTGTGGTTAAAGGATGACATCAATCACGGCATCAGAACACAAAACTATTCTGTCGGTTTAAGCCCATTCTAATTCAGAAACTTTAAACATGTTTGATGTAAAGGGAATTCTTTGTAAGGCACAAGTGATTAATTCTGCACAAATCGCTAAATAACAAAAATTTTAAAAAATTATAAAAATCTGAAAAATGACAAATACAGTTATACTAATAGTAACACGAATGAAAATAAAGTAAAAAATGAGAGAAAAAGACTAAAGATTTTTGGCTGAGATTTTAAAACTCGTATTAGAAAAACCTTGGATTTGGTGGGAATATTTAAATAATCCCACCAATGTTTTTAATCCTGCTTACTTCTCTGCTTTCAAAAGCATTTTTAGAACTCATTCTCCAAAAGGTCAGAAAGGGAGCAACTACATGTAATCGACTGCAAGGTAATAGTGTCCACATGTGATTATTATGACTATTATGGGGTATATATGCCGACATTTATGCTGGACAACCATAACCTGTTATAGATCTCATGAGTGCTACATCCATGTTTGGCAGAGCTGCTCTTGAAGCTCCTCTGTCTCTGCAGCATTCAATATTATTAATATTTTTACATACTGATTTTATTTTCCAAGTATTGTGATTTTTTTCACACCTGAGCCCTTCACAGAACCTCTGGATTTATACAGATTAAGGTACACACTGGTAGGCTCTATTTACTGACTGTCGCCCTGCTGCCCTCTGCTGGGGTTGCAGGTCGTAATTAATGAGTCATGTTTTGATCAGTCTTTCTCTCTGACAGGGAACACAGCTCCAGGTTTTAGTTTCCCCTCTATCCTTGTTCTTGGTGGAGTAGCTTTCCGGTATTTTTGCTCCACCCTTTGAAAGAGTGAAGGATGCTGCTGAAAGGCCAGAGAGGTTTTTTAGGTCATATTCTAATGGGTCTCTCTCATGCAAGGTGCTTTTCCATCTAACGTTTCAAGAAACGGGGCAAAAGGGCAGCAAGGTCTTCTCAACATCTGACAGGTGTTTTTTTAGGTCAAGTTCTAGTTCTGGTGTTTGAGATCCCTGTTCTGATGGGTTCATCTCTCTCCCAATGACAGCAGCTCCAGGGTTGGAAATATCTCTGTCTTTTTGACTCATTAACACATGTGATTCATCCTATCACTACTTACAAGCCTGAGGAATGTATAATATAAACTCATGTTTAATCTAACGTTAAATATATATTTATAATAAAATAGTATTTTGCTTTATAACCCATTGTTTCCCTTCTTTTTTACTGTCTGTAAAAAAGTATTTAAATTAAGTTTTCTATACAGGAGTATTAGGATAAATGCAGTTCAATACAATTAAGTGTCACATTTTTCTGATTTTCCTTTGTACAATAGCTTAATCATGTATTATCTTACTTCCACTTTACAATTACACATTGCTCTGTCAAGTAAAGTCCCAATAAGACGGAGGTTTGTGGTTGTAACGTAACAAAATGTGAAAGGTTAATATACCTGATGTGAAATGCTAAATATGTACTCTAATAATATTTGTATGCAGCTTCTGTTTATGAGAATCTGACATGAATCCTTGAAACATATATAAATGCCTAGGCTGTTGAGCTGTGGCCGTTGATGCTGCAGATGCGTTATTGTCCAGCGGGGACCTTTCATTGGTCCCCACATTGTAGCTTTAAAAGTGTGTCCTCTCGTTGTAGCTAAACAAACGCACAGAGAGAGCAGGTGCTGAGCTACTGACATGCAGAGACACAACAGCTGCCTCAGGCACGATGCTAAAAATAACAGGAGCTAGTACAGAACCCACTAACATGAACATACAGTTACTACACTCAGCTCAAACTCTGACTAGTAAATTAAGTGGGAAGAACTCTACAGAAACTGGTAAAAATGACCCTAAAGTTTAGGGTTGGATTAAAGCAGCTTCTCTGCTGCCAAAATAGTGACAGAAAAAGTTTGTACTTTAAGAAGAAAAGGTTTCACTTGGTTTGGCAAATCAAGGTGAAATAGTGATGCTGTATGAGATAGATTTCACACCTGCAGCTGAGAATGAAACAGACTTATCTACCTTCAGGAGAAAACGGTTCAGTCGGTGCCATTAAAGGAAATGAGCAACATAAAAGACAAACGGAAGCAGAGCTCCGTACCTGGGATTAAACGGGTTGTCCACGTTGTCCATGTTGACTGGGTCCTGCGCTGGAAGCTCATGGAGTGGTTTTGGCTCAGCTCCTCGTTCTGTCAGCTGTTTGTTTTCATCTCCGGCTAGAGCCAGCGCCGTCTGTGGCTGGAGGTCAAAGGCCACATACCTCCACTTTTAACCACAGGAGAATCAGATGCTTACGCTTTAATATTTACCGTATTTCATTAAACAAAGATTCAATTCACAGTGAAAATAAACTACATGTACAGCTGCTGGCAAAAGTCTTCATACCCTTGGACCTGATCACATTTTGTCATGTTACAACCACACAAACAAGTGCATTTAATAGGGATTTTACATATGATCAGATTTTCATTCACAAAAGATTTTGAAACTATGAATCAATTTGTTTTTACTTCACGTTTGCAGTACTTTCTGTTGGTCTATTACATAAAATTCCATTAAAATACCATAAAGTTTGTAATAAAAGTATTTATCGTTTCTTAAAAATGAAGATTTCAACATCATAAATCACTGATAAATATTTTCCTTTGCCAATAAATTTCATTTTCTTATTGGTGGCTTTAAAGCGGTCAGCAGGCCATGAATATGTTTGCGTCTTTGTTGCTTGATTAGGGTCATTGAGTATAGTTACAGTGTTTTAGTGAACAACTAGCCCCACCTAGTGGAGAACAAGTCAAACCTTTAGACCCAAACTAGTAAGAATCGCTCTTCATCACGACTGTTTCTTTGCACCCGGACATCAGACTGGAAACTCAAAGAAACCAAGCAAAAATGACTCTCAACAGGCTTTACATTATGAACAGTGCCTCACAAGCCAAGATGAAACCCTCATTTCAAACAAGTTCCAAGGTTTGGGCAGCTAAAACATCAGTAACCCAAACATCTTGGGCATGTGGAAGACAAATGGATAGCTGTGGGGTTTAAGAAAAACAATGACAGCAGATGAAAAGCAAAGTTATGTCTTTAAGAAAATGAGAAATCCAGCAAAAGCCTGACATTCTGCAGCTGATTACTGTAAACAGCTCTTTGGGAATCATTTTGTTGGAGTTAAATAAGTGGTATTCTTCATTGGTTCGACAAAAAAATAGCAATAAATCGTCTTTCTGTGGCAAACTGCTGGTTCTTTGCTAACTAATCTGTTAATTGTTGACACTGCACTGGTTTATCACACAAACACACTAAAGGAACCTCTTGTACGTTACATATGGTATGTTTCATTTAACTTATCAATCTTGGGTTTTGGAATGATGTCAAACTTCTCTAGTTACAAAACCAACAGTTTTGCTCTCAGTGAACAAGGTGATAAGCCATTTCTTAGCTTTTTGAGCCTTAAAAACCTGCATGTTTACTACCAGAGGTTATAAGGTCTTAATGCAAGGTCAAAATGAATGGAAAAAAGATGTAATACGTTTTCAGATAATAATCCACATCTAAAATACCAAACTACAAAGAAAATAGACTGATCCATAACTATTTTCAGGTAGAAAATGGAAGTAGGAAGGCAACAGGTGGGCATGAGACGACAACCAAACCACAAAATGCAGTCCTCAGAAAACGGTCGAAAACATGTTAAAAAGTAGTCATAATTTAAATAAATTTAAATAAAACAGACCATCAAAAAGCACAGAAAACTCTTATTCAGAACCATTTAAAAAAATCTGGTTGTTTGGAAAGAAATACATAGTAAAAGCTGTATCCGTCATTGAGGTTGTTTATATTAGTAGATACTGTAAGAAAGGGAGCTCTTTCAGCCATGTTAGTCATGTTTATTTAATTAGTCAGACAGGCAGTAAAAACTCTGTTCACGTAACTGTTTACATTTCTTGTTTAAAGTTTTGACTCCAACTTAATCAAAATGAGCAAATTTACCAAATGTTTTCAACTCGGATGAATATTTTTAGGTTTATCAGCCTGAACGTCGCTGCTAGCTTCGCTATCTACCAACACAACTCTGTATTTCTCCGTTTCAACCCGGAAAAGCCCGAGTGAAACCGAGCTCAGGTGAGTCATGCGCAGAGGTGAGTCAGCAGGGCGGAAACGAGCCGGCTGTGACCGGAAGCAGACGGACCATATTTGGAACACGGCCCACCGTGAAGGGGCGGGGCTCCTCCTTAGGAGAAAAACGGAGGAAGAAGGAAAGGAGAGGAAAAGTTTAAGTTTCTGCCAAGAAGACGTGAAATTGTTCCTACAAACGGTGAGTTTGTTTCTTTCTACCTTATTTACACGAAGAAAGTTCGATATTACTTTAGGTTTTACTGGTTTGTGGAGGAAAACTGCTGCACAAAGTTCCTTTTCTTGGTCCACAGGTGTTCTCCTTGATTTTACTTCGTGTCGAAATTTCAAAATAAAGAACCTAAAATCAACATAACTCTCCAAGAATCTATTTAAAGTCTGCGAACAACCCTGAAACTGTCGATTAACCGACCTACAGACAGTTTTTAAAGAAGAAAGAGTTAAAACTGTTTAGTGAAACCGACTTGGAAAAAACCAACACATTTGCAAGACTAATGAAATATTTTTCATGTTACATTGGGTTTTATTTTCTTATCAGGCGGAAAAATTTATTTTTTCAATAAGTATGTCGATTAATATGAAATGCTGTAAAATTAAAACACAAGTAACCCTAAAATTATTTTAAATCTATAATAGACAGCATCTTTATTAGCCTTGTTTGACTCATTAGAGTATTTATGTTATTTTAATGTTAAAATGTTTATCTAAATGTTCTGACATCTAAGAAAATATTTAAAAGGAAATAATAAATTAAGATTTGAATTATTCTTAGGTAATGATGATTTATTATTTAAACCCCATAAATGGAATAGAATTAAATTCAATTTCAATTCAGTTTATTTAAATAGCGCCGATTCACCACCTGTCGTCTCAAGGCAGATTTTAAGTCAATTTCCTGGGTTTTAGTGCTGTTTTTCTGAGACGTTTAGGTAACATTTTAAAGTGTTATTTGTTGATCAACAGAACTCTGTGCTGGAAGTTGTCAGGCAGACTGATCAGAACTCCTCATCCGACTCGTGTTGATAATTCAGATCTAATTTCTGGAAATTGAATTCCCGTGTTTCTAACTTCATTAGGCTTAATTTGTGTTGCTCTGTAAACAGGATGTTGCCAAGAACCGCACAGAAAGGCTGTTCAGAGACGCTCGGAAGAGAAATCTTTAGGGTTTAATGGATCCAAACTGCAGCTGGGACAGAGTGAGCAGATTTCGGTTCTGTTTACTTTGGCTGGGACACATGATCAGTCCATGATGGCTTCCTTAATCCCGTTGAGTTGGTGGTCACAGGGTTTAGCTTTAAGCTCGCATACCATCACATGTAAACATCACACATAGGCTCCTGTGTGAAGAGGCAGTCAGCGGGCAGAGGAGGCATTTAACAGCAGCTGGAGATCCAACTCCTGGTCTGCAGCACAGGGACTCGTCATCTCCTGTCCTGATTCAGGCACAAGCACAGCAAAACCGGAGCTTCAGGCTCTGGTTTGACAGATTTAGTGTTCGTTCTGAAGCTACAGCCCATAAATGTTCCTGAAAGAAGCTGGGCAGGTTGTGACACTCATGTTGGTCCAGATTACCGTCTGAGAAGCTGCATTAGAGGGCATCAGTGGAGCTGTGGTCCTGAAACCACCTAGCTTTGTCCCGGCGACATGTTGCCTCCATAAGGACTCCTGATCCTGCTGACCTTCAGCCACTGTTTCAGGCCTGCAGCTGCTGATGACGCCACTTCGCTCAGGTTGGCACCACGGTGCTGCGGTCAGAAGTCCACATCTTCTCATCCCGGGCATGAATGCCATATTCATTTAGAACCTTTAGTGATGAATTTGAACCTCTACTACGTAACTTTTTGTGTCCATCAATAAGCTTCTGGCATAACTCTGGTTGGACACTGGACCACTCTGACTGCCAGAACCGTGGAGCTCATTTTAAGTGGTTGATTTCTGGCCACCTCCATTTTTTTAAGCACAGTCCACAGATTTCTGACAGGGTTTGGGTCAAGGCTCTTCCAGAACCTTAATATTAGCTTGCTTTATTCGTTCCAGAACCAGTTTGGATGCGTTTTGGATCGTTGTTCTGTGTAACACCCAACAGTGTCCCGGTTTTAAACATCTGATCTAGCTGTTGATTTAAGTTGAAGAATCACCACTGTAAAATACAGCAGTACCACTGGAAGCGAAACAGCCCCGCAGCATGATGCTCCCACCACCATGCTTCAACAGTGTTCTTGGTTTGGAAGCCTTACTCTGACTTCTTCTGGTCATTGTGGCCAAACAGCTCAATGTTCTTCTCCTCTGACCATAAAACGCGTCTCCTGGAGGTCCTCTGGCGTCCATTCTGCATGCTTCAGCTCTGTGCAAACTACGTCCTTTACATTCCCGTCACTGGTTTGCAGGTAGAATATATAACTGTCAGTTTTTGTCAGTGAGGGGGGAATATTTATAATATTCAAATGTATGATGTTCCAGAAATAGAGCGAGAAAATAAAAGGCCTTATTTGAAGCTTTTCTACAGACAGAAAGTCCTTTGGTAGAAAATAAAAGCCCTCCAGAGTCACAGACATTGTGGCAGCTTTAAACCCTGATATTTATTCTCATTTAATGTGCAGATTTAAACCGATGCAACAATGATAAGGAAGCATTTATTAAACTTGTAAAAGGCTGAAAGAATCTTATCCGTCACGGTGAAAGTTGTCATGGTGTTTAGTGAATTCCAGGAGGCCTGATGATTCCTCTCTGACAGGAAGCTTGTTGTCACTCAGCCAAAACCACAGCTGAAGTATCTCCTCCTCCTCCTGGATGTGGTCGGACTGGTTCTCAGGACGTCTCATTTGAAGGGAGTGTCTCCCTGAGGTTACCTGAAGCCACACTCCAGGCTCCTTTCTGCTCAGATCCTGCTTGTTCTTCCGGAAAAATGTGCAGAAACCTGACTCCCCGACACAGAAACACCGAGTTTCTGTAATACAAGCCCGGTTGTTTAAACGGGGAAATGATTAGAGTTAGTTTGTGGTCAGAGTGATGTAAACACACACGGGTGTGTGAGGACGGTCAGCGACCTTTGAGGCGGTGAGAAGCCTGAAGAGATGAGAGAATTTCTGCCGCAGATAAAATAAATGATTCACTAAATGAATCATCTGATAACGGGGAGGTCATAGTCACAACTGATTGGCTCCTTCTGGGCCTTTAAAAAAATCATCAAGCGTCATCTCCTTATCTTCTGATACGCTTTATCTCAGCGGAGACTGATTACATTTTCCCACAGATCAGGTCCCTCTGTGGTTCTCACTGGTTGGAAGACCTGCTGTTGGTTCTCTGAGAAGCAGGTTTTAGCCGGTAGGACGGGACCTGGCTTCTTCTGCAGCATCTCACAGGTTGGAGCTCACAGAGGGAGAGATCTTTGACCTTATCAGGATTCATTTATGGTCGTTCTCGTTAAGGGGCGACTGTGGCTTAGTGGGGAGAGTAGTGGTCCTGCACGTCGAAGGTTGTGGGTTTGATTCCAGCTTCCTCCCGTCACATGTCGATGTGTCTACTGATCTCTGTATCGGTGTATAAATGTGTGGCTGGGTGAATGTAGCCCTGGTGTTTTGCTTTGCCTTGAAGCGCTGAATAAATTCGGTCCATTTAGCATTAATGCAGCCAGGTTGTTGCAGCTTTTTGTTTTCCTTGAATGAATCAGTTCAATGTTTGCTTGGATTGTTCCAGAAAAACGTCACAATATGTGGAAAAAGCTTTCATGTCTTTCATCATGGTCCCAAATCCAGCTTTTTACCGGGTGGGACGGGCTTCACAGAGGCGCTGTAAATGGCATGTTCTACTGTCTGAACCAGAATGTCATGGAGCCTCTCTGAGGACCCAACGTTAAAACATGTTTGTTGTTTTTCAGGTTCTGCTGATTCTGCCTCACCCGATCAGGTTCTGCCTCATCTGTGACTTGATCCGCTGTCGGCACCAGAACTTTGTCACTGGCTGAGCTTATTATTGGTCAGCTAACTGACTGAAAGGACTCTGATTGGTTGACAAGCTCTAGTCCTCGTTGACCCGAGTCCATGGCAGCTTCAGAACTGATCGAGGAGGATGAAGTTCGGATCCCGGTGGAAGCCAACGTGACCTCATTAAACTCTCCAACACAGACTCGTCCTCAGAGGGTTGCCAACGGTAACCCTACCCGCCACGCCTTGACGCCGTCGCCCCCCGCTGACGACCACGACGGTACGAACAGGAGCGAGCGCAGCGGGCTGTGCAGCCTGGTGCTGATCCAGTCTCTGAACAGGAAGCTGAAGAGACGCTGCGAGTACGAGAAGATCTGCGCGAAGGAGGATCACACTGACCGCCTCCCCAACGAGTGGTGGAAGACGGGCGTGGCCTTCCTCTACGCCCTCTTCAACCTCGTCTTCACCACCGTCGTCATCACCATCGTCCATGAGAGGGTGCCGGACAAGTCGGTGAGCCCGCCGCTGCCCGACAAGTTCTTCGACTACATGGACCGGGTTCCCTGGGCCTTCACGGTCACCGAGACCAACGGGCTGATCCTGGTGGGACTCTGGCTGATCCAGTGGCTCTTCCTCAAACACAAGTACGACCAGTTTCTGGTACCGGTGTAACTGGGGCCATCTCGGACCCGAGTCTGTCTGTACCAACCCAAATGTTTCAAATGAGTTCCTGAGAATAAAAAAACAAATCAGTTGTTGAATTAGAGTTAAAATGATAATACTAGTGGCTGTAGAAGCTAAATATCAAACATATTTACAGAAATTCAACATTTAGTCACTTTAATTCTGAAAAAATAAAATGAACAGAACCAAATAAATTCAAAAAGCTAAAAAAATAAGTTTCAATAATTCATTTTATTACATAAAAATGAAGATTACAGACTGAAAAAATCAGGCCTATTTTATAAAGGAATTATTTAACAAGTTTTTAATTTTAAAATAATAACTATTTAATTTGTAATTTTAAATGAAATGAACATTTTTATTTAAAAATTAATAAAACTAAATAAAAATTTATTAAAGTAAAATAAAAAAATTATTTGATTAAATTAAATCAAATTAAATTGTTAAAATTGCATGAAAAATATTAAGATTTTAAAGTTGAAAAAAAGAAACAGGAAATATGTAAATAAATTATTTATAATAAATACCTCATGCAGTTTCCCAATAAATTAATTGATTGTAGACAATTTTTGAGTTTTTTATTAAAATGATAAAAATCCGTTTTTCCGATCAGAACAACATTTCCGTCCAGTTGAACCTGTTCTCCGTCTCTGCAGAGCCATCGTGGGGCGCCGATGTTTCTTCCTGATCGGGACGCTCTACATGTATCGCTGCGTCACCATGTACATCACCACGCTGCCGGTGCCTGGGAAACACATGGTCTGCGCCCCGAAGGTTTGCTGTAAACTTCTCCTCCTCAGATGTTTCAGATGTTTGTTTGCTGGAGCTCAGCTTGGAGATACTGATCCACAGTTGTTTCCCTGCAGCTTTACAACGACTCGAAGGGGAAGATTTGGAGGATCCTCCGGCTCATTTCGGGAGGAGGTAACGTGCAAGCTAACAGCTTCTCGTTGTCTGATTGGCTGTCAGGGGATCCCTGCAGACTTTTACCTGTAAAAGTCAGAAGTTAAACCTGGGAATGATCAATGAGACAAATCAACTGTTTGTTTTCAGGTTTGTCGCTGACTAGTTCTCACCTCATGTGTGGAGACTTCCTGTACAGCGGCCACACCGTCATGCTGACGCTGTCCTACCTCTTCATCAAAGAATGTGAGTCGCTCCAGATGAGCTCCGTCTCCTCTGGAGGTTATCAGTCCTACGAGTTCAAAACGAGTCCTGCCGGACCTGTTTAATCAACTTGAGGCTGACTAGACATCGCCACCATGTGGTCGGATACAGAAGATACAAGTAGATGGCCCTGATTCAGAGGTCAAAATAATGACCAAAATGACACAAAAATGAATAAAAATGAGATTTTTTCCTCTTTCTCACTTTGGTCAGCAGTAAGCAACAAATCAGTTTCTGAAATGAATTATACTTTATTGTCTTTTAAACTTCAGGTGGAAACTGTAGAACTGATGGGAGGTTTGGTTGGATTTCTTCCAGGGATTAGAGTAGTCTAAGCAGGCATAGCCAGTGTCTGGGTATCTGGGTCAACAGAACCACTTGAAAACTGTTGATGTTTAGACGTTTTTACATAAACCTGAGCCCATGTTTTCTTCACTTTGGGGTAGTTTTGATATTTCGACCACCTAGTGTCCCAGCTGTACCTGAATGCAGCACGGCAGCTCATCAGCAGAGATTCCTCAGACTTTACAGGATGTAGGGAGTTTGGGCCGACTGGATGCTGCAGGCCGCCATTTGGACCTCATCTGATTTTTCTCCAGAACCAGTGAAGTTTAGTGATAGCTAGGAGTCCTCTCTGCTTTGGTGTCACGTGGCTTGTAAACGGATCTGTTTCCAGACTCTCCCCGCTGGATGTGGTGGTACCACTGGTTCTGCTGGGCCCTCAGCATCTCCGGAGTCATCTGCATCCTCGTGGGTCACGAGCACTACAGCGTCGACGTGGTTGTCGCCTACTTCGTCACCACCAGGACCTTCTGGTGGTACCACACCATGGCCAACACTCATGTAAGTCCTTTCCTTTTATAGGATGTCATGCAAAAATATTCACACCCAATAAAGTTTTCCACCTTGTCAGGTTACAACAATAAACTTCAACATATTTTGTAGGTATTTTGGACCAATGCGGAGTAGTGCATATTATGAAAATGATTCATGAGATTTAAACTGATGAAATCTGAAAAGTGTGGCATGAATTTGTATTCATCTTTCAACTGGATTTCAGCCCGGACTTTGACTAGGCCATCCTAACTAGAGCTACACATTATATAAAATTGCTGTATTATTGTTTGCAATATTGCAGTTGCATTAAATTACTTGGTGTGATTTTTGGTTAGTTACGGTATTTAGAGACCATGCATTCAACTCAACCTCCAGTTGGAGGAGCTCTAACTGCCTGTGATGTCATCACCTGACAGAAAATAATGGAGACGCTGTAACGTTTATGATAATTGATATAATCGTCACATTTTTCAGCATCACAGTAGTCGTAGTATCGTGAGTATATGCTTCCCTGATATTAAGCAAACCACTGCCCCAGCATGATGCTGCCACCACCGCGTCCAGAGTGATTCTTGGTCTTATCTGACCCGAACACGTTCTTCCACATGTTTCACATTAAAAAAAAACATGATTTATTTTGATGGTACTGTGGCAAAATGTATTAAAGTTCAGGAAATGTGAATCAATTTTGAGGCACTGTGTGCTAGGGCGCCCTCTGCTGGATGAGTAGAAGAAGTGCAGCTGCAGGTGTCGTGGTAGGATCAGCAGCAGCTTTGTGCATCATTTTAAATTGAGCCTTTTTCCATTTTTTATTAATCTGCGACTCAAGCATTTCTTCCTACACCAGCTTCATGGCCCAATTCTTTGGCCCCCTTCGGGTCCAGAGAACTGGTGCTGATTGTGGACATTCCCAGGAAACTTTACTGCATAAATAACAGATAAAGCATCTAACTCTCGCCTGTCCGGACTAGTTTATTTATTCGGGATGAGTTTCCTCTCTCACTTGTTTTTAATTCGATCTCTGCTCAGGAGCTGCGTGGAGCTCCAAACAACTACCTCTCCAGGGTGTGGTGGAACCCGGTCTTCAACTTCCTGGAGAAGAACGTCCAGACGACGGTCCCGGTCGTGTTCCTGTCGCCGCGGGCCCTGCTGTCATCCTGCAAAGAGAGGTACCATACGATGGGCATTGAAAGGGATGAGTGAGAACCGGAGAGGGTGGAAGGAAACCCACCTGAGCTGCAGACGGACCCTGACTGTAGAACCAACCTGGTACCTGTCTGCTGTGCTGTGAGGAGGAAGAGCTGCAGAAAGCTGTGGAGTTCATCTTCCTGCCTTTAAAAAGCAGCAGCTTTCAGTCCGTGTTGGTGAATTTGGAGCGGGTCAGCTACAGAACAAATAAGGGCCCTGGATCTCGATGCTGAGGAGCAAAAAGACATTTTTTATCATGAAGAACTGCTCCTGAAGAACACAATGACCTTTAAACTCTTCAGACTGACCTTTAATGACTGCTGTTATGAGATCTTCTCTTCTTCTTGTTATAAGCTGAAAATGTTCTGGTGAACTTCGGGTCACGGTACCCCGAAGCTGCAGAGACTCACATGAGTTCAGTTAAAGTCAGACCGTGTCCCAGGGAGGACTTTCACCGCTGATCTTGAACAATGTTTGGTCTTTGTTACGTGGAAGTTTCTACTGCAATCTGAGCAGGGTTCTGTTGGACCTAAACGGCGCCGTAAGGAAGTATTGCCCCCTAACTTCATTTGTTTCTCATGTTTTTGGCTCTTAAATGTTTCAGATCATCAGACCAAGAAAACCTGAGTACATAAAATGGGTTTTCAAACGATTTCATTCATTCAGGACAAAAAAACCCAGTTCAGCCCGACCCGAACCGGTGAACCTGGTGCCTGGTTGCTCCTCCCTCTGCAGCAGCAGACACCTGCCTGGGAGCCTTCTACTTCCCTCTGCAGGAACACATTTTCATTGCAATTCAGCCACCTTCCAGGTTTTATCAGCATGATCTTATTTAAGATTACTCCAAAGGGTGCAAGTCTGTGCTTTGACTAGGCCACTGTAAAACCTTTTTAGTTTCCAGATGTTTCACCTCCTGTCTGTAGGTTGCCTAGAAGTTCTGTGATCCGACCCAACACCATTAGGTCGTGTTAATATATGAGCAGGACATACGGACAGGCTCGTAAGTTTACATACTCTGGTTTAGAAAAAAAACTCTTCTTTCAGTCATGGTTGGTGTTTATTTGAGCTATTTATTATCACAGCTGTTAATTCTTAATAAATCATATTGACCCAGACCAACAGTTTCTAGTTTGTAGTACTGTGGGCCGCTCCCTTTAACAACAACAGCCTGCAGGGTTTTCTGGTGGATTTGGGTGAGTCCCCCTCCAGGTACGTCCCATGTGCAGCATCCCGGCTAATAAATGTCATTTTACCTCCAGGATGTTCCAGAAACTTCCTACCAGCTTCCCAGCACCTTTTGCAGCTCACGCCTCCCCGACCATCATCGATCCACCTCTGTGTTTCACAGCAGGAATGGAAAACGTCAGATGTAGCGTTGAAGGTTTGCGGCATAAAGTTTATTTCTGGGCTCAAGTTTAGACGGTTGGTGCCTTGTTACCGGGCAGAACCAGAACATGCTTTTTTCTTCTTGTTTCTTCTTTGACGTTTTCCTTTCAGACGGTCTTTTAATGTCAGCTGATGTTACCTGAGAGTTCCTCTTTGCATCCTGAAGCCTCCGACAGTTATGACTGACTTTCAACAGAATACCTCATTCTCCTCCCCTCAGAGTATTTACACTGATTAACATTTCTGAACTCCTGGGTATCTTTTTATACAGTTGTATTATTATTCATATCATTCATATTCTGGCCCCAAAACCTGCCGGGGTCAGTAAGACGTGATGAAGATGGAAGCGAGCAGCCAAGACTTGGATGGAGGAGCTTCTCTTTATTTAAATATTGACACCAAATCAGGAAACGAAATGTAAAATGAAAACTACCTCCAGGGAAGGAAACATGTAGATAAAAATGGAGGATTAAACTCTGCAAGGTTTTTGTCTCAGAGTGCTGCTTCTTGCAACAATTAGGAGTAAAACTACAGATTTGTTTTACAAAATTAGAAATATTTACAGTAAAAAGTTCATAATTGTTGGAGGAAACTGAATGTGCAAAGTTTTTGTTTATTAAATTCACAAAATAAACAACTTTAACAGTTTTTATTTTCCTGCAAACTACATGTTCTTTATTCATTTTCCATAAATTCTGAACATTTTATTGAAGAACATAATTTTATTGTCTTCTTGTAAAAGTTGATCTTTTTTTCTAAAACCTGAAATTAGATTAGCATGTATAGTTGTTTAAACTATAAAACTAAAATGGTTACTGACCCCTGCCTCGGGGTGAAGACCATCTAATCCTCATTGACTACTGTAGAAGGTGAAGATCCAGGTTTTGATTTGAACTCCTGCTGGTCGGGCCTTCAGAACTAATGCAAATGTGTGTCCGGCCCATCAGAGGCGTCATCCAGCAGTCAGAGTCCAGATGTTGGAAAGATAAGATGGTTTTTATGCAGTTAGGTTTGTGCTGGTTCATCTGGTTTCACACAGACAGTAAAAGCTGCATTTTCCTGCTCCATATTTTAACGCCAAGTTAAACTTAGAGACTGACTGAAAATAGCTGAAATCTGTAAATTTGAGTCTTTAAGGGCTGATGTTTAAATGCACAGAAGCTGACAGCCACTGGGAACATCTACTAAACAGCTGCAGCTCCTCAGGGCCAACTATTGGACAAAAGTAGAGAGATGGATGTGTCACCAAAGTGTCCCCCTCAGATGAAAGGAAATCTTTTGGGATGTTCAGGAAGAACTGAGGAACCACCATATGGAATGGTGTTCCTGAAGCTCCCATCTGGGTCCTGGGGCTGTCTTCTGTTGCCTTTCTTTGGCAGTAAAGGCGCATTACCGCCACCTTCTGGACTGGAGCGTGGGGCAGTAGACAAAACCTAGTTGTGCTCCAGGAAACCAACCATAAAAGAGCGACCACACATCGAGCCACAGTCCTTCCAGAAGCCTGTTGATGTCTCCAAACAAAGGAAGCGGCGAAGCTGCAACCTGCTCAGGAATGATGTAAAACCCACAATAATCAAACGTCTGCGTCCAAATTATTCCATCCAAGAAGGAAAAAGATCCAAACCTTTGGATTTTTCTGGATTACATGAATTAAACTGAAAATACATTTAATTCAGAATCATTAAAACTGAATAAATCAGAACAAAACATTTGATTGATCACATGGTTTACAGTTTAAGGAGCTCAGGGATCAAACCTGCAATCAGATCTGCCTGGATCTAAAAAAGTCTGAGCATTATAATATGACCAAGCAGGACCTGCAGAACCAGCGTGTGAAAATGTTTCATATGTCATTGATACTGTCCTACAACAACAGGGTAAACTATAGACGTGGAGGGCAGAGTTTCAGGATTCTGGACCGTTTCTGACCTTTGCCCCGCAGTTCATGAAGATCCAACAAACAGGAAGAGAAAACAGTTTGCAGCAGTTTATATCCGAGTTGTTCAGAAGCGAAGCGACACAACAGTATGGTCATCATGTCAGACATGCAGCCTGAGGGAGCTGAAGCTCTCTGTGGACCAGATTTAACACTGATTGTGCCAGAAAGGGAACATGTTGCCTTCAAGGGATGCAGGGAAATATTTTATCTCAGTGTGTGTAAATTAAATTCCAACAGCAGTGGTTTGATTCTTTAAAACTGACTGCAGATGAACCCTGACCTGGAAGGACTTCCACCCAACTGCTGCTGGTTCTGCTTCCTCTTCCTCTTCCCCTGGAGATAGAAGAAGAAGCTGAGGTCTTCCTCCTAGTTTTCAGTGTAAATGTGCAGGATGCGTTCGCTGTACGTACGTAGTTGTCTCTGGCAGACCATCCGGGGTAAAGCTGCATGTGGAGCAGCCGCTCCTTCTGGGCCAGGTCGTAATATTTGGACTGTTCGGAGCGAGACAGAGCGTGCCACTGACCGACAGAGAAATACATGAGGCCTAACGAAGCAACCGCTGTGACATCACTGTGACATCATCAGGTGTCTCACCTTGCGTCCCAGGATGCGGTTTATAGCGGAGCTCTCCTTCTCCCGCCCTTCCTGCAGCACCTGGTGTCTCATCTCCTTCATGTAGAGCATGAAGGCGTTCAGAGGTTTCTTCACCGCCTGCCTGCTGCTGACACACAGACACAGCTGATCAAACTCTGCAGACCTAGACGCCCAGTGTTCACCTGACTGGTCTTTGGGAGTCATGTTGTTGGAGCTGAACTCTGTCAGCCTGAGTTACCACAGCTAGTCTTCATTTCAAGCTGTGACCGGCTGCCGGTAACAAAGAGTCTGAAGATCCTGTTTAAAACAAGTTCTTTGTTGAGTTTTCTGTTGTTTGTTGACACAACTCTGAGTATAGGAGCCTTGGTATCCGTGACTGATTCACAGATCAGGGGTCAACTATCTTAATAACAGAAACTAGGTGAGAGAAGCAGCTGTCTAAAGAATAACAATAAAATACTTTCATAAAGTCTGGAGAACTATTCATCAAGACCAATTTAAAGTAGTCACTCTGCTTGTTTCTCCTACTACTCTCCAGTTTTCCATTATATGCAGGTATTGCTGACATTATGATTTCATGATGTGGCCTGGTTCTGTTCAGCTGTGACATCTTCCGGGGGGAGTTTTCTCTCCACACTTGGCCCTGTCTTTCTGTGTTTACCCCTGTGGCTCTCATAGACACAGCTATTGAAGAAGCTATCACTATACGTACTCTGTTTCCATCCCACAGTTTGACCCCTGGCTCAGAGTTCATCTGCCTAGCTGTGTTTCTCTCCAAGAAGAAGCCACTGGAGAATCTACTACTGCCTGAAACGCTTCATTTTTCTTCACATTGAAAGTTCTACTGGATCACTACTTCTGTGTTCTTTTGTGTCTCTGCTCTGTTCTCTCAAACCCCGAGTCGGTCGTGGCAGATGGCCGCTCACACTGAACCTGGTTCTGGTTCTGCTGGAGGTTACTTCCTGTTACAGAGGAGTTTTCCTTTCTGCTGTTGCCACATGCATGCTTGATATAAGGCATTGCTGCAAGTCAACAACACAATGCAAGCGACTGTCTACTGTCTCTACATGCTCATCCAGGAGGAGTGAATGCTGCAAGTCACAATCTGCTGGGTTTCCTTAGATAGAAACTTTTTAACCAACTCGAATAATAAACTGAATCCGACTGCACTGTTTAATAACTAGGAAATGATTTGGAATGTATGATTTTAAATCTGTAGGATTGGACAGAAGAATTTATTGAATTTAAAGGATCACAACAATTTCAGGTGGTTTGGAAAGAAAATAGAAGAACGATGGATGAATGAGTCTTTCCACACAGAAGACATAAGGGTCTTAAGGATTAGGAGTTTTCCTCAGGACTTTATATACAGGTACAGTAGATATGAAAAATTATCTAAAACTAAATTTATTTCAGTAATTCAATCTGAGTAAAACCCAGCTTCATACATATAGATTATCTTCCTGACTGACCGGCAGCAGCAGGTGAGGCTAGGGAGCATTTTCCCCCCATTAAATCCCCACCGAACTCACCTGCAAACGCTGTTGCCGGGGTAACAGGGGCGGGTCCAGGAGGGAGTGTCAACCTGTCGGGCAACGGGCTCACTGATTGGCTGGCTGTACGGGGAGGAGAGTGGGATGTGTCTGTCGCTGTAGAGGAGGAGGGGAACCAGAGGATGGACGGAGGTCTGCTCAAGAGACGAGAGTCCACTAATAATAATAATAATAATAATAATGTGTGCTTAAATCAGTAAAAACATCTAAGACATATACTCACAGGCCACTTTATCAGGTAAAATGTTCAAGTGCGTTTTAAAATGAATCTCTGCGACACCTGCTTGAATTTAGGGAATTTAGGCATGGTGTACCTAATAAATTGGCCAGCCAGTGTTTATTGTATGTGGCAGTTCTATATGGACTCTGAGATACTGCAGGTCAAAGGATGGTCGCTAGATGGCAGCAGAAGGTCATAAACATCTGTAGCTCATAACGCTCAACACTAACTGGACCGTTTCTGACCTTTGCCCCGCAGTTCATGAAGATCCGACAAACAGGAAGAGAAAACAGTTTGCAGCAGTTTATATCTGAGTTGTTCAGAAGCGACACAACAGTATGGTCATCATGTCAGACATGCAGCCTGAGGGAGCTGAAGCTCTCCGTGGACCAGATTTAACACTGATTGTGTCAGAAAGGCAACATGTTGCCTTCAAGGGATGGAGGAAAACAAACACAATTCTCCTTGGAAAATACAGTGACTTATTCTTTCCGACCTGGAAATCATCACTAAATCCACCTTTATAATAAAGCCTTAAATAATTTAGTTTAATGGTAAAATTAGTTTAAATTGAACAGTGACGTCACAGCTCTAATGGAGTCCCCACTAACACTTACAGCAGCAGCGGTGAGTGAGGAGGGGCTCTGCCCCCCGCTGGTCGGACTGTAGTACTGCAGCTCTGACTCCTGAAGAGGCTGATGCTTCTCTGAAAACGTGGAAATATTCTAAAAAATAACCCTCTCATGTGTTCATATTTATGTCTGATTTATTTTCACCCACCACAGCTCGGTCCTGACCCATTTTCACTCAGTCCGCTCATAAACAGCATCTCCTGAAACAAGATAAATTAAATCTCGTAAATCACATGTGGTGTGTAGATCTGCTAAATTAAACCCCTGAAATGTTTAATCACCAATCATGTGTTTAACTGTTGGAACCACAATCATTATTATTTATTCATCTCCGTTTCTTCAACAGAAAATCTATTTTTTATTCTCTAATAAAACTAAAAGCATTTATCTGGAATAATTGTAAAATTCATATCCTGAGGATTTATGTTTCATCCTTTCACTTTTCAGGTAGAGTGTAACTGTATATGGTGCAGTAATAAAGTATTTACCCCCTACAGATTTGTGCTGTTTTTACTTTTTTCTCCCATTGACACATTTTAGATCCTCAAATAAATCGTACCATCTGATAAACACAAAAAGCAGTTTTTAATTGATGGTTTCATTTACTAAGGAAACACAGCTACCAATACCAGCCTGGCCTTGTGTGAAAAGTAATTGCACCCTGAACCACCCTTAGTTCCAACAACTACCAGGAGCCATTTATGACAAATGCCCTTGAGCCACATTAGAGGGTTTCTCACGCATTAAGAGGCCTTTTAGGTCATGTTACATCATCTCAATGGGCCTTAAGTCCAGACTTGGACTAGGCCACCTCATCACCTTCGTTTTGTTTAAGTTATTCATAGGTGGACTTAGGGGTGTGCTTTGAATCAGTGTCCTGGTATATAACCCAACTTTAAAACTGACTAACGGATTTTCTTCTTCCGGATGTTCTGGAAGAGAGCAGAATTCATGGTTCCATCAGCTATGTCCAGGTTCTGAAACACCATGTTTGACCAATGGTCTTTACTAAAATGTTGTGTATATTTTACACCAGACTGAACATGACACACACTTTTAAAAAAGGTCCACGTTTGTGTTCCCAGTCCACAGAATATCTTCCCAGAAGTCCTGGAGAACTTCAAGGAATTGTTGGCAAATGTGAGACAAGCCTTTATGGTCCGTTTTCTTAGTAGTGGTTTTGGTCTTGGAATAACTTTTTGACCAGTCGCTTTTCTGCTTTTTGAGATCGTTTAGCCTACTTCATGCTGTCAGACAGGTTCAGTCAAATGGATTTTAAGGGATCTCTTGATGCTAAATGCAGTAATCAAGCCTGGATGTAACAGAATCACAGTTATTTTGTGGCTTTGAATGAGGGGTGCAGTTACTTTTTCACATGACCCCAGGTTGGTTTGAATAGATTTTGTTTCCCATTATAAATTAACTCATGAGTTGAAAACATATTTTTCTATTTTCTCATGTTCTCTGTCTGATATTAACCATAATAAATCTACAAAGGGGGTAAATACTTTTTATCGGCACCACATGATCAATAAGAAGCAACCTCTCAATAGTGTGCATCTTTAAAACTCGCATGTCTTTTCTTCATCTTTCAGTCCGAGTAATGAAGGGTTTGTGCAGAACTTTCACCCATCGATAGGAAAAGTAAAAGTTTTAAAATGTTGAAGTAAACAGAACATGCATAAAAACAGATACTTACTTCTGTGTTGAGAATCTGCTCCATTCTGCCAAAGGAGGAGGAAAAATCTAGTAAAGCCAACAGAAACTCAGGAACCAACCAACAGAATCTGTGTTCTGAGGCGTGAAGGAGCTTCTGACCGACTGCCTGGATGAGCTGCTGCCCATGATGTTTTAAAGCCCTCCACCCTGTTTCACACTGACCGCCAGCATCTTCCCTCTGGTTCTTCAGCTGCTCAGCGCATCTTATTCTGACCCTGTGCTGCTCGTGGCCAAGAACAATCGCATCACGTTATACTGATGAAATAAATATTCTAACCGCAGCATCAAAGGACTGGATTCTGACTAAAAGCTGAAGTTCTTCAGGTTTGTTTCCAGTCCTGCAGAGCAGCTAAAGAGGTGGACATTTGTCCCGCTGTGGACAGAGCATCTAAACACGGGAATTTAAGAAACACAAGCCTTTCCTTTACATCCAGAGGTCAAATCGGTAAATATTATGTTAAGCTTATATTTAGCAGCGGGACTCAAAACCCGCCAAAAGGATCAAAGGTAAAAATGTCAGCAGGCTGAAACTGTTTCCAGGTCAGATTTTAATTTAAGACATAAACAACTTTTCAACAAACTAGATAAATGCAAAAAGTCCTGCAGCTAATCCAGCTACTGGCATGTTAGCTGCACCATCTAATAAATATCAAATATAAAATGGCAACTTTTAGGGAAACCATCCAAACTTGTTTGAGATCATCGCCCTGTTGAACCAGTTTGGACCAAGCTTCTGCTTCCAGAGTTAAAACTCCACAATACTGTGATATACAAGGAGTTCATGGGTGCTCAGGTCCTGTGGCTGCAGGAGAAGCCCACATCCTCAGCCTTCCACCACCGTGCTTGACAGTTGGGGTGAGGTGTTTATGCTGATATGTCATGCTTTAAATACACCCTTAGTTTGAATAGTATCCAACGCTACATTTGTCTATCAATTATTACCAATATCTAAAAAAGATGTCGTAGAGCGAAAGAGAAGAATTTATCTGTCATGATGACTCCTGCCTGATTGATGCATTAAGATAATTTATGGCCAAGCTCTTTGACTGCATCTGTTTCCTGGTTTGTGCTTCATTCAGCTTTGCAAACCAAACCAAAGTCTGGCTGCCATGTTATTTTTTAGAAAAACGAGGTTTCCTCCTTCCCCTCTTCCAAACAAGCCAGTCTGTTTCTAATAATCCTTCCATGACCTTTAACCTGCTAACCGAGGCCTGTGGAGTCTGAGATGGAGCTCTCTGGTTTTTGCCATTTCTCTGAGTATTTCACTGAATTTCCTCGGAGGTTCACTCCTGAGATGACTGTCATCTGTCCACCTGTGAGTAATCTTTCTTTCTGCAGAATGATGGACGCTACGTTGGTCATGGCTTTGTAACACTTCCCAGACCGATGGGCAGCAACAACTACTTCTCTGAAGTAATTTTTAATGCTTTTCCGTCTTGGCATTGTGTTAGCAAACACCTTGGACAAAATGTCAAAGTTCTACTGAAAGATTTATGTTCAATGAATGACAAACTAAGCAAACAAAGGCAAAATAAAGAAGCTGATGTTTCTGAATTATTCCTTTTTCTGCATACCATCACTAAACCGCCTCCATCCATTGCTTTCTTTTCACATTTCTTTTATCTTGCAGCACTTTGACCTATGCCTCCACCACCCCATTGTCCCCCGGGGGGGTTGAAGGTGGGGGGTTACTGTTTGTGTCAGGGGTGAGTCTCCCTGTGGATGTGCCAACACGGCTGTCAGAAACATTTTACTGCAAATCCTCAAACTAAATCCCAGCAAATACACATCAGTGACGATGTTCAGGCTGCCTTTCAGCCCTAAGAAGTTAGACAGAAACATTCTGGGAAACTTTAAAGGTACGTCTCTCCGTCCATCTTTCCATCTCCCAGGCAACACTTCCTCTTCCAGCTCATTCTGGGGGACCCCAAAGTGTTCCCACAACAGAAGGGGTTTATATACCTTTCAATAAGTTTCAGGTTTGCCCTGGGGGTCCCATACCGGTGGAACATGCCTGGAAAACCTTCAGATGGTGCACCCAGGGGGACAGATGCCCAAGCTGGTGACTCTTTTCTTTCTGCAGAATAATAGCTAAAGAAGGTTGAAATAACCATATATTTGTACATCTAAAGCTATAATGTCAGGGGATGCAACACATAGTTGGGTCTCCTATAAACCACCTGCAGGAAGGGCCACCAGGGTGTTATGGGAGGCAGGTGGCAGGCGAGGGCAGGGTCCTGGGTGCACTAACTACTGGTAACCCTTATCTGGGTCCAGTAACATTGTTTTGCACCAATAAACCTTGGCCACCTTAAACATCTAATTAAAATCTATGTTCAGAAAAGGTTTGTGTAACATGATCACCTACAGACACCTTCAAAGTTAAGAAAAAGTTACTTTTAAAATGAAAAATTTATCTGGCGGTGCTGAAATCTCACTTGACCTTTTTCACATTTTGTCACCACGTAAACCCCTGGAGAAGTCGTCTAGTTCGTCAATAGAGTCCAGCTGAGTGTAAACCTCAGATGTTTGTTAGAGAACAAACCGCATCATGGAGACCAAGGACCATAGCAGGCAGGTCAGAGATGAGTTTCAGGTTCAGTTTAAAGCAGGTTGAGGTTCTACAACAACATCAAGTTGTGAACATCTCCCAGAGCTCTGTTCAATCGATCATCTGAACATGGAGAGACGATGGACCAGCTGCAGAACCACCAAGACTTGGACGTCCACCTAAATGTACAGGAGAGCATTATTTAAACAAGCAGCAGAGAGGCAACTCTGGAGGAGCTGCGGAGATCCACGGCTCAGGAGTGAGAATCTGTTAATAGGACCACAAATGGTAAAAAGCATTTCTGAAAGAAAGCCAAAGGAAAAAGTTTTTAGTTTGTCACAAGCCATCTGGAGATAGATTTCAGGGTGTTGAAAGTGATTTGATGACATGGTTCTATGTTGGCTTTCTGAACTTAGAACCTGCAGAACCATCGGCCTTGGTCTACCACTGGAACCTCTTTCTGTAAAACCAAGTGGGACCAGCGTCGAGCCAGAGCCACACCAGAGCCGGTCTGGTGAAAACGGAACAATGGGCTCAGTGCTCCTGTCGCTCCAGTCTTCTGCCGGTGCCGGTGCTTTGGTGGTCCGAACAGCAAGGCCCAGTTTTGGGACAGACACAGGTTCCTTTACCATCCTGGAAGAAAATCAGTGTAGAGGCTGGAGAAGACTTTAGACTGGGTTCACCTTTCAGATTAAACCATGTGTTAGAATGGCCTAGCCAAAGTCCCAACGCAGAAAAACTGTGGGAAGACCTAAAACTCGATGTTACCAGATGTCGCCATCTGACGTGACTGAGCCCGAGATATTCTGCAAAGAATGGGCCTAAAAGTGCATGTATAGATGTACGAATCTGGAGGAGACATCGCAGTAAACTGGAGCTGCAGCAGAAAGTAATTCCACAGTTTTAACTCAGAGGGGGCACTTTTTTATGTGTAAAATATTCACTAACCCAGGATCAGTTTCCTTCCACTTCACAGTTAGACACTACTTTATTTTATCTGTCACATAAAATCCCAATAAAATAACGTTTGTGATTGTAATGTGACAAAAATATGAATACATCAATAAGGAAGTGGAGATTAACTGCTGGTTGTAGAATAACTTTCAGAGAATCTCCAAAATAAAACAAATATTTATACATTTTAAACACTCAGATTAAGATTAAATCTGTGTGCGCCTCTAAGTCAAGGACCTCAAACACAGCAGCAGGAACAAAAACCTCAACATCATTTAAAATCCAGCCTGTTTGAGCCAGAATGGGAACAACCAGGAAAACAGCCACAGGGCCGCAAGCGTCACCTCCAATCTGCCGTCACCGCTGCAGCCCCAGACCGTCAGACTCTTCCTCCTCTTCCTCATGCAGCGCAGCAGACAGCCGAGGATAAACGTGGCTTTGTTAGATCTCCATCTCAAAGGAAAAACAGCCAGGTGGAGCAGAGCTACACCTGAACAGTACAGAAACAGTGAACAGAGGTGGCTGAGCTGCAGGCGGAGGTTGCTCACCTGCAGGTGATGATGGTCCTCCTCTTCCTCCTCCTGCTGCTGCTGCTGCTGGTTCACGTCTCCATCGGTTCTGATGCAGGTGAAGCATCTTTGACTCCTCTTCTTTACATACTGCTGCTGGATCAGGTGACGAGGAATGGCGCCCTCTGCTGGTGGTTCATATCAGCGCACCACAGGTGTTTTTATGCTTTTTCCAAACGGCTTCACTTTTTTCATTTTTTATGCCGAATCAAAGATGTTGAAAAAGGAAATCTGTTTTATAAATTAGCTACATATAATTCTGTTAATAAATAAACTGCTGTAGACCGTCATCTCTAACTAGAGTTTGTAATTATGTGTGTGTGTTTCCAATTTACTTACTTTCTAAGCATTGTTCTGTCAATTAAAATAATTCTATCCTATATTGTTTGTAATTTTGTTTACTTTTTCTTCATGGTAATTTATTATTGTTTGTTATTTATTGATCCTTCCTAATATCACCTTACTAGAGGTTGACCTTTAACCTGTCCTGCTGCTGAAACTATTTAATGTCCCTCTAGGGGGATGATAAAGTTAATCTCATCTCTATATTAATAATTGTATGATTGTTCTAGAAGTTTATGTTCTCATTGACTCGACTGTTTAGGGGGTGGATTATTCATTCATTCATTCACTGCTGTTCATCGTAGGAGAAGATCTCTCCTTTCTCTCTGTCTTTCCTCCATCTTCTCTGCTTCAGACACTCTTAGGCTCACTAAAAGTCCTCCTCACTGCTCTGAACATCTCCTCACATGCTTCGTAAATCACCTTTTATCTTAGTGGTGGAAAATTCTAGAAAATTCTTAGAATTTGAGAGATTCTAAGATTTTTCTTAGAATGACGAGCTGAGCTACTTTTATTCTCAGGGTTCTTTGGGAATACGGGCCCAGATCCTTATCCTTTCCATCTGACAAACTGAACTTCCCCCAACTCTCCCAGCCTTCAGGTTTCTTCTATAGTTTCTGGTGAACCATATATCTCCATTAATACGTCCCAGATGGGATCAAGCCCTACAGACAGGTTTCTCCCGTTACCTGCATGCTGAAGGGATTCTGGACACCTTAATGTCCTCAACTGCACCAAAGAACGAGGCTTTCAGGACAAATAGTTCCCTGGCCCATCATCAAACCTAACGAGACCTGGTGACACCAGCTGGGTTCAGCCCAGCTATCTAGCTAGCTTAACTGGAGCTATGTGGAGCAGAAAGCAGATGATGAGATGCTAAGGTAGGAAGAAACATGCATTGGCCAGTTTCTCTCAGCCTGAAAAGGCCAACAAGTAATCTTCTGGATCACAATTTTTTTACTACTACTTGAGTAAAAATATATCAAAGTAGTGGTACTCTTACTTAAGTACAATTTCTGGCTACTCTACCCACCTCTGTAGACAGTCCATCACAGGACGAACAACCAGGCGCGCGCGCGCACACACTCACACACACACACACACACATACACACCCACACACACACACACCCACACACACACACACACACACACAGTGACTCAGTAACTGGTTTGTATATAGATTAACAATCACTTCAGGTCTGTCGGGTCGGGACAGCAATTAAACACGTTCAGGTGAGTGGCGATGAAAGGAGAAAATGTCCAAATCCATGATTTAATTAACATTAATGTTGTGAATATATGTATGTTTTCTACAAGAAAACAAAACAAATACAAATATACTTACAGGTCTATGACAACTTGCTGTAATGCAACTGTCTACAGTGGAATAAGCATGAACTAGAACCTGGCTATTAGCTCTGAAAATGCACATAAATTAACAATCATGTCCACCAGTAACTGACTAAACGAAGTATACATCATACAAACTTTGTGCTGAACCATTTTGGTTGAAAAACATGAACCACAGACTGTGACAGAAACACAGGCCTCAAAGTCTCAATGAGTGATGCTAAATCGCTAACAGTTAGCTTCCCCAAACACTCAGGACAAGGCCCTCGATCATTACCCTAACAAATATTGATGTGGGGCTCAAACAAACAAAGATTGAGCACAAATAATGTTAGTCACTTCCAATAGACGCACACTTTTAATGAACAGATGAAATAAGGTCCGTATCCTGCAGGCGGCTGAAATAAGGCGAATAAAGAGCAAAACAGTTCTGAAGAACTGGTTCAGGTATTTAATCATTGTTGCTTCTTCTACATCATAATTATACATATTCAGTAACATAAGGTCAGAATGCAGATTAGCGTAAAGTCTGTCCCTCGTTTTCAAAGTGATCAAACCACACTTCAGGACTCGGATGGAGCGCGGACGGCCTCGTCTTCGTTCTGGTGCTCCGGGACTCGGATGGAGCGAGGACGGCCTCGTCTTCGTTCTGGTGCTCCGGGACTCGGATGGAGCGAGGACGGCCTCGTCTTCGTTCTGGTGCTCCGGGACTCGGATGGAGCGAGGACGGCCTCGTCTTCGTTCTGGTGCTCCGGGACTCGGATGGAGCGAGGACGGCCTCGTCTTCGTTCTGGTGCTCCGGGACTCGGATGGAGCGAGGACAGCCTCGTCTTCGTTCTGGTGCTCCGGGACTCGGATGGAGCGAGGACGGCCTCGTGTTCGTTCTGGTGTTTCAGGACTCGGATGGAGCGAGGACAGCCTCGTCTTCGTTCTGGTGCTCCGGGACTCGGATGGAGCGAGGACGGCCTCGTCTTCGTTCTGGTGTTTCAGGACTCGGATGGAGCGAGGACGGCCTCGTCTTCGTTCTGGTGCTCCGGGACTCGGATGGAGCGAGGACGGCCTCGTCTTCGTTCTGGTGCTCCGGGACTCGGATGGAGCGAGGACGGCCTCGTCTTCGTTCTGGTGCTCCGGGACTCGGATGGAGCGAGGACGGCCTCGTCTTCGTTCTGGTGCTCCGGGACTCGGATGGAGCGAGGACGGCCTCGTCTTCGTTCTGGTGCTCCGGGACTCGGATGGAGCGAGGACGGCCTCGTGTTCGTTCTGGTGTTTCAGGACTCGGATGGAGCGAGGACAGCCTCGTCTTCGTTCTGGTGCTCCGGGACTCGGATGGAGCGAGGACGGCCTCGTCTTCGTTCTGGTGCTCCGGGACTCTGATGGAGCGAGGATGGCCTTGTCTACTTTCTGGTGCTTCAGGACTCGGATGGAGCGAGGACGGCCTTGTCTACTTTCTGGTGTTTCAGGACTCTGATGGAGCGAGGACGGCCTTGTCTTCGTTCTGGTTCTTCAGGACTCGGATGGAGCGAGGACGGCCTCGTCTTCGTTCTGGTGCTCCGGGACTCGGATGGAGCGAGGACGGCCTCGTCTTCGTTCTGGTGCGTCTTCATGTGTGTTTTCAGGCAGTGGCTCTGGGTGAAGGCTCTATCACAGAGGGAGCACTCGTAGGGTCTCTCTCCGGTGTGGGTTCTCATGTGGACTTTCAGATGTTCCTGATTGGAACACCCTTTCCCACAAACGCCACAGACGAACTGTTTGATGCCTGAATGGATCTTGATGTGCTGGGTAAGGTGATTCTTGTGTTTGAAGCAGCGCCCGCACTCGCAGCACTTAAAGGGAGCCTCGCTGGTGTGGGCCTTCATATGTTTTTTGAGGTTTCCTTGGAACGTGAAGCCTTTTCCGCACACAGAACAAACAAACGGCCTCTCGCTGCTGTGAATCCGGAGGTGGCTCATCAGGGACTGTTTCAGTGGAAACGTCATGCAGCAGATGTGGCAGAGGAATGGCCGATCTCTCACTTCGTGAGTCTTCTCGTGTGATTTTAGCCCAGCGTCAGATTTGAAGCGATTCCCGCATGTTTCGCAGCTGTACCGCCGCTCGTCCGAGTGCGTCAACGTGTGCCGGGCCAGAGATCGGCGACTTCTCAGAGACTTGTTGCACATATGGCACTTGTATGCATCGTTGGCCAGGTGTCGCTTCCTGTGAGCTCGGAGTTGGGACTCCAGACCAAAGGATTTTGGACAAATATCACACTTGTGGGGTTTATTTTCTATGTGGACCCATCGGTGGAGGTTCAGGGTATACTGGTTGGGGGAGCTTTTACCACAAACGCTACATTCAAACAAATTGCTTCCTGTGTGCTTAGCAGCGTGACGTTTGACACCGTCTTTGGAGAAAAAAGGCTTCCCACAATCCGGACAGCTGTAGGGCTTTTTGTGACTGTGGATATGTTCCTTTAACTGGTCTACCGACTCTGACTTCTCTCCACAAGCTCCACAAACACTCTGCGGGTCGCTGACATGCATCCAGATGTGTCGGACCAAACTTCCAAACTGTCTGTAAAAGACGCCACAAACCTTGCAAAATATTTTACTCCTCTCCTTCCTTTCCCAGCGACCTTTGCGTCTCTTTTTATTGCGTGTCTGCAGTTCAGGATCCGAATTCCTTTCATCTAAAGCCCGATAGCTCTCACTGGGGGGGTCCGCGTAGCTCTCAGATTCATCGTTGTTATCTTCTACACTGTGAACAACACTGCAAAGAAAAAGAACAAAGTTCAAAATCCTTGTCAATCCTTATTTCTGTGATGAACTGAGTTAAAAATCAGGACGATACAGAACTGCAGAAGAAGAAACAGGGCAAGAGAAAAAAATAAAACCTCTAGAAGAAAATCAGAACAGCGAACTAGAAACCAACAATCTGCACAGAAACCATCCAACCTGCCTCCATGATGACAACTACCATAGAGACACGGCTGCAGGAAGACGAGGAGACGAAATCCAACACAAAGGTGAACATCAGAGACCAATGCTGTGGCTCTTAATGCTGCTAGAGGACGAGAACGTGCTCCTTCATTGATGTTCCTGTGTGGGTGTCACCTGCTGCAAACACAACCAAGAACAACGTCTATGTGCTTCATTAGACAAAGGGTGAGTGTGTGGCTGCAGCTCTGCAACACATCCATCTTCCCCCTGCATAATCAAAGCTTTATAACCGAACACAACCAGACGCTGGAGCCAGTTTATTGACGGGCTACAACTGATCAAGGGTACTGGCACCCAGGCAGGTGATACCAGGCAAGGAGGATGAGCCGTACGCTGTTCGGACAGCGTTAGGATGGAGGATAGGTTGGCTCTACAGGAACCTGCCACTGCCACCGTTCCCATCACGTTTCTGTGAAACCGAAGCCATTCATGACTCCTTCTGATGCAGTTCATGCATTACAGAGGGATTTTAAAGACGTATCGCAGGAGGATCTCATGTTTCTTTAGGAAACTTCAGGAATCCATAAAAAGAAGTCAAGTCAAGTTTATTTATGTAGCGCTTTTCAGCAACAAGGCACTCAAAGCGCTGCACATGAGGAAAAACATTACAATGATACAGAAAATCAAACCCAGAAAAACAAATCAAATGACATTAATAATCCTTGGGAGTTTACTGGTAAGAGTTGGTTCTGATCCAATCTTTCTAATAGAGGTAATTAGCTCATTAAGTCCTCTGTGGTAAGGAATCCATCCTGTGCTAGAAGAAAGGTCCAAACTTTCAAATACTAATAATGTTTGGCTTTCACTGGTATGAAATAGTTGTAATGAATCAAACAATCTCTGGTCATTGGTGTAAAAACAGCTTTAGTCCAACTTTTCAAATACTAATAATATTTGGCTTTTGCTGCTAATCCTTCTGAGAAAACAGAAAATCTATGAAAAGAAATGAAATCACACATTTAGGTAAAGTAAGATAGGAGGAAAAAAAGCCATATTTCAGACTCTATTCTGAGCAGAATAGAATCTGAAATAGTACAAAAAAACCTCAGCAGGGTAAGCAACACACACTTAAGTAAAGATTCAGCAAGGGTACGGTGTGAATATATGTAAGTCTGAGTCTGTTTGCAAGAATTAGACTGTCAACACTGATAGAAGCTCCATCGTCCTTGAGAAGAGAGGTGGAAGTTTTATCAATCGGTCGCATCGTCCTATCAGCACACAGCTGGTAGGGGAGTGTTGGGGAAGAGCGTCCAGAGAAGAACGTCCCGTCTGGACAAGAGGGTTCTCCTTTACCCTGTCTTCCCGTTGAAACTATTTGATCAGTTACGATGAGAGACCAGCTGACCAAATCCATAATTTACAAGTTTGGAGGATATGCAAAGCGAGGCTCTGAGGAAAATACAGACAAAAAGCAGAAGCAGGGATCAGCAGGGAAGGAGAGAAAACACGTGTGTCTTCCACCGAGAGCAAGAGAGTATCAAGAAACAAACAAGGTCATTATGAAAGGCCATTGTCCTTAAAGGAGAGGTCGTACATGTCAGATAACAGCTGCAGAGATCCAGCTCAACCAGCTCAAAGAGAAATTCTCAAAAAACAACAAATAGAAGAAGGATCCTGTCAGATCCATGGCTGGCGGTACTGGAAGAGGAGACGAAGAGGAAGCTGTGATCCGTGACATGGAGAAAATGCTCCACACAGTGATCCTGACTATCTCCGCTCCTCATGGTCGGAAAATGGAGACCTGTGAGAGCAGCCTCAGGAACACAGAACACCAGAGCCTGTTTCTGGAACCATGTCTTCTCCTGGATGACCATCTGCAGCTGTTCTGAACAGCGAACCATCATCAGAACCTGCAGCAGATCAAAGAACCTTGATACACTGAGGGTTCACTGGTGCAAAGAGAATGTTCTCCACGGTCCCATCTACACAGGATCCCTCAGGATCCACACTGTTGGGACGACCCACTGCATCAACACCCGACACCCTGGTGGAAACAATGGAAGAGAGATCTACTCAACCTGGAGCAGGTACCAGGTGTTACATTCCTGCATCCTTTGGAAAGGGAAACCCATCATTCCCCAGCTGCCAGAACCACCGGATATGTTCCTGCTTCAGACGTACCGATGAAAATGGAGATGTTCACTGAGCTTTCAGCACAGGAACATCTCGAGTTTGTTAAAAAGGTTCAGACCCGGCGCACGAGTGCTGCTCACACATTTAAGTCTTTCACATCTTCTGGTCAAGTTTCCTTCTTGGAACCCGGCTGTTGGGGCTAGAACACGTCTCCCAGTCCAACACTCACTCCACTGGCAATGAAAGGCAGAGGTTCTGATTATTAAAGATGTGTAGAAACAAGCAAATCAAGAGGAAATAAAGGCGCTGAGCAAAGGGAAGCCTCTCGCTCACAACAAACTCCATCACCTAGGAGCTCTCTAGACAGCGATGGGAGAAGAACTGAACTGTTCAAGTCAGCCGTGTTCATTCAAACAACCCAGACAGCATCACATCACCAGAGCAAGAGCTTCACAATGAATGAGGTCCGATCTAATGGATACTGGATCCCGGGGCTGAGCCAGTTGCTTCCTTTATCTGCAGGAACCTGAGGAGACCTCCAGATGGACAGAACTTAGTGATCCACCTAGAGACCCGATGGAACCGTCTCCACCTTTTACACACTGCAGCATGGATTGTTTTGGTCCTTTCCGGACAAAAAAAGGACACAAAAGATACGGTTTGCTTCAGCTGTCAAGGAGATGTTAGAAGATCTGTCCACAGACGCCTTTAATCCTGGGTTGTGCTGCTTTATTGCACCTAGAGGCTACATGAAGCAGATTAGACGTGACCCACAGAAGTGAAGCCAGCTCTACAGGAAGGCAACACTGAGACACTGAAACAAAGAGGTTTGGTCTTCAACACTGCATGCAGACCATGCTGGAGGAGCGTAGGAGCAACACATAAGAACTGTTAGGAATGTCCTCAACTCCACATTGGCACTTTCCCCAGGTGGACTTCATGATGCTTCTCAGAGGACTTTCTTTTATGACGCTGCAGCAGTGGTGAATAATCGTTCTTAGAACCTCTCCCCCCAAACATCTCAGCACCTCAAAGACCACTGCACCACCTCCTCCAGGCGACTTCAGCAGAGAAGGTTTGTATGGAAGGAGAAGGTGGGGTCAGGTGTAGTCTGATTTTAGACATTTTAGAGAAAGAACTGAACCCACATAGAAACCTCAGAGAAGTAAAGGTTCTGACCTGTTAAAGACCTGTGATGAACTGGATTTTAGGGAACCACTCACCTCTTGTCACTGCTGGTCCTCTTTTTCCTGGTTGGTGTGTCCAGTTCATCATCTGGCTCCCAGTCCTCATCTCCATCTAAGCCCCCATCTTCATCATCTTCATCTCCACTGATGTCCATGTTGCTCTCAGCTTCTCCCTCCTCTGTTTGGAGGTCCTGTTGTTGGGATGTTGAGCTAAACAAAACGTTCTCGTTGCTGCCGTCTACACTTTGACCCCTCCTGCAAAGGAGGAAAACCTTGTTTGGTGCTCGAGTGTCGAAGATTAATCAACGAATCGGACAGAAAGATGGTTGCTGCTCCTCCAATAATTAGAAGGACTTGACTCGTTTATAGCAACATAATCCTGTTGCTGCAGCCAGGTTTCTGTGACCCAAAACTGTGCAGCCAAAAGAATTTCAGCCGTCACTTTTTACACCATTAAGTTATGATGCGTAACCATAGCAACAAGTATGACTTTTACAACAGTGACCATCTGACTGACATCTGAATGGATGGATGGATGGATGGATGGGTGGATGGATGGATGGATGGATGGGACGATGGGTGGATGGGTGGATGGATGGATGGATGGGTGGATGGATGGATGGATGGATGGATGGGACGATGGATGGATGGGTGGATGGATGGATGGGACGATGGATGGATGGGTGGATGGATGGATGGATGGGTGGATGGATGGATGGGACGATGGATGGATGGGTGGATGGTTGGATGGGACGATGGATGGATGGGTGGATGGATGGATGGATGGGTGGATGGATGGATGGGACGATGGATGGATGGGTGGATGGATGGGTGGATGGATGGATGGGACGATGGATGGATGGGTGGATGGATGGGTGGATGGATGGATGGATGGATGGATGGGTGGATGGATGGATGGAACGATGGATGGATGGGACAATGGATGGATGGATGGATGGATGGATGGGACGATGGATGGATGGGTGGATGGATGGATGGATGGATGCATGGGACGATGGATGGATGGGTGGATGGATGGGTGGATGGATGGATGGATGGATGGGTGGATGGATGGATGGAACGATGGATGGATGGGACAATGGATGGATGGATGGATGGATGGATGGGACGATGGATGGATGGGTGGATGGATGGATGGATGGATGCATGGGACGATGGATGGATGGGTGGATGGATGAATGGATGGGTGGGTGGATGGGTGGGTGGGTGGGTGGGTGGTTGGATAAAATCATCATTTTGTGATTTTCAAACAATGAGGTTTAGTGTAATTGTCTGAAATGTTACCATAGAGGAAGAATAATCTCTTCTTCTCTCTTAATTCACCTCATGTGGAGCTCAGTTTCTGGGTTCTTTATGATCTCAGGGTCAACGGTTGGAGATTCAGGGACCGGATTTTCTTCACGTTCCTGCATCTCTTTCTGAAACACAGAATCACATCCTTATTACTGTTTCAGGTTTTCTCCACAGACACAGAATAAACTTTTATTCTTTAAAAATCACTCGGTCATCTGACAGATCTGCAGCCTAACACGACCAGAACCAGTAGGAAAGATTTACTAGAAACCGAGTTTATGTGGTTTTAGCTGTTGGTGTCCAATACCAACATTTAAACAAATGTTCTTGTTCTCTGCCTGAAACGAGGGACAGACTCCCCTCGTCTCTTCATCACAGAGGCAACAAGGCACCTCAGACTAGCCTTAATGTTGCATTAAAGAGCTGAATGTTAACAAATAACTCAGTCAGAACCTTGGGGCGGATGTAGAGAGCTGAGTTTCCGAGTGATCTGATGGCCGTGGAGATCTCCTCCGGAGTCAGAGCTTTTACGTTCAGAGGCTGCAGCTTCCTGCTCTTATCTGTTGTGAAGATATCAAAAGGTTTCCCAGCAGCCAGCTGAGGGAAGGTGGACCTCAGCAGGTCCAGAAAGGCCGCCTCATCTAGACCATGAGGACATCCCAGGTCCCAGACTGGACTGTTCTGAAACACTGGAACAGAGCAAACAGCTTCATGTGAATCTGCTGGACTTGAGCTGGACTGATGATGGGCCAGACAAGCGGAAGCATTTATAACTTACCAGAATTTGAGAGCACCTCGGTCTCAGAGTCCTCCAGTATCCGGATCTTGAGATTTAGAGGCTCCTGGGTGTCGATAACTGGAGATAAATGGCGCCTTTTATTTCCAGGCTGAACTGACCTGCAGGATGATTACAGAAGCCTTCTGATTGGCTGCATGGGTCACAGACTTCAGTGGTAATATATAGTTGGGTGGATAGAAGAAGAAGCACCACCCACCAAACCCATCAGGGTAAAACCTTTTAAAACTACAGTTGGTAAGAGAGGAGCGGCGTGTGTGTAAAGCAGCAGACTGCAGGCTAGCCTCCTGAGTGGATAGTCTAATAAATCAGCTGATATCAGCTTGTTAGACTCTCAGTGATTCTCTATAAACAGTTGAACAGCAAACTGATAATAAATAGAAGCCATTTTAGTAGCAGTAAAATACTACTTCTCTGTTTAAACATGCATATAGATCATGTTGGATATATTTTTATGTCTAAATTCGTTGATACTTTGGTCTGATTCACCCTGAGAATCTTAAGTCAGCGAGTGTGAAACTTCCTGTGGAATACCTCGAACATTTGAGTATGTGTTGAACTGGACTGGAGTCGTTACAGCCCTGGGATCTGTTACCTTGGTGGTACTTCATAATCTGGGTCCTTCAGGTCTTCTTGGACCAGCTCGGAGTATGTTGCTGGATCTTCAACCTTCTCCTCATCCTCAGAGTGTTTCCCACGCAGACTGGGACTCCCAGCTGCTTCTACACCTGGACCCAACAACAGAGTCTGGTTCTGATCTCTGACGTGTTCCAGCATCTTCAGTCTGGTTCTAGTTGGGTTTTCAGATGAGCCCCACCTGTGTTCTCCATGAGCTGCTGCTCCTCTTGTTCTTCACCAATCACCACCTCCTCATGGCTCTGCAGATCTGGGAGAAGCTCCAGTTAGGTCAGTCACAATCAAACATCTGATCAACATCTCAGCTTCATCTCGACGTTAAATCTGTAAAAACCTTCAGTCCACCACTGACCTCCTCTGTGCAGTTTGACCTGAGGCTGCAGGAGCTCCAGCTGCCTCCTCTGGCGGTCGATCTGCTGCCTGAAGCCCGACGCCTCCTTCTCGTAGTCGGCTACGGTCCTCTCCACCACCGCTAAGATCTCCCGGGCGGCTGTGCTCAGCTTCTCGGTGATGATTCCTCTCAGTATGTCGCTTTTAGACATGTTGAGTGGATCGGAACCGCCGCTGCTGCAGTAAAACATGCTGTATTTTCTCTGTCGCGATACAAAACGTTTTCACGTTGCTCTCAAACATCTACGTCCGTTTTTTGCGGTCTACTTCTTCTTCTTGTGTTTTATGTCAGTTGGCAAACCAACTGTTAATGTGCATTACCGCCACCTACTGGACTGGAGTGAGGAAGAGATTCACTGGAAAAAAAAATACATTGTCTAATAATTTAGTCTTTTTCAAAAACAATTTAATTCATTGACATAGAAAATATTTTCTATTGTGAATTTGATTTCCATTGTTGCCATTGTTTCTCTAAACTGTTTTTTTTTCAGTTTCATAAGGAAAACACTCCATAATCACGCTGTACAGTTTCAGACAGGTTGCAATATTCACATAAACCTGTTGCATGTTTAGCAACTATTTTAAATGAATTATTCACACCTGTATGACCAAATTGATTCTATTCTCCTGTTTGTCCCTGCTTTCCTTGTATTTTCTACATTTCTCAGAATTTTATATGTCTTCCTGTATCACCTGTGTCCCAGTTTTCCTGCCATATTACTTATTTATTATCATTTTACATCATTTTTCAGCCTAGCGTGAAGGAATTTACCTCCACCCCAACTTGTGGCAGAACCCAAACAAATTCTACTGTAATTTTCAGTAGATTAAGTTTGTACCGTGTATATCTTCTCTTAATAATATCTTTCCTCTTTAAATTATTTGACTCAGTGCTTAATAAAACTGCCATCCTGACTCTGAGTCTTTTGAACTATCTATTAATATCATAAGTATATACCAAAAATATTTATGTTTATAGTTGGACAATAACACTCTCTGAGACTCCTTTTTTCTTTATTTTTGATTCATTTATGTCAGGTTAAGTCAACAGATGGAACAAAAAAAGCCAATGTGGGGGATGTTTGAAAAAGGTACAGTTGGACATAAATCTATAGTATGTAATCCTGCATGTTGAGCTTTTATATTACCAATCCATCCAAATCTAAATATATCTGTTTTACTGTGTTCCCGGATGTGACTGTTCATGACCTTTAACAAAAACAGTCAGTGTAGAAGCAGAATAATAAACATTTATTTTTAAATGAAACACCAACAAAAACGTTGTTAGACAAGAAAACCTGAAACAAATGAACTACGAGGATGCCATGTTTGATCCGAAGACTGTTCATTTACTTTAATTATTTGAACAAAGTGGTTTACCATCAAAATATCCGAAAAAAGATGATTAACTGATGGAAAATGTGAAAACCAGTTAAGGTGTCGACTTTCCCAACAGTCTGAACCTAAACTAATGCTCTATATGAATAAATTAATAGTTGCATACATTTAAAACATAAGTATGCAGCTCATTCTTTTTAATGTGGAAATATTTAATTTCAGGCAGATTGTTGTTATCAGATTCTTTGCCTTTACAACAAGCTTCCTGTTTTTGCACACAAGGCAGACCCCCTGTCTACTTTTTTAACACTAGGAGTAAAACTTATCATTTTAATAAAACTTTATTTTGGCTAAGGCTATCCTAAACCATCTTTGTACAGCTTAGGCTGCTGGAGGGCATGCTCGAACTCTTCCTCACTCTGCGACTTTCTCCTACTACTCTCCATTTAGAATATAATATTGAACCTAGTACGGAAATTATGTTACCCATCACTTTGTCACTGATATAATGGAAATTTACCAACTGAGAGACAATTTCAAGATTATTCCATCCTATTTTATTATATTCTAGTCATAAAAGATAAAGACGTAAGATCTTAACCTGGACCTAAAAACATAGATGGATGGAGTACATTCAACATTTAGGGTGAAGTTGTTCCGAAAAAGGGTGCATGGTGGGGCAGTTGTTAGTACTTTTCCCTAGTTTTTCTGGATGTTACTGCTTTCCTGTACAGGTTTTCCTCAATCTGCTGCTGCCATTCAGATGTTACATCAACATGGGGTCTCATCTCTCCCTGGCCATCTTTATTGATTCAGAAGTGGTCTGCAGTGGAGAACAGTTGGAGCCTGTTCCAAAGAAGGGTTGGCACCAACTTCTTTAAGCAGATGTTGGATAACTGGTGAATCATTTCAATCTTCTGTTACACTGAACTGACTTGTTCTGGTATACCAGCCCAGATGACACCCTGCACACCTTCTATCATCTTGAAATGAGGAACAAAGTAGAATCTGGTGCAATTTTTTCAATTCAATTCAATTCAGTTTATTTATATAGCGCCAATTCACAACACATGTCGTCTCAAGGCACTTCACAACAGTCAGTTACATACATTCCAATTAATCATTGAACAGTGCAGACAGATTCTGTTGTTTATTCAAATTGGATACGTTTTTCTATCTAAGGAAACCCAGCAGATTGCATCGGATCAGTGACTTGTAGCATTCACTCCTCCCGGATGAGCATGTAGAGACAGTGGACAGTCACTGGCGTTGACTTTGCAGCAATCCCTCATACTGAGCATGCATGTAGCGACAGTGGAGAGGAAAAACTCCCTTTTAACAGGAACAAACCTCCAGCAGAACCAGGCTCAGTGTGAGCGGCCATCTGCCACGACCGACTGGGGGTTAGAGAGAACAGAGCAGAGACACAAAGAGAACAAAGAAGCACTGATCCAGGAGTACTTTCTATGGGAAGGAAAAGGTAAATGTTAATGGATGTAGCTCCTTTAGTCGTTTCACCTAGAAAGAAAGAACATATAAACTCTGAGCCAGTTTTCAATGTTAGAGTCTGAAGAGAGCACATAGAGTTAGTTACAGTAAAAGCTCAGTCAGTAGCCATGTCTAGGAGAGAGAAAGGGTTAAACACTGAAAGACAGGGCCATGTGGATCATCGGTAGAGGGTGAGCATTAAGTTGTTGCCAGCAGAAGCTTGGACGATGCCCCTCTCCAGAAATGTGTCACAGGTAGACACAGAGTCAGGCCAGGTGTAGCTTCTAGGAAGAGAAAAGACAGAGAACAAAGTTAAAAGCTGAAATAACAGCAAATAATGTAAAATTGAAGAGTAGTGTGAGAATGTAGCGAAGAGGGTGAAAGTGGTCATTACGTCCTTCAGCAGCCTAAGCCTATAGCAGGATAACTACAGAGATAGCTCAGGATAACCTAAGCCACTCTAACTATAAGCTTTATCAAAAAGGAAAGTTTTAAGCCTAGCCTTAAAAGTAGACAGTTTGTCCATCTAGAGCCCACTGAGGCCATTGTTATACTAAAAAACCACAACGATTGGGATACCTCTCTCTGTCAGATTGACCATAACCATTGGAAAAGAGAGGGGGTCATACAGGTAGCAGAAATGGATGGTGTGTTTGCACCTCAACCATAACTGAGCCGGTTTAGGCTAAACCTGACTCCCCCTTACTCCATCCAACAAGGGGAGAAGAAGACGGAGCTAAAATAAGGAAGATAGCTCAGGATAACCTAAGCCACTCTAACTATAAGCTTAACAAAAAGGAAAGTTTTAAGCCTAGCCTTAAAAGTAGACAGGGTGTCCGCCTCACGGAGTAAAACTGGGAGCTGGTTCCACAGGAGAGGAGCCTGATAACTAAAGGATCTGCCTCCCATTCTACTTCTAGAGACTCTAGGAACCACCAGTAAACCTGCAGTCTGAGAACGAAGTGCTCTGTTAGGAACGTATGGAACAATCAGATCTCTGATGTATGATGGAGCTAAATCATTAAGGGCTTTATATGTGAGGAAGAGAATTTTAAATTCTATTCTGGATTTAACAGGGAGCCAATGAAGGGAAGCTAAAATAGGAGAAATATGATCTCTCTTTTTAATTTTCATCAGAACTCTTGCTGCTGCATTTTGAATCAGCTGAAGGTTTTTAACTGCATTTTGTGGACATCCTGATAGTAAAGAATTACAATAGTCCAGCCTTGAAGTAACAAATGCATGGACTTGTTTTTCAGCGTCACTCCTGGACAGGATATTTCTAATTTTGGCAATGTTCCGGAGATGAAAGAAGGAAATCCTAGAAACCTGTTTAATATGGGATTTAAATGACATGTCCTGGTCAAAAATAACACCAAGGTTTTTTACTTTATTATCGGAGGTCAATTTAATGCCATCCAGGTTAAGTGATTGACTAAGCAGTTTCTTTTTAAAGACTCCGGTCCAAAGACGACAACTTCTGTCTTGTCTGAATTTAGAAGCAGAAAATTTAAAGTCATCCAAGTTTTTTGTCTTCAAGACCTGCTTGTAGTCTATCTAACTGGTTGGGCTCATCAGGATTTATGGATAAGTAAAGCTGAGTATCATCAGCGTAACAGTGAAAATTTATTCTATGCTGCCTGATAATTTGACCTATTGGAAGCATATATATAGTAAAGAGAATTGGCCCAAGTACTGAACCCTGTGGTACTCCACAATTAACCCTGGAGTTTAAAGATGATTTATCATTTACATGAACTGGAATCTGTCAAATAAGATTTAAACCGCTGGAAACACCTGATCTTGGCTTAGGTGCTACCGGCTCCAAGATGACATGTAAGAGTAAAAAAACACACCTACATGTGATGTTTTCCATAGAAAACGAAGGAATGATTGAGTTTAATATTGACACAAGTACTCCTGGGTATGGTTCTGAACATGATGAAGAACAGGCCGTTTGTCTGACAGAACCAGAACATTGGAACACCTCTTGCTCTACGGTAAGGATGTACTGACTTACGCATGAACATAAAATGATAAATGACAGTTTGATTTAGATTTTTATTTAAACAGGTTAATACAAAATTAAGACAGAACGTACCATCAACAGCTGGATAAAGAGCCGGTTTTCAGTCTGCAGACATGAAACCAGAACTGTTAGACCGTCACAGTTTACACGACTCTGAAGCTGGAGAAGTTTGGATAACAGAAAGAAAACATGAAACCTCAGACTGACCTTGGTCTTTAAACCGGTGAAAGGTCTACGATGTCCATTTATCAACATTTTATTGTAATTAGTCTGTGATCAGGGTTACATGATGTCAGAGTTTTTAGGGTTCTGGTTCCAGTATGGTTCTGGGTTTTTCCTGCTTTCACACATGGTCCAAAAACATGATTTTTTTTTTATTATTCTTAGATAATATAAATCAGCAGAGCTTCAGTATACAGCAGTTTCCAACAGAGGCTATTTTAGTAGGGCTTTGATTACAGAGATGCACCGACTGATTTCTGACCTTCGATTTCAAACCTTTGACTACTTTTGACTGGAAAAATATATATTCTAATTTCCTTACAAAAACATGTTTAAAGCAAAAAAAAAACAACACCAACAGAACAGACTGAGGTTACAGAGCATCACTGAAAATCTAAAACATAAAACTGTCCAACATCTGGGCAGACAGATATGTAGAAACAGTCCGGGTCCCTTTCAGAGCAGAGGTCCTGCATGCTTCAGGTCAGCGGGGCCCAACTCTGGTCCTCCAGAGCTTCCATCCTGCAAAATTTAGATACATTCTCTCTCCAACACACATGAATCAAATCAACGTCTCACTACCAGACCTCTGCAGAGCTGATTCAGGTGTGGTGGAGCAGGGATGAATCTAAAAGCTGCAGGATAGTAGCTCTTCAGGACTGGATCTGGCCTCCCCTGCTTCAGGGGCGTCCCTGGTAAAAGGCACAACAGTAAAATAAACCCAAAAGAAGATCACCACGGCTGATATTTAAACTAGATCTTTCGTTCTCTAATGACACAGCACAGATTTTGGCCCGTTAGCCAGTCCAGGTTACACTACGACCTTTAACCTATGGACGCTGGAGATGGACACCATCCTCTTTGCAAAGCAAAAAAAAATAAAATAGCTACAAGATTACAAAATCAATAAAGAAATTGACTAATGGGCTTGTTTTGTTGAAACCTAGATTTGAATTACACAGTATTGGCACAAAAAACTCTCTAAGTTTAAAGTAAAAGAGCAAATATAAAAAACTCGAAGTTCTTCACTCGGTTCCCGGCGGCTGAACCTCGGAAGTAGTTGGTTCAGGGAAAAGGATTTCCTCAGGATGGCAGCTCTTCATGTGTGTTTTCAGGCAGTGGCTCTGGGTGAAGTCTTTGTCACACAGGGAGCACTTGTAGGGTCTCTCTCCATTGTGGGTCCTCATGTGGACAGTCAGGTGCTCCTGTCGAGAACACGCTTTGCCGCAAACCCCACAGCTGAACCGTTTGATGCCAAGATGGCTCCTGATGTGGACGTTCAGGGTGCTCTTGAGTTTGAAGTAGCGCCCGCACTTGAAGCAGCCGTACGGCGCCTCCCCGGTGTGAACTCGCATGTGTTTCTTCAGGTCCCATTTGTTGAGGAAGCTTCTGCTGCAGACGCTGCAGACAAACGGCCGCTCGCCGCTGTGGGTCTTCATGTGAGCCATCAGGGTGTTGTTGGACAGGAAGGTCTTGCAGCAGACGTGACACAGGTACATTCGGTCCCTGACGGTATGGACCTTCTCGTGCGCCTTCAGCGTACCCTCCAGTTTAAAGCGCTTCCCGCAGACTTTGCAGCCGAAGCGGCGCTCGGTCGAGTGCGTCAGTTTGTGGCGAGTCAGAGACCTCAGGTCGAAGACGGACCTTCCGCAGATGTTGCAGAGGTATCGGTCCCTGCCGCCGTGACATTTCTTGTGAGCCACAAGCTGCCCTTTCAGGCCAAACGATTTTGGACACATATCACACTTGTGTGGGCGATCTTCCACGTGGACCCAGCGGTGGATATCCAGGGCCGATTTGTAAGTGAAGCTTTTGCTGCAAACGTTACATTTAAATTCCCGTTCTCCCGTGTGCAGAGAGATGTGGTTTTTGAGGCCAGCGGTGGTGAAGAAGGCCTTCCCACAGTACGAACAGTCATAGGTTTTATGGTGCACTGGGAGATGTCCTTTAAGGTCTTCTGAGGAATTAAAAGTCTCTCCACACACCCCGCAAACGCTCTTTGGGTCATCCGCATGACTCCAGGCGTGTTTGGCAAAACCCGACAGTGTCCTGTAGCGCACCCCACACACCTGACAGGGAGCCTTGCTCTCCTCCCCCTTCTCCACAACTCGCCTGGGACCTCCCTTTAAGGCTCTTTTTGGCTGTGGACCTTCAGGATCCTCCAGATCCTCATCCTCAGGCTCTTCGGGATTTGGTTTCCACTCGTCGTCTTTTTCCAAATCCTCGTTTCCATCTCTGGAACTCGTGTCGCTCTCAGCTGCCTCTTGGTCTGAATGCATGGACCCTCTGCTCTGTTCTAGATCCTCAGGGCTGGAGAGAAGAAACAAGTTAGAAACACCGAGGATGATGTTGTCTCAGATGTGTTTTAGTAGGACCATGTCTGGGAGATAACAATAATGGGTCGGTTCTGTTGGTAAGAAGTTACCTTTGAAGCGGAGCAGTTTCATCTCCCATAGCCACACAGTCTGTAGGCTGCGGTTCGTCTTTTACCAGCTGAAGGTCCTGCTCCTCGCTTTCAGTGTCCTCGTCTTCTCCAGTCTGCAGAAAAATGACTTTCAGAAACTACCTTGCAAACAGTATCAGCTCAAAATCTCCTTGCAGAACTTAATTTTTCGTCTATTTTCTCATGGTGTTTGTGTCTCAACTCCTCAGCCTGCAGGCAAGGACACGGGCAAACAGCGGGTCCAAAGGGGGGGGCAGAAACTTGCTTCTAGCTCTTTCAAAAATCCTTGTGGGCTCAACCAGACAAAAAATTTAACCCAAAGGACGGGCGCTGACCCCCGAGCTTCTCCCCCCCAGGGGTGAATAGATAACCCAACCCGGACCAGCAAAGGAATAGGTCCACAAAGGTCCGGCTCAAGCTGCAGTCTGACACTTTGGTTGGACTAAATAAGAGCCGACAGTACTGTAGATCAGACTGGAACCAACAGCGGTCTGTGCATCACAGTGGGACAGAATAATTGGTAGGATCTTATATTCAGTCTTTTGCATGTCAGTGATGTACCTGTGCGGTTAACTGGGTCTTAAAGTTCACACCTGATGAATATTTTAGTGACTGAGACGCTGAAGGTCCCACAGAGCGGTGGAGACTCTCAACAGTAAGAAAATCATAACCGATATCATCATGGCAATTTCTGATAACAGCACCGCGATCATAGATTTGTCTAATATGCAGCCAAAACCGGCGCGCAGCAACGGTTCTGCAAGGTTCTGCAGCTGAACCGTAACAGCTTGGATATTTGTCCTTACTTCACTGACCCATTGTCTTTGGGTTGCGAGGGGGAGCGCACCCGAGCGGAAAACCCCCTTATGTTCTCCAAAAATCAGCCTCATCATTCTGGGGGTTTCCCCAAACGTTTTAGCCCAGGAAAGGGGAAAAAGTCGTTTCTATGGCAAATTTGGGTCTGCTGGAGGGGTCCCCCCAGTGGGCAGCGCCAGGAAAACCCCTCCATGGGAAGCAGCCCGGAAGCCATCCTCATCAGACGCATGGAAAACATCAGCTGGCTCCTTTCATGCAGATGATCTCCGAGAGTGAAGAAGCTTCCAAGCGTCTCTCTCAGGTTGGGTCCAGCAAGACCTCAGAGGAAGCTCATCTCCACTGCTTGTATCTGGGTCCGTTTGGGCTTGAACCACATCTCAGACCTTAGCTGAGGGTCAGAACCTTGATCTTTCAGACCAGTATTGAGACCTTGATCTTTCAGACTCCATCCTACCATCATTAGTGAACAACACTCCAGGATGTGCCTTGAAGGACAAAGACTGACCCCAGCCCCGGTTGTGAGACATTATTACCTTCAGCTTAATGTAGAGGAGAGACTTTTTGATCCCGGTGGACTTCATGCTCCTGTAGATCTCCTCTGGCGTCATGGTGCTCACTTTGAGCCTCTGAAGTTTCCTGCTGCGGTCAGACTTGAAGATGTTAATTTTTTTGTCATCTCCAACCAGCTGAGGGAAGGTGATCCTCAGAAGGTCCAAAAAGGCAGCCTCCTGCAGACCTCGAGGGCATTTCAGCTCCTTCACTGATGACGTCTGAAGCTCTGAAGCAGAGCGGACTTCAGTAGCAGAACTTTACCAAGCTTCACAATCATGAAGCAGTTTTTTACTCACCAGCTTCTGACGGAGCGTCTGCCTGGCGGCCCTCCAGCACGCAGATTCTGAGGAAGTGGTGAGTTGGTTCTTCACCCAGCCGAGGTCTACCGCGCCGCCTCTTCTGAGGCTGATCGATGGGAGACAACAACCTGAAGGACGACAGCGAAGGTATGTGCAGATCCTGGAACATCGTGGTAATGTAGGGAAGCAGATGTGATCCTGATTACCTCATGTTCTCCTCGGTCTGATCAGCTGATGGCGTGGCGGCGCTGGAGGCAGGCTGCTCATCTCCTGGCTGAGGTGGGAGATCTCTGCTGCAGCTCTGAGGATTGGCTGCTGTCTGCAAATGTTCACAGAGGACTTTCAACAAAAACAGCAACGACACTTAAAACACACAGAAAAAAAGTACATTTCCAGAGGAAGAGAGCCAACATGGAGCCACATCCTGACTGTGGTTGGATTTACACAACAGGAATAAAGCTACAGGTCAAACACAGAGGTAACCTGGCTTAGGGACAGAGTTTACATCGGCCCAAACCCAGCAGAAGCCTGTCGGTGCTGTAGAAACTATAACGGATGTAAAGCAGCAAACCTTCATGCGGATGTAGAGCGCTGAGTTTCCACTGGATCTGATGCAGGTGTAGATCTCCTCTGGAGTCAGAGTGTTGACCATCAGAGGATGCAGCCTCCTGCTGTTATCCGTCATGAACAGGTCAAAGGGTGCTCCTGCAGCAAGTTGAGGGAAGGTGGACCTCAGCAGGTCCAGGAAGTCCGACTCCCCTAGAACCCGAGGACAACTGAGGTCTTGAATGGGACTTTTCTGAAACACTGGAACATAAAACGAATCTTTACTGTGAGAAACTGACTAATTAGACATAATCTTATTATTTTCATCTAAAATTTAGTCATGTGGCTCATTGATTAGGAACAAAGTATCTAAATAAGTGTTTTTAGAGACAGACAGAATCTCTAACCGATGTTAGAGAGCACTTCGGTCTGAGGGTCGTCCAGGATCCGGACCCTGAAGTCCAGGTGGTTCTGGCCGTCGCTGATCAGAGGTTTGCTGGGTCTCCTCTTCTCTGACTGGACCCTAGATGAAAACGACCTGAATGAGAACAAACACTGAAACAGAAACATCTCACGTCTCTGTGGACAGCAGGTGTGTCTCATTACTGAAGATCAACAGGTCTCCATATTTCTCATGTGTGCTAACTTCTCCTAGCTAGAACTTCACTGAAGAACCCTCCAGCTCCTTTAAACTGGCAGCGGTCCAACTCATAATCTGTCTCTAAGAAGGTTTTCTAAGCTCTGTAGGAAGATATGGCCTCCTACCTCAGCTGAATTCTCATGTGTTTAAAATCCTGACCTGTTCTCCCTGAGGCTGGAGCTCCTCACTGGTATGAAGATAAACCAGGAGAAACTAAAGCTTTACCTCCCAGCGAACGGTCCAGAACGGGCTGAGTTTACTTTATTTGGAGACGAACGGGAGGTTGGAGATGGGATGAAGGTTACTGAAGTTGTTGGGATCCAAACCAGGCTTGTTGAGTATATAGGTGTTACTGCAGCTGGTGGCAGTGATCAGAGGCAACGGAGATGGCAGGCAGGTTTTAACCTGAGAAGCAGGCAAAGCGTCCAATAAGCAGGAAGATGCTTTCGATTTCAAGATCGGATCCGAAATATCAGCAGCAGAAGGAAGTTGGTTGAATGAGGAGAACTGGAGGAGGGGAACTGCAGAAGGTCTGAGGGGTCAGCAGTTGGTGGGTTTTGGCTGTAATCTAGCTGATTTTCACTCTAATCTGTGAATAATAAAACAATGAATGAATGTCACTGATAACAATATTCTAACTGTAACAATTCAATCAGTTTATAAACCTTGAATCTTAAGACAGATTTGTTGATGGAGCTAAAGATTAGGGTGATGGTAAGGAGGCCTTCTGAAATCGGAGCTCATCACCAAGGATAAATCGTTAAATTACCAGAGGAGACATGAAGGAAGAAGCTCAGCAATAAAAAGAACGGTTTGATGGTTCTGATGCCAACAAAGACGTCTCTATTGATTGTTGAGAAGGTCAAAAATAATGGCAGCAGGGTGGAGCAGTTGCTGGCACTGCTGCCTTCTGGGTTCGAATCCCTGCCTGGAGTTTCCATGTTCTCCCTGTGCATGTGTGGGTTCTCTCCGGGTACTCCGGCTTCCTCCCACAGTCCTAAAACATGTCTCTCTAAGTATGTGTGTGCGCGTGGTTCCTGTGTGTCTCTGTGGTGGAGGGGAGACCTGTCCAGGGTGGACCCCGCCTCTCACCCAAAGACCCCCCCTTCTACCTTGTTCCACTGTGTTTTGAGTGATACCCGTCTTATTTCCGTTCAGAAACAAATGTATTGGTAGAACTTAAATCATTTTAACCCCACATCTGCCAGACACACATCATTTTGGGCTCAACTGTAGAATACTGAATAATAGATGTGCAACCTTGATGGTATTTCATAATCTGGGTCCTTCAGATCCTCCCGTTTCCGTCTGGATCGTGGTGTCAGCTGAACCACAGGTGGAAGCTCTTCTTCATGGTCATTATCGTCGTACCAAAGAAAGTCCAGACTCCCAGAATCCTCCACACCTGGACAAAAAGGCAGTTTAGCTGACCTGATCTGTGGCGTGCAATAAAACGCTACCAGCTGGTTCACATCCGAACAGATGAAGGTCATAATAAACGATTCTGTTAGTTAATTCAAAGGTTTGAAATAATATGATGGGAAGAACCTCTGCAAGATAAATACATCAGCAGATGACCAACATCTTACATCATTTCTTAGTTTTTCCGTGTTAAAACTTTAGAGTTTTACTGTGACAATATCCAGATCTTTCCAGATCTTTAGAAACATGAAGCTGGCTGGAAAAGGATTGAATGTTTGAGTCCATCTGAGGTTCTTCAGCCACTAACTGAAAGCCCAGAGAAACTGTTGTGGTCCAGAACATCTAAGGCCGTGTGGTGGAAGCTTCAGAGATCTGAGCAGAAACATCAAGAAGAGTGAATGCTTCAAAAAGCTGCTGTAAACGAGTCCTACCTGTGAGCTGCTGCTCCGCCTGATCCTCACCAACCACCACCTCCTCATGGCTCTGCAGACCTTTGACCCGCGCTTTGGCTTTTCAGTCACAAACAAACATCTGATCAACATCTCAGCTTCATCTCGACGTTAAATCTGTAAAAACCTTCAGTCCACCACTGACCTCCTCTGTGCAGTTTGACCTGAGGCTGCAGGAGCTCCAGCTGCCTCCTCTGGCGGTCGATCTGCTGCCTGAAGCCCGACGCCTCCTTCTCGTAGTCGGCTACGGTCCTCTCCACCACCGCTAAGATCTCCCGGGCGGCTGTGCTCAGCTTCTCGGTGATGATTCCTCTCAGTATGTCGCTTTTAGACATGTTGAGTGGATCGGAACCGCCGCTGCTGCAGTAAAACATGCTGTATTTTCTCTGTTTGGATCTAAAACTTCTGCACGGTTGTGTGACTGATCTACATCCGGGATGTGAGGAAGAAGCTGCGGGTGAAAACTAACAGAAAGGCGCATTACTGCCACCTAGCGTCGGCCAAAACGCATTACCTCTACTGGTGCATCTCAAATTAAACTATGAAACATTTCCATAAATCTACTAAATTAGAGTGAAAAAGTGAAACTCATATATTTAATAGATTCATTAGACATAGAGTGATATATTCTCAAGTATTATTTCAGTTAATGTCTGGTGATCATGGCTTTAAAACACGTTTTAAAGATAATCTAATTCTCAGGTTGTCATCATTTTGAATTGTGTTAAATGCTTCATTCTATCCAATCAACAGAATCAGTTCATATCTGAAACACTGAATGACAGCAGTTCTACCTTCAGCTCTCAGGTGAAGAATGAGGGAGAGACAGTAATAGAACCTTTATTTTTTTACTGGCTGCTTAACGCAATGTTTCCCCACATTTTCTGAGGTCGGACTCTGACTGGCTGATCAGGCCCTCATGATGACTCCTTCACCCGAAAACTGACGTCTCCAAAGGCAGCAAAGTTCTGAGACTCAAATAGAACCACAGAACCGACAAGAGGCCTTGCTCAGCTGAGTCAGAACCCAGCCTGATCAACCAATCAGTTGTAAAACATTCTTATAATTGCTTCATACACGTTGTCTATGAAACCCTTTATTTAAACTGCAGAGACCAGAAAACCTTTGAGGTATTAATTTTTTTTTTCCAGAAAACTATTCTGTGACAGAAAAGAATTAGCAATAGATTTCTTTTTCTATTTGTTGATTTCATCAATTATTAGTTCCCTTTAACATCACATTTGACCGCGGGGTAAATTTTTCCCAATACTCAATAAATCCTAATTTGGAAAAAATAAAGGTATCTCCTTTAATTAGATGTAGAAATTCCTGGGAAGGTAAATAATTCATTTTTAGACAGATTTTGATCAGTGAGCTGAGATAATTAGCTGCTCATCCCAGGCGTGTTCAGAGCTGCGTTTCTACCATGAAATATACGGTAATTATAAATGTGGTCAATGCTGTCATTTAAGCCACTTCCTGTGGTCCCATAAACCATCAAACCAGATAAATAAAAGCACTTATAAAAAACACAGAATGGCAGAATTAGATTCATAAAAACTTGAGAATTTATTTAAAATATTACAACTGGAGAATATTTCAATACCAACATCCAGAATGAACATTTGACATCAGCTTTCAAACTTACTTAAAACTGTCCTGGTTTCTAGAAATTGATCAGCATTAAACCTAAAAACATTCTTTAAAAACTGAATATAATGGAGTAAATCCAAGCCCAGGAACATTCAAATAAAACAGTTTCTACACTTTGTTAAAAATACTGTCTTAACTATCAGGGACACCCAGGAGAAGAAAAGCATCTCGGAACGACTCAGAAAGGCAGACATAACCGCATCATAAGTAGAGCTTTTAAAGTAAAATCTGTAATGTTGGACACGGTTGAACACGTCAGAGAGGAGCAGAACCCCCATTACAGACAAACAGAGACCTTCAAATATAAAGCAGAAATATAAAATCACATCCAACAAGAATACGAAGAACCAAACCGCCCAGAAGAACAGAGGTTCTCATGTTTAGAACGTCAGTCGGATAATCAGCTCATCTAGCGTGCAAATTAAACTGAAGGATGGACTGAACCAGAACCAGAAACCTAACTCAGCCTGAGAAGTCACTTTTCTGTAGCATCAACAATAAAACGTGGCTGAAGGAACATAAAGCTGAACATCACTTGCTTCTAAGTGTGAAGAAACGTTGATGTATCGCACGGCGTGGGTGGTTAAACGGACTGGAAGGTCCCACCTCTCACCTTTCAGCCGCTGTGCTGTTCTGGTTCGGATGGAAGAGACAGACGCTGATATCCAGGCTCAGGTTGAGGTCCTGCCTCCAGGTCTTCATCTTCTGGTTACTCCTGCGCAGGCTCTGGATGTTGATGCTGGTGCTCTTTGCCTGGAAACAACAGCTGACAGTTTTTTCTACAACCTCAATGTTACACATTCTGACCACAACCTGTTTAAATGTGGAGGAAAAACGTCAGAAGAAACAATATCTGCCCAGTGTTTGCTGCTCTCAGAATAACCATCATAGAGCTCTAATAAAATGTTTACAAACACTGATTATTGCCATAAATTTCGTTTTTATTTGAGGCTTTTAATGATTTATTTAATGATTGCACTGCATATTACAGCGACTGAGTTTAAAAACAAGCTGGTTGAGGATTTCCTCCAATTCAAACAGAAGATGTCCATTCAAGCATCTCCAGCAGTGATTAGTTAGATGTTGCTCACCTGGACCACTCTCCTTATGTTGAACATCAGCAAACATCTGGCATAATTCTAGCTGGATGTTTGACCACTATTCATTTAAACGAGTCGGTTTCCTGACCCAGACCCAGCCTCATCCATCAGCTTTCACCAGGGTCAAGGTCAGGCCCATTCCAGAGGCTTGATGTCATCCTGCTTTATTCATTCCAAAACCAGTAAGAACGTGTTAATGGGATCAAACTGGCACCGTCAGTGTGTAGGAAATTAGTTAGGATCCCTGTCCACAACGACATCGGCTACTGCCGAAGTCTTCATCTTCACCTTCAAAGCAACCGTTAGATGGTTGAAACTTGGAGCCAACTGGGCGCTCAAACAGGAAAGTGATCTAAATCACACATCGACACTGGTCTTACAAAGGAATAAAGCAGGTTGATCTCAAGCTTATAAAATGGAGGATCCCACATTCCCACCTGAACCCCTCTGAAAACGTGTGGACTATGTTTCAAGCAGGATCTGTGCAGGAAAGGGTTCCGGTTAGCTAAAGATTAGGGTGATGGCAAGGAGCCCTTCCATCCTCCCAGCTAGGAGCTGCTCAGGAATTATGGGAAGGGTTTCACTGCTGTAATACGAATAAAGACTTGTCCATTGATAATTTAGAAGTTTATTTATCATTTTGACATTTTATTGAAATGTAATCAAAAGATATAGATTTTTTATTATCTTTTAGAAGCGCATGTATCATTTCCTACCAGAAACAAGCTTCTTGTTTGAGTCTAAATATTTAAAAATCTAAATCTGCCTGGGGTATGGATACTTCTGGGCTTACCTACAACTAAAATGAATCACTACCTCTGGCAGACAGCTCAGGTGACAAAATGATCCCACCCTTTAGGGTTCCTTGTGTTTATTACAACTATGATGTGAAATGTGTTAGCAGTTTATTGCCACCATCTAACAGCCTAGTTTATTTACTCCAACCAAGGAAGACGGGAACTTGGGAACGTTGCTTCACGGTTAGACTGGAGCCAAAACCAGCTGATCAATTTACAGGCAACCCTTCTTCTGATGTTGGAGGGGACAGGAAGTGGAATCCTTCCTCTCTACTATAAACAGCTGCAGTGACTGAAGGTCGAGTCAGACACAGGTCACCCTTGATGCCCCCTGTGGGAGTGGGACTTCACGTGAAGCTCTGGAAAGGACTTGTAAAGGTACATCTAAATAAAATTAGAATGAATTAGAGTGAAACTCTAAAATAGATTCATTAAATATAAACGGACACATTTCAAGCCTTTTGTAATTTTGGTGATCATGACTTACAGATCATGTAAACCCAGAATTTAGTGTCTCAGAAAATTAGAATACTGTGAAAAAGTTCATTATGGGACGCTCATGGTGTCACAGCCTACTCAGCTAATTAACTCAAAACATCAGAACCAACAATGATGACCTATCAAAGCAACCTGTGCTTCCTGAACACCTCAGCAGAACCGCAGGGGGATCTCCTCCATGCCACACGGCACTTTATCTGCTCTGCACCTGATCTGACATTTATTTCACTATTTATGCTCTGTTATTTTTATATTATTCTCTTATTTCATATTACTGTTAGTTTTACATTGTGGATTTTCCTTTGGATTGAAACACTGTCAACAGTTTCCTGCGGGATCAATAAAGTTCTTATCTCGTCTGACTGACGCAGTAATTCATGCAAAAGGAGCCCCAACCAAGTACTGAGTGCACAGAAATAAAGTTTTCAGAAGCCTGACATTTCTGTTTAATTTTTTATTGATCTTATGTAATATTCTAATTTTCTGAGACACAGAATGTAGTGTTTTTATTATCTGTAAGCCAGAATCATCAAAATAACAATAAAGGCCTGAAATACTTGACTGTATGTGGAATAAACCTACATGACCTGAGTTTGACTTTTCAAAAATTTGTGACATAAAATGTAAACTTCTTCACGATATCTAATTGTTTGAGAAGTTCCTGTACATGAGTTGTAGCAAGCGTAGAGCTAGTTGTTGTGTACCTGGGTAAGTAATACTTTGTTGCTGGAACGTCTACTGCCACAGATGTTGCAGTACAACACTTGTGCTACCTGAGCGAAGAACCACAGGTCGGGCTAACGGTTCCGGCAGTTTCTCACCTATATGGGCCAACAGGTGAACTCCCAGCGTAGAATCAGAAGAAAGTGATTTGTGGCATAGATCGGATGTTTGCCGGTTTACCCTTCACATGACTACGCTCATTTAGTCGTGACCTTCTGTGAATACTTCAGTTTACATACGTACCGTCTCCGTTACCGTTGTGTCGATTCATGTGTCCCTTGAAGCCAAGGAGGGAGAGGAACGTTTTGTCACAGATCTTGCATTTGTGGGTTTTCTGGTAAGTCTCAAGGTGATTCCTTATTGCACTAGCCGAGTTAAACTGCTTCCCACACACTCCGCAAAGCCTGCTCTCGTCATCTACATGCCTCCACGCATGTCTGGCCAGCATTCTCCTTGACGAGTGCAAAACTTTGCATACTTTACAACTCAGCATGCTCTTATCAGTGGTAGAAGATACTCCCAACTTGCTGTTTAAGTTTGCATCTGAATGGTTGAGATCTTTCTTCTCCGACACATTCGAGGCGTCTGTGGTGTTGTGTTGCTCTGAATCTTCACTAGACGTCTGAGGCTGCGGAGACAAGGTCCTGCAGGACTCTCCAGTGTCATCTTCACTATTAATGAATTCCACCTCCTCTTTCTCGATGTTTGTCGTAAGGTTTGGTGTATCGATGTCTTCTTTCTGCTCCACCACGATCACAGCTTCTGTGCTGCTGCTTTGTTTTGCAACCTGACCAGATATTTGAGGCTGCAGGGATGAGAGTCTGGTGGACTCTGCCTTTTTATCATCATCTCTATCCTCACAATCAACTATTTTCACCTGTTCAGTCTTCAGGCCATGCGTTACAGCTGCATGTTTGACTTCTTTCTTCTCCACATGTTCTTTGATTGTGTTTTGCTTTGTGTTATCACCGGATCTCTTAGTGGGAAAAGACAACAGCCGGGAAGACTCTAGGTTTTCATGTTCGTTGTAATCCTCGCTGTCCTCCGTTTCCTCATCCTCTGCCTGGCTGCCAACCTTCGCACTGGATTGTTCCTCTTCCATCTTCTTCACAGGTCCAGTCTCAGTGTTTTGCTCTGGACTATGACCAGGAATGTGTGACTGCAGAAATGAGAGCCTGGAAAACTGTGGATTTTTGTAGTACTTTTCATCTTCACTGTCATCCGTTGCATCATCTATTTGGATGTTGGCCGTTGCATCTGAACTTTCATCCGTCAAATTCACAAGCTCACTTCTTGCCTTGTACTTAGGCATCAGAGACTCCAGACCCAAGAGTTTGGCGGACTTTGAATGTTTCTGCTCGTTGTCATCCTCACTGTCTTCCGTTTCGTCATTCTCACTTTCTTCATCTCTGTGACGTGACGCCGATTTGCTGGACTGGACTTTTGCTCTTTTTCTTCGTTTTTTTACACGTTTGCTGTAGGACAAAGATGAGTTACTGAGGTTAAAAAAATGCTTCACATGAAGACAGATTCAAAAACAAAACTCCGTACTATTTAATATCTAATAGGTACTCTGGGGTTGTAGAGATAATGGACGACATTTTATGGAGATGATGCTTTAATTAATAGAGGTTCCACTTCCCACTGGAGAAAACAATTTAATCTCACTCATTCTGGATTAGGAGATAGACTGGTCACCAGTTTGTGGAGTAGCATCAGTGTACCTAGCTTAAAACGTCATTTTGTCCCAGATTTTACATGTGGTCAGTCGTATGTGAGCGACATTAGAAAGTGTTCGCCAAGGTAGAGCAAGAAATGACACGCCATGGATTTTACCGCACGCCAAAGTGCCGAAAAAAAAAGCTCAAAAACTCAAGAGCGATTACATAAATATAAAAGGACCACAACGGCTGCAGCGGGTCAAACTGAAAGCCGCGGTGGAGCTTCAAGCCTTAACTGCCGCCTCAGAGTCGATGGAAACACCACAGACTGTGCAGTGATCCCATGTAAACGATACTACAACTGGTGAACAGTAAAGGGTTTCATTGTCTCCTGCCTCCTTCCTTGGATCAGATTATTCCTGATTGGCTGAGTCAAAATCCCTAAAGATTAACAAGTCTTTTTGCGTCTTTATGGTCTATGAGGTTTTTTCCTTTATGACCGTTACATCCCACCCAACAGAACTACAGTAGTAGTACTGCAACTGTAAAAGCATTAGAAAAGAATAGCTTTGAATGGAAACAAATTAAAGCAGCAGGAAAAGCACTCAGAGCAAAGCCGTCTTTATTCAGCATTAAAACACCAGGAATAAACAAACAACTTCAGTTTAAAACATCAATCATTTTCTAAATGCATTTTTCCAGTTGGTTGCTTTCAAACGGGAAATACTTATGGAAAGTACGTACATTTCAGCGCTTTAGGATTTCATATTATTTCAGGAAAAAAACAGTCGATAAAGTGAAATACGGTGAAACTGGTAGATAAAACGTTGAACTGGTTCCTGCTCCCTATCCGAAGGCCAGTTAACATTCTTCGCTGGTCTGTGCAGATGAAGGCTGGGTGGAAAACGTTGACTCAAATCCCATGAAGTTCTTCAGCAGCGTGAGAACATGGAGGCTGACTGTGTCTGCTTTCCAGAGACGATTCTCCCCGTAAGTCTAGACAGGCGGGCCTCGTCTAGCTTTGGTGCCAGTTTGGGGATTTATCCCAACAAATCTGCAAAACAAACGTCTTTGCTTAGCTTCAGCTACAGGAAAATACCACTGTAATGTAAGGAAGTCATACTGGAGGACAAAGGGAATGAGTTAAAGGCAGCTTCCATGAGAGCTTTCAAACAGAAAGTGAAGCGGGACAGGAGATGCTTCATGGGTGCATCATGACAGTTTGGCTGCATGACCTTAGATGAGGTCAGGCGGTATGTAGGCCACAATCTGCACAACGTGGTCTGGGATGACATCATATTCTGCCACCGATTCCCACATCTGTGCAGCGCAGACGCCTAAACTGTCTATTTAGTATCAGCTGAAGCAACGTGTTAAAAGGTTCTGGGTCTAAAACTGCTAAAACTCTCACAGATTTATCCAGCTGTATGAAGCATAAAGTAACACAGAGCTTCCCCCCAACCCCATGTCGCTGCTCACTGCCGGTAAGATGGCTGAAAGCAGACACTAACACTACACATATGCAAACAAGACAGAGCAGATAACCCAACTAACTAACCAGCTGATAGGTTGACTAGCTGAACTGTCGCTATTCAGGTTACGTGATTATATTTCAAACTAGGTCCACAGTGTGCGACTGGGTAGCTTCAATCAGGATTATTATACTGCCAGAATCTCACTCTGCCAACATTACAACAGTTACCCACAATGCAACACCTCCCGAACTCTATCCAGAGCTGGTAGCGCTAAGTGGGTCTGTTGACCTCCAGAGCTGGACGGTCCATGAACTTCTTCTAACACGTTTGCAAGACTCATGATGCAAACGGCACAAATTCCTCCAAAGTGGACAATTCAAGTGTATTTTGGCACTGCCATTTTGTTAGACTTTAGTATATTTAAACTTCTGGTTCTGGTCTTACATAGTTGGGGATTTTTGTGTTGAATTAATGTGAATTTACAGCTTGAGGTTGTGGATATAAACTAATAAAATGATCAAGGATGTGTGAGCTTCTTCTGACCTCTGAATCAACTCCAGTTTACTCTCAAACTTGGTTTCATACTGAAGATTAAACATTTAGTAAGTAGAAAAGCCAACAGCAAGCCTAGACAGAAAGGTAGGCTGAACAGATCACGTGTCCCTGAAGACTAACCACCCAGCGCTGTAGACACACTTCAGGTGTGTCACCTGAAACCTCCCTGTGAAATCTGGGAGAACCACCTGACAGCGTGCTAAGAGACGAAGAGGCTGGGGCTTTTTACACCTACCCAGAAGCATCAGTTGAGGTGTTGCAGGCAGCACACGTGTCTTTTCTACATCAGCTGACAGCATCAGCAGAGAAATGAATTAAAAAGCAAAAAAAAAAAAAGCAGGTTTGTTAAGTGAGTCAGAGCAAAGCAGGAAATAAACGTAAAGAGTTACTTACAGCTGCGAAGACGATGAATCCCTCCCGGTTCTCAGAGACGTGGGCCATCAGACGTCGGATGACCAGGACAGTTCCAGGTTTGTGGACAGACCATTTCATTGCTGGGTTTGTTGGTGAAAAACTAAACGATGGTCCTCCCACACTCTTCCAAAGAAACCTCAGGTGTTCGGAGCACGCTGATGTCAGTGAGAAGCTCAAAATTATTACAAAGGCCCGCCTGAGTTAAAACGTACGACCATCGCTCCTTTAAATCTGTTATGGTTGGTGCCGGCAGCGAATTTATTGGGTGGAGCTGCAGGTAGAAGGTTGTATCCATTAGCTGCTTTACTTGTGCTCACTCAGCCCCATCCACAGCATCCTGACCTTAACCCGCTCGATCGTTTGGTCCGTCTCGCCTAGCGGGAGGTCAGAGCGGTGATGGCTAAAACTTCTGCTACAGTCCCGGTTCTTAATCTGGGTTAAGAGGGAAGTAAAGGTGAATATTAGAATTTCACCAACAATTATCAAGTATCTTGTGAAATACGTTCCGAGTAAACTGATGAAGTTAATAAATAAATAAAGAGCGCTCGCCTACAGCTCCAGGATGAAGATGGATGAATTTAGCTCCTATTTCTGGATCTCCAAAGTGAAACGAATATTAACGGCGGGTGAATCTGGAGCAGACGGCTCAAACCCTTCGAGCTGGCTTCATATTTACATACGATCGCAAACAGAGACGCACTGCAGTTTAGTCGCAATGAATGCTGACGAACACCAGCCCGGCCTGGATCTGCGCTGACGGGCGAAGCCTCAAAATCTGCCTCCACCACAGCAACAACTTCCTGCATCTCCACAAACTGAGCTTTAAAATGCCCCCAGAAATCGGCCCACAGCCTGGATTAATATGCAGGACTTACCTTGGGCAAACTCCGCTTTGATCAGAAACATCAGGGAGCGTCCGTTTCACACTGGCCTGGACTTTACGTAGTTCCTGAAATAGTTTAAGACCTTAATTTAGCCAATCAATCCCCAGCTGAACACAAAAACATTGGTGTGCGCTGCAGAAAAAGAAGAAATATGTAGCTTGAAAGGAAGGAGAACAGGCCTCTGACCTTCAGTCGGATGTAGAGGACAGAACTCCCGGCTAATCGTAGGGTCCTGCTGAATTCATCTGATTTCAGATTCTCCGGATTAATGAGCCTCATATTTTTGCCGTGACCCGTGAGGAAATCGAAAGCTTCTCCAGCCAGCTGAGGGAAGGTGGACCTCAACAAGTTGAGAAACTCAGCTTTCTGCAGGTTACCGGGACACTGAAACTCAACGATGGGGTATTTCTGCAACACTGAGAGGAAAATCAGACCGTCAGATGTAACCGTGGAGGATTTCCTACAGTCAAACAGTCTCAACAACAAAGAACCTGGTTGTAAAGTGCAGGTTGTTTCTGGGTCCAGGTGGAGATCTTATTTCAGACAAACATGTGCAAGTCATGGTAGGAAATATGTGTTCAGCTGCGTATTTGAGACTGGGTCATGGATGAAACCGAGACTCCCCTCCTACCATCAACAGGCATCATTAAAAACTAGTTACTGATTTCTTTGGTCTTTGTCAGAAAACTGGGTCAGCTGACGGTTAAGTCAGAGGACAGCCTGGAGGGAGAAACTGTCTCTGTGGCGGCTGGTTTTTCTCATTAGTGCTCTGTAGCGCCACCTGAAGGTAAAAGCCTAAACAGTTTATGTCCAGGGTGTGTGGGTTCTGCAGAAACACTAGCTGTCCATATCCTGACCCTAGACCTTCATCCAGGTCCTGGCTGAAGGGAAGGTCAGCCCCGATGATTCTCTCTGACCTGATTGGTCGTAGCAGTTTGGACCTGTCCTGTTTTATGCATGAGCCGAACCCCACAGTGATGGACGAAGACAGGACCGACTGATGGCAGAGTAGAAGATGGCCAGCAGCTCCAGTGGAAGGTTGGACTTCCTGAGTTGCTGCAGGACGTTCAGCCTCTGCTGGACCTTCTTCCCAACAGTGTCTAAGCGTGAGGACCAGCTCAGGTCCGGAGAAAGGGTGGTTCCTAGGAACCAGAAGTGGTCCATAGTAGACACAGAGTTGTTGAGGATGGTGAGGGGAGCCATTGTAGGAGGAGTTCTCCAGAGGTCCAACATCATCTCTGCTGTTCTGAGTGGGTTAAGCTGACTGCAATGGTGGACCGGCTGATCCTGCTGTCTGTATGCAGACTCCTCACTGTCCTGGATCCGACCAATAACGCTGGTGTCATCTGCAGCCTTACCTGTACTGGTTCTGTTAGAATCCCGAAACCTACCAAACACTACTTCTGGATGCTTTAGAGTCACAACTGTCCTCTGAGGCGGGTTTGGCTCATTGCTTCTCAGTTGTTGGTACAAATCAAACCTTTATGTTAAACATGTTGAGAGAACTCTGTAGGTAAACTGGTCACAATAAATACATGATCAATAATCTTCTGAAGAAGATTTAAACCAGACCCTGTTCCTGAACATTTACTGGAGATCTAAGCACAACATTCAAATCTTTGCATTTACCCAGAGGGGAGAGAACATCTATACTCGGGTCATCCAAGATGCAGAACCTAAGGTCTAGCAGGTTGTCTAGTTCACAGTTTGGAGGTCCGCCAGAGGTCCTGCTGGGTGACTGAATGCTATTAAAATGAGAAAACATGGGGAGGTTAGAGGAGAAAGTTAGAAATTCAGCTGTTTAACTCACACCCGTCTGTTTTTGACTCACCTGGTGTCCGGAGTGCTTGGATGTGTAGTGGTGGGAAGATCTGCAGGATCAGAACCTTCTTTCTGAAGAGGCTTCTTCTAGAGTTTCACCAAAGACAATAAAATGTGGTTTAATCTCTTACCGATGTTGCGAGGTAAAGAAATGTGGACAGATGTCACCGTACTGTCAGCTGAATGCAGATAACTGGACTCCTAACAGAGCTGCTGGCCCTCCTGATCTCCTCTGGGATGACGCTGTCTACTTTCAGCGGTATCATTTTCCTGCCTTGAGGAGCTAAAACCGTGAGAGGCTGACCATCAGCCAGCTGAGGAAAAGTGGACTTCAGCAGGTCCAGGAAGTCCGTCTCCTGCAGGCCTCGAGGACACTTCAGCTCATGGATTGGGTACTTGTTCAAAACTGAGAAAAAACAAAAGCAAGACTCAGTGTCTCCGCAGCTCAGGTCAGGTTTTATAGTAACTGAAAGAAGCAGTGAGCCAAGGATTCAGGTTCCTGTCTCTATTGTACGTTTTTGAGAAAACGGTGAGTTATTTAAATGCATTCTACAATTAATTAATACCACTGTGTGGGGTCAGTGTAAATAAGCTACTTTTAACTATTAACTTGGCTATACTATAAATCAAAGAGCTATTTTATTATAATCAAGAATAAAAGTCTCTGTTCAGTTTAATGAAAAATCTTTAGTAGCATTTCCTGCATATGGGATTCCCCAAGGCTCCATCCTCGGTCCTGCCCAGTTCTCAGTTCGCATGCTGCCTTTGGGATCTATTCTTAATAAAACAAAATGTTTTTCACTTTTATCGTTCCCTCCTCAGTGAGCCCTGTTGTCATGGGAATCCCCCTGAAGCGGTTATCATAGAGGTCTCTAACGTTATCTAGTCAGAACGGTTTTGGCTCCTGAACACTGACACTGTAAAACTGTTCTCCCTGGTCAGGGTTATCATAAACCAGGCTGAGTGAGGCTCGTCGAACTCTTCCTTTATTAATCACTAATTATCACACAACAAAGTCTTTCCTCAACTTCTTTTGACACCAAAACGGAAACAAAATTTTCTTTCTTTCTAAAAATGATCAGAGACAAAGTCATTATTTGAACAAGTTGGCTCTAATTTTTTGTTAAAACTCTTGGAACAATAATTAGCACAAAATATCAGCACGGTTATTAAAATAAGACCCGGTAGAACTATAAGGCAAGCCCTGTTTCTCCCAAACTTTTTATTTCTTCTCATTCAAACGATTTCAATTAGTTTTCGAGTGTCAGCCACTCGATGGGTTCCAGAACCTGGGTTCCTGCAAATTTTCCATTTGAAAATTCAAAACTTTTCCAGCCTCAAATTTCTGGATTTGTCAACGGTCTTAGATTATTCTGGAGCTTAGCGTTAACTAAACTATAACAGGGAATGTCATGTTTTGCTCTAACTGAGAGCTTCATGATATTTCTAGGTTTGTCTTGTTTGCATCAGGATGTTGTGCAACCTGCCTGGTTTACTGGGGCATCATGTGTGTTTTTCAAAGTTACATGAAAGATGAAACTTTCTGCTCTGTGTCCCCGTGAGGACGGTTCTGAACTCAGCGTTAACAGAAAAGGAAAAAAGGCTGATTTACAGAGCTTTGGGTTGCCATTCGAAGAGCTAGGAGCTGCAGGTTCATCTGGTGGGGTGAGCACATCAACATGGGGGTCCTCCAGGAAGCAGATGCTGAGATTTATGTGGGGGTCTTTGTCATCGACCCGATTACTGCTGGGGCTTTCTTTTCTGGAACACAGACGAAGGAGGTCTGATGATTAGACGATAAAACGGAGGAATGAATTAATCAGACCATCAGGAAACCAAGAAGTGGTGTTTTACTCTGGGTTGGGTGTAGCTGGATGTGGGGAGGATGGATGTGCATCACCCTGAGTTTTTTGCAGAGTCACTGGATTTCTGTTTTTGAGATTCATTGGATGCTGAAAGAAAAATGATTTCTTCATTTGTTTTGTGAAATCAGATCAGAGGTGATAGAGAAGAAAATCCCTTTTCCTGCTGTACCTTCAGCCGGATGTAGAGGGCAGAATTCCCAGCCGCTGCAGAGAGCATTTCAGGAGTGAAGGACTTAACGTTCAGAGGCAGCAGCTTCCTGTGTTGGTCACTTTTAAAGGTCTCAAAGTATGTTTGTGCAGCCAGCTTAGGGAGTGAGGACTTCAGCAGTCGTAGGAAATCAGCCTCTTTCATTCCACGAGGACACTGGAGTTTATGAAGCCGATACTTCTTTAACACTGAAACACAAACACACACACACCATGAACTGAAACAAAGAAATTCAAACAAAACAGCAAAAAGACACAGACCATGAAAACAAAATAAAAGTAGAGAAGAAATAGAACCAAACTGCACAGAAAGATGTCAGAGTTAGACACACTGATAAACTCAGAGAAGCTATGAATGAAGACACAAGCGAGTCAAAGTTATCTTTGGCTGCCAGGGAGAGACAGTCTAATCAGTGATTTTCTGCTCTCTCAGAGGGGCAACTGCCTGAACACAGCCTTTTATTAAAGAAAGGAAAAAACACTCATGTTACAGCACTGTGGTTGTGGCCACACACACACACACACACACTACTGTTTAAAGCTGTTTCTGTCCAGATACTGATACAACACACACGTCCACATCTGGCACTCAAGCACACAGAGATTAGCTGGGGTGCAAACAGACAGCTTCCCATAAAACCCCCACATGCACACAAGTTCCTGCTCAGTCTCCATAGCAACCACCCAAATGCAGCTCTAAGGCAAGATGACAATGCTGTTAATAGTTCATAAAAGTACTTGAAAGATAAATGTGAAAAGTATTCAAACCACTACTATCAAAGTTCACCAAACTAAATAAATGAAAATGTCTTTTAATGGTAAATCAAAAGAATCTTTTTAAACTAAGCAATGATAATTTATGTACAAATCTTCCAACAAAGATGTCCGCTACACTGATTTGTTGTCCAGCTAACTGCCTCTGGGGAGTTTGCACACATTAGCCCAGCAGCGAACAGGAACGCTGACTCACTGAGATATGGACAGCTCTACTAACAAGCTTCTGTATGTGTTTAGGCAAAACAAAGAAGATCTGCTTCTAAAACTGTAAAGTTAAGACAGGTGTTATGCATGCATTTAGGGAGAGAAATACGAACATATTCATTCATGTTTATGAATGAATATGTTCATTCCCAAAGATAAGCGGCGTTTGCAACAAGCTTGATGTGTGAATAAAGTCAATAATTTAGATGCAGGAGAATAAATAGTAAACAAGTAACCTGGTCTCTTTACAAAGAGGATAAATAATTAGTCCTCAACTTAGTAAATGGTGAGGCCTTGTGACAAGAAGCACATTTCCAGGTTAGAGCCATGCTGAGGGATGCAAAGAATGAGAAGGTGTGAGTGTGCTGTCTGAAGGCCTATGAAAAGAGGGAGAGTCTACAGATTAACAGGGAATCATTCTACAGTCACATTTTATCTCCACAGATCTGATGCATCGATTAGTAATGTCTCATATGGGCCTGGTTGAAATGAAACCAACTGAGTCCGTGTCAACAGAGCGTCTTCCCTGCAGCATTTCCCATCGGCGGTTTAAAGGGAAACAAACCCCAATAAACAACAACATCCTGGGTAAACTGGGACATAATTTCATGTCTGCCAATTTATGAGCACACTGCTATGACCTTGTGGTTGCAGCTGTGTTGGCATCTGAAGGGGGGGCACTGTCATTGGCTGAGACTTCTGTGCAACCTGTTACACCAGACAATGCAGGTAACAGTCACACAAACTGATGCATTTTAAAATCACTCCACTGTTTTCCTCTTCAGTAAACCAGTTAAAGGGATGAATCATTCCACTGTCCATAGTCTGCATGAAACAAATGTACCTCATGTGTCCCTGATACGTCGGATTTTGTTCTTACATCTCACAGGAAGGCCTCATTCTTGTCAGAACCTGGATGTCTCTCAGAGGAAATCTCTCCATCTTCTACTCATTTCTGTGCCTTCTGGGTTTGTGCAACCTTGTACAAAAATAGGTGCAACTGCTGCCATCTGCTGGAGCTTATGGTTGTGTTTGTGTCGGCTTGTAATCAGAGCTATTTGCTTTGTGAATCCAGTCCATTTCCTATCCATGTTTCTTTTTCTTTGTAGATAGGCCTTTTCATAAATTATGAGGGTTAGGCATATATACATAGCAAACATACCCCACAGGTGTTAACCAGCAAAAAGAAATACAAACAGGGTACGCCACCTCTGCTGTGTTCAGCTCTATTTTGAAGCTTCATTCAAACAGAGTTAGAAGCTTTCCGTTTACCTTCTGGTGTGACTGCTTTGATCTTAGAGTCCTCCAGGAGGTGAATCCTGAGATTTATGTGGGTGTCTGTTTCTCTGACCCATTGTTTGTGTGGAGACGCATTTCTGAGGCAGTAAAAGACAAACAATAAGGGCTAAAACAGCATTTTAAACAATTTAAGACAACAAGGAGCCAAAAATAACCGTTTGACTCACTGTTTTTTTGGCGTGGTTTGTTTTGTGGTGGATGAAGAGTTGTTTTTATCATCTTTGTGATCAACAGCCTCGCTCTGCTTTGGATTTTTCTGGCTGGCCTGGACGTCTTCCTCTACAGGCTAAAGAGAAAAATGTTTCTTTAGGGACAAATCCCACAACATTTTCCTTTCGTGTCGCTGAACTCTGAGGTGTAGGTGTAGTGGAACTAGACGCGGTACCTTCAGTCTGATATAGAGGGCAGAACTCCCAGCAGCACTGCAGATTTGTTCTGGTGTGATGGACTCCAGATTCAGAGGCAACAACTTCTTGGTTAAGTTGGTCATAAAATACTCAAATGGCCTATTTGCAGCCAGCTTGGGGAAGGTGGACCTCAGCAGCTTCAGGAACTCTGCTTCCTGCATCCCACGTGGACACTTGAGCTTTTTAAGCTTGTACTTCTTCAACACTGAAACATATCAAACCTGAATGTTAGTCGGGTTGTTGCTGAAACAGAAACCTTCACCAAGACTTCTTCCTGGTTTTAGTCTCTTATTTGTAGACTGAATAACAAATGAAGAGCTGCTGGTAGCCAAACTACGGTGGCTGGGAGGTACAAACCAATATTACAAAATCTGAAACACAAAGTTTGAGACAATTTCACATTACAGAAAAAAATTGAACAAGAAGTGAAACACTTTTACAAATGACAAAATAAAACAGAAAGGGAATGCACCAACTCCGACGCTTACCCGGAAGTGATAACGGGAACGATTAAGGTGACCCGAGATGCTGCAATCGAGTGGCGTTTTGCCCGTTTTGTGGCACAAATATGAGTAGATTAAGTTTTATTTTTCGTGTGGTCGCTCCTTAGAATCTGAGGGACAGCAGCTCTATTTGTGGCAGTAGCAACTAGAAATGGTACCGTAGGGTGCAACAGGGTGCCAGACCAGCAGTAAAAGCCTCCAGGATGCTGCCACGCCGCCTGCCGGTGTTTACTGCGGTCAAGCCAGCCGTCACGCGGCTTTGCTGTGCGCGAAAACATGAATTCTGGTAGTGGCGTTTGCTGAGATATTAGTAAAAACTATATTTTTTTAAATGAACTGACTCGAGGGGTTAATGTCATTGTTGCTGTTATTTATATGAGATATTTAAAAGTCCAGCCGCGAATATGTAGATATGACATTTTGTTTTATGTTCATTATTTGAGAATGTCCATTTATATTTATCCAAGTTCCACACTTATTAAAACAAAATTGTTTCCAGTGACCAGTCTCCCTTTAGGCTACCAGAATAAAACCTCCAGATGTCACTCATCAAATGTCACCAACATCTGATGTGAAATTTCAAAATTAAAGCCTGTCAATGTTAGATATTTTATCTTTCACAAAGTTGCAGAATATATTCATGATATGATGTTTTATTGTGGGATCATTTGTGATTTTAAGGAGGACTTAATGCAACGGCCACATCTATTACAGTACAGTATCTGAACAACTGAAGGGCTAGTTCCGAAAACGGGGCAAACGCCACTTGATTGCTGTTCATCTTGGGTCACCATGAGCGCTCCTGTTATCACTTCCTGGTCAACCTCGGAGTTGGTACATTCCCTACCGTTAAATTTAGTCATTTGTAAAGCTGTTTCATTACATTGTTTTCTAAAATTTAAATGTGTCTCAAGCTTTGTCAAAGTGTTTGCGATGTTGGTTTGCGCCTCCCAGCCACCGTACCAAACACCCCAAAACTGGTTTAATGAGCTTCACATGATTAGAAATGTTTTAATCTCAGGTTATTTTTCACATCATCAGTTATTGTTCCTCTGGCTGCATTTCTGTCAAAGTCAGAAGAACATTCCCTGAAGATTGCTTTAACCTTCTCCTGAATGCTGTGGTCCTTAATCTCCATGATGTTTGTTCTCTGATGTTCTCTAGCAAACCTCTGAGACCAGAAACAGTAGAGCTGCATTTATTTGGAGGTTCAATTACACAGAGCTGGACGCTGATTACTAATTAGGTGACTTATGAAGGCATCTGACTGCACTGGAGTTTATTTAGGAAAGAGGGGGAAACAACTGTAGGCCAGACACACCAGGCCCACCGGGACTGTTGCTGAAAACCTTCATCTTGGCCTGACCAAAGCTCACAGTTCATAAAAGGTGTTTCTCCAACAACAAGCCCTGGATCAACCCTGAAATAAAGGCTCTCCACAAGGAGAAGAAGAAAGGCCTTAAGATCAGCAAACAAGGAGGAGCTGAGAGCTGTGCAGAAGGAACTAAGGAGGAAGAAAAACCATCTACTGGAAGAAGATGGAGGACCGGCTGCAGCAGAACTTTAGTGGGGTTTGGAGGAGCCTGAAAACAATTTCAGGTCACAGACCAAACTCCCCGGCTGTAGAAGTTAGACTGGGTGAATGATCTGAGTCGGTACTTCCTCCTCATCTCCGACGCCTGACTGCTTTTCTTTCCAGAACGTCACACCTCTCACTCATCACCCAACCCCTCCTCTTTAAATCCCCCTCTCCTACCATCATCCTGACCCTTTTAACCCTTCAGGTGAGGAACTAGCTACGCTGTTCCTCACCTTGGATACGCTGCAGTTTCTCTACCAGCCTGGCATCAGGATACCATCATCTACCTCCTGCACTGAGCTCTGACCCAGCTGGAGACACCTGGAAGTACTGTGAGAAACATGTAACATTTCTCCGGTGCTTTAATACCATCCAGCCTTGACTTCTGAAGGACAAGCTGGAGCTGTCAGGAGTAGACCACCACCTGTCCCAGTAGATACTGGACTACCTCACTGACTGCCTGGAGTATTGAAGGACACAGGGCTGTGTCTCAGACAGGCCTGATGGGGGACACCACGGGGAACTGTGCTGCAACCGTTCCCGTCCTCTACACTGCAGACTTCTCCATCAACTCCCCAGGCTGCCATCTCAAGAAAGTTTCTGATGACTCTGCCATAGAGTCATCAGACCCTCATCACAGGTGAGGATGACTCGAGGTACAGACAGTGGACACTTGACTTTGTGGACTGGTTCCAGTGGAACCATCTCCAGATCAATGCGAGGAAAACCAAGGAAGTGGTGGTGGACTTCTGCAGGCACAGACCCACCACGCTAACCATGGTGAACATCTGGGGAACTGATGTTCAGATATTGGACATTTATAACTACCTGGGTGTTCACCTGACTAATAAACTGATCTGGAGTCACAACACTGACACTCCTTACAGCTAAGGTCAGGGCAGATTTTACCTGCTTAGGAGACCGAGATCTTTTGGAGTGCAGTGGGCACTCCAGAAGACCTTTTTGACTCTGTGGTGGCATCAGCCATCTTTTATAAATGTGGTATGTTGGAGCAGCAGCTTATCTGCAGCTGAGAGGAAGCGGTTAGATAAGCTAATAGGGAAGTGCAGCTCTGTCCTAGGACACCCCCTGGGATCAGAGCAGGTGCTGGGAGACAGAAAGAGTCTGGCAAAAATAACATCACTGCCAGACAGTGTCTCCCACCCCATGCATGAAGCTGTTGCAGGACTGCAGAGCTCCTTCAGTGACAGTGACAGTAACTGTTGCATCCTAGATGCACAAATAAGCTTTATCACAGATCCTTCCTCCCAGCAGCTGTTGGACTTTATAACCATCACCATCCCAATAGCCTCAATAAGTGTTTACATCCATGATGGTATTTGCACTGTTGTTTCTCTTTTCTTGGAAATCTGCTGTTGGTTATAGTTGGTTTATTCTCAGTTTTAATCTGAGTATGCCATTTTAAATAACTGCTCAGTGTTTTATTCTTATGCTGTAAATTCACCCGTACTGTACAGTCACTTATTCTTAGTTTCTGTTTTTTTATTTTTACCTCTGTGTGAATCTGAATGCTTCAACTTGCCTGCTGAGAGAGCAGAACCTACCCTCTGAGGGATAATATAGGTTATTTCTATTTGTGACCTCCCTTAGCATCCTGCTCACTGTGTGCAGTGATGAGGTAAACTTTGGTCCTCATCCATCTCACTGTCAAGCAGCTAAGAGAAATGACCAGCTGTGTCACATCACTAATAGACCCCTGGGAAACAGGAAGTCATGGACTCATTAGTTTATTAGTTCCCAGGAAGCTCTAATCAATTTTAAAAAGCAACATACAAAATTCAGACATCTTTCAGGTTTCCTTGTGTTATAAGGACTGTGGCCACATCAAAGATGAATAATTTTAAAGCTATTTATTAATCTTTAGCAGGTGTCACTAAATGTTGGCATGGTACATAAAAACCATCATTAGAGTCAGTAAAGAAAAGACCATCAGAAGCTGGGAAGAGAAAGAATGAAATGCTCAAAGTTACCTGAATGTGACAGGACAGCAATATGAGAGTCCAGAACGTGGACCCTGAGGAGGATGTGTTCATTTTCAGCGATCTGATCTTCAGCACGCTTCTTTTGAGGAGGCTCACTTCTGAGACAAAGAAACAAACAATAAAGATTTAAGATCAAATAAAGTGTTAAATGATTCACAACCAGCACCCTACAAAGTGTTTGTGTTCACTCACTTGGCTTCAGGTGCCGTTTGAAGTGGGATGGATGAAGCATCTTCATTATAGCAGTCGTTTTCATCAAAGTCATCATCACTAACCTGCACAGGCTGCTGCTGACTTCCTGCTTCGTGCTGAACTGGACACTAAAAGGAAAGCAGTCAAATTAAGATCTGAATTTCAGCCATCATTGACCATCAGTTTGATAGAGTCGGGGGGATTAATACAAGCTGAGTTTCAGATGTTTACTGCTTTATGACCAGGTGTGGTACCTTCAGTCGGATGTAGATGGTAGAGTTCCCAGCAGCGCTGCAGATCTGCTCCGGTGTAAAGGACTCTACCTTCAAAGGTTGTAGTCTTTTGCTACTGTCAGTTATAAAGGATTCAAAGGGTGTGTGAGAAGCCAGCTGAGGGAAGGTGGACCTCAGCAGGTTCAAGAAGTTGGCCTCCTGCAGGCCTGAACAACACTGCAGCTCATGAACCGGGTACTCCTCATCAACTGAAGCAGACAGATGATAGTCACATACCGGTTAGATTAGGAAAATTAACAGTGGAAAAGAAAACTGAGGAAAAACACCATCTTTACCTTGGTCTGAAACTACCTCAATGGTCCAGTCCTTCAGGATGCAGATCTTAAGGTCCACATAGTTTTCAGGATTCCTGACGTGAGATCTGTTCACATTTATCCTGTCAGTCAAAACTGCTGAAGAAGTTAACCTGAAAAACACAAAATCATCCGGCGCTTCATAAAAACCACATCAACACAAGTACCAGACAGCCCTGCATGGATCTTGCCCCGCCCTGTTGAGCTTAGCCAAGCCCTGCTGGGTGTTAACGCCATGTGAAGCTACAAACTGTTGTTGGGGAGCATGTTGAGAGGGAGCTCGTTGAGGGGGAGCATGGTGTTGGGGAGCTCGTTTTTGTGGAGCTTGTTGAGGGGGAGCATGTAAAGGGGGAGCACGTTGTTGGGGAGCGCATTGCTGGGGACCATGTTGAGAGGGAGCTCGTTGTTGGAGAGCTCGTTGAGGGGGAGCATGGTGTTGGGGAGCTCGTTGCTGGGGACCATGTTAAGGGGGAGCTCGTTGTTGGGGACCATGTTAAGGGGGAGCTCGTTGTTGGGGAGCTCGTTTTTGTGGAGCTCGTTGAGGGGGAGCATGGTGTTGGGGAGCTCGTTGCTGGGGACCATGTTAAGGGGGAGCTCGTTGTTGGGGAGCTCATTTTTGTGGAGCTTGTTGAGGGGGAGCATGTTGTTGGGGAGCTCGTTGAGGGGGAGTACGTAAAGGGGGAGCACGTTGTTAGGGAGCGCATCGAGGGGGAGCTTGTTGAGTGGGAGCACGTTGTTGGTGAGCACGCTGAGGGGGAGCTCATTGTTGGGGAGCATGTTGCTGGGGATCATGTTGAGAGGGAGCTCGTTGTTGGAGAGCTCGTTGTTGGGGAGCTCATTGCTGGGCACCATCTTAAGGGGAAGCTCGTTGTTGGGGAGCTCGTCTTTGTGGAGCTTGTTGAGGGGGAGCATGTTGTTGGGGAGCTCGTTGAGGGGGAGCACGTAAAGGGGGAGCACGTTGTTGGGGAGCGCATTGAGGGGGAGCTTGTTGAGTGGGAGCATGTTGGGAAGCTCGTTGAGGGGGAGCACATTGTTGGGGAGCGCATTGAGGGGGAGCTTGTTGAGTGGGAGCACGTTGTTGGTGAGCATGCTGAGGGGGAGCTCATTGTTGGGGAGCATGTTGAGAGGGAGCTCGTTGAGGGGGAGCATGGTGTTGGGGAGCTCGTTTTTGTGGAGCTTGTTGAGGGGGAGCATGTAAAGGGGGAGCACGTTGTTGGGGAGCGCATTGCTGGGGACCATGTTAAGGGGGAGCTCGTTGTGTGGGAGCTCGTTGTTGGGAACCATGTTAAGGGGGAGCTCGTTGTTGTGAGCTCGTTTTTGTGGAGCTTGTTGAGGGGGAGCATGTAAAGGGGGAGCACGTTGTTGGGGAGCGCATTGCTGGGGACCATGTTAAGGGGGAGCTCGTTGTGTGGGAGCTCGTTGTTGGGGAGCTCATTGAGGGGGAGCATGGTGTTGGGGAGCTCGTTGCTGGGAACCATGTTAAGGGGGAGCTCGTTGTTGTGAGCTCGTTTTTGTGGAGCTTGTTGAGGGGGAGCATGGTGTTGGGGAGCTCGTTGCTGGGAACCATGTTAAGGGGGAGCTCGTTGTTGTGAGCTCGTTTTTGTGGAGCTTGTTGAGGGGGAGCATGTTGTTGGGGAGCGCATTGAGGGGGAGCTTGTTTAGTGGGAGCACGTTGTTGGGGAGCAAGCTGAGGGGGAGCTCTTTGTTGAAGAGCCATTAAAGTTTTATTTTTTTAAACTTCACAATAAAAGTAATTTCAATTTATTTTTTTTTCTGTACCTCCAAACTCTTCTCTCGACCTAAGCTAGCTGAGGCAAAAAACCACAGGGACAAACAAACACATGTATAAGAACAACGTTACTGAAAAGTACATGGTACTAATTAACACAGGATGTATTTAGGGGTAACTGCAGCTCAATATATATCTGTGTATATCTGAGTATATCTGTGTATCTGTTAACACCTGAATCCAAACACCTGGGTGGGTGTAAGTGTGAGTGTGCTTGTGTATATAAGGTTTCTCTAAAAAAGTATGCAATAGTGGGTGTGAGCAGCCACAGATCTGCACCCCAGGACCCAAAGCAGACATGGAGGAGATCAGAGCCACAGGCATCCAAAGAACCCCCCAGAGCCCAGGAGCCCTGGGAGGGAGCTGCCGGTGCAAAGTAAAGGGCCACAGAGTCAAGCATGCGAGATTCTGTTTTGCCCTTAGTTGTATTCCCATCTTGACAAGGTTTGTCATGTTCTCAGTAAAGTCCAGGAGAAGACTGTCTTTATGTCCACTTGTCCTGTTGGAATCTGGGGACATTTCACTTGTTGTAATGATGAAGAAATCTCTTTCCGTGTCATTTTCCTCTATGGTTCATCCTTATCTCAGCAGGCTGCAGTTGTCATTCAGAAAGCCGTTCTATCAGTTGTTTTGTGCTCTCTTGTCTCCTGTTTGCGGCCGAGGCAGCTGGTTTCTGATTCACAGAATAGGAAATATTGGAAGTGAAGAGGTAAGACCTGTTAACCATCTTTCCTCAAAAGATGCCTTTTTCCGTGAAAATATTGAAGTTGTCTATAAAGTTTACAGATTTTGTAGCAGATGCTGTCTTAAACCATTTGTTGGTTGACCATCAGAAGTCTCCTGAATCTCTCATCTCCACCCTGAACTGACAGTAGAGGTCCACTGTAAATAACCTTGAAAATGGGATCAACTGAATAAAATCCTCTTTCAAGATTTCTGATTTTTGTTTCACAACGTCAAGTGCTCCTGTGTGTATGATGAGGTTTTTTTTACTGTTGGTTGCTCTTCCATGTTCATCAGTATTTTTTCCTGAGATATCAAACACCATGCTGTTGACAAAACCAAGAACTTTGGTGATTTTCTTGCTGCAGAGGTGTTGCATCTCATTCACGGCTCCATCACCCACTATTAGTGCTTGTGGCATGGAGGCTTGTTCTTTCTGAAGACCTTTAGGAGAAAAATGTTCATAGGGTAATCTGTTCTCATACCTCTCACTGGCGAAAGATGAGCTTTCCTTCTGGGGGTCAGACTCTTGCAGACGGGAAGTAATCCTGTTTTCTAGTGGCATTCCTGTGATTTGAGTTGGTTTGCTCCTATCATTTGTTGTGAGAACAGTCCGCTGTTGTTTTCTCCTTTTTGTTAAGGTTGAAGAGACGTTTCTTTGTATTGGCGGCCAAGCCGTTTTATCTGGGTGCAAGGTTCTTCCTGTTACCTGTCTTTCCAGACCTGAAGGAAGGGATTTATCCTTTGGCTTTGCGTTGGGAGAGTTCCAGGGAGGACTGTTGGTCAGTTTATTCTCATTTACTGCAGCATTCTGTTTCTTGGTGGTGCTAGTTAGTTGTCTGTCATTTACCTCCACATACATTCCACAGCCTTTACGTCCACATTCATTTCAAGCCTAAGAATTTTCCTTGTTTAACTCCAAACTGTCCCTCCTGCCTGGAGAAGCACATCCTCCCTCCATGGCAGCTGCCAGGACGGCCTGATACCAACTGCTGCAGGTTCGAGAACCACAGCATGTCTGTGTGCTCTGAGGCTTTGAGAATCACTGAAGCGTGATCAGCAGAATAGAGAATCATGCCTTTATGAACCCCACCTGATCTTTGTTTACTCTGCCTTATAATTGCCTAATGACAATGTACTCCCGGTCTGCCAAGGAAGAAATAACTGAATATCTCTTCTAACCTTGAGGAGATTGCAGGATCTTGCTTGCCGATGTGTTGCTCCACCTCAAGTACCCCGGTGTAGGAGAGCATTTCCAAGCGCTGGGTATTCTCGAACTCTGGACACAAATCAGCAACAACAATCAAATAGCGAGTGTGAGGAGCCACAGACCTGCCCCCCAGGACCCAAAGCAAACAATGAGGAGATCGGAGCCACAGACACCCAAAGGCCCAGGAGGTGGTCCCCTTCACTCCGAGGTGGAGACAGGCAGACCGCCTGAACCACCTGTCCAGACTAGGGTCCTGCAGCACCTGAACCCAAACAACCCCAGCCCAGACCCCGACCCCCCACCCTGACTTTTATTGTATATTAGATCATTTTCTATAGGGATGAACGCTGTTGATAATTCAAATGTAATTTCTACCTGTCTTAGACCACAACTAAAGTCATTTGGTTTATAAAGTGTTTCCTACATAAAACAGGTCTATACATTGTCCTTTTATGAAACTGTTGGTAGATTTGTACATAAAATATCAGTTTAAAAAGATTCTTTATCCTTATGATTTACCATTAAAAGATATTTTCATTTATTTAGTTTGGTGAACTTTGATAAAAGGAGTTGGAATACTTTTTTACATTTATCTTTGAAGTACTTTTATGAACTATTAACAGAACTGTCATCTTGTCTTAGAACCCTGCATGTGGCAAACTCAAGGTCTGCGGGCCAAAACCGGCCCACCAGAAGTTTATGTGATTCTCTAGAAGCAAAGCCTTTGATATGGTGATTGTGCTTGAATGATATTTTGTCAATCAATGAGCAGTTTTGTCTACATTCTGCCACGTTGGATCAGGGTGGGAATATGTTTAACATTATTTGGTGTCAGGAGGTGCTTGGCGAATGCAGAGACAGCAGCTCATTCAATTCCTAACTGCTTGTTTAAAGGGTTTTATCAATAAATTCTGCCACAATCTGCCTTTTGAAAATGTTTTGGATCTTGCTATTTATGTATACAAAAAGAAAAACTGGCTAAAGTCTCCAGACACAAAATTAACCTGGATTGAAGCTCTAACTAGTTTTATTTAATCTGAAATCCTCTCCAAATGCAACGGTCTTCAGTTTTTCACAATTCTTTTACAAACGGGGTAATCAAACTTTTATATGTTTGTTTTTGTGAAATGACTGTTTGTTTCATGTTATGTAAAAATTAGGGTATATGTGGCGGGGTACATTTAATTTAAATTGTTTTCTGATATGAAACTAATTGGAATTTTGAGTTTTTAGGTCTGGAGAAGCAGTCCTGGCCATGGACCGCCTGCTTGAAAGGTAAAAACATTTTAAACGGTCTGACGCTCAGTGTTATTTATTAAATAAGGTATCACAATAATTATTAGAGGCTACAAGAGCAGGTCTGATCCAACAGTACCATAATAATATTAGGTCAGTTCTTTATGGTAAAACAATAGGATTTTAACAGATGTTTGGACTTTTTCCAGTCAGGTTCAGAATGATCAAACTAGACTCAAATTTAACACAAGATGAAATGAACCTTAACAGAATTACTGGACTGGACTGAAATGGAGAAAACTTGAGTTAATTGAAACAAACTTTAGTTACTTGAAATAAATACAAAGTTTAATTAAAAGGGAAGAACTATGGCTGAAACTGTACGGTGTGTTTATAAAACTGGGCAAGACAAACTAAGATTATAATTCATAACATGCCCTTCATTTTTGTGTTCATCAATTTTATTAAGTCTTCTAAACTGATGAGAAGAGAGTTTTTTTTTTCAGAACTAATGAAACCTAAACTAAACCAAGCCTTATTCAAATAATAGCAACTAATAAAAACTAGTGACCCCATTCTTAAATATAATAAGGACTTACTGCATTAGAAAGTATAGATAGATCTAAATAAAGCTAGATTAGAATAGATTATTCAAAGCTGTTATAATCTTGCTGATGAATACGACAAATATTGTTATGGAACCAGATGATTACAAGAGAGCAGCTTTATCAGGGCCAAAGAGAAACATTTGTAGGGAAGATCCAATTTAATTTTATCTAACCCTGTCTATTATGACACCATACTGGTCTTATGAACATCCTGGACGGCACATATTATGTATGGAAAGAAATAAAGGTATATTTGGCAGCACAATGGAAAAATGCAGAGTTATTACTGAAATGATTAGATGCTGTGCTGTTACCAGCTAAATTAGCTGAGTGTAAATGTGAAGGGATTACTAGATGCCCTGAAGGAAAGCCTATATTACTTAAATCAATGTTCCACTGGGCTGCCAATGTGAGCCATGGGCAGAGACATGTCTTAACAGGAGGGAGTATAAATATTAATATTGCTTAGTGATAATAGATGCATTTTCAAAGTGGGTAGAAATCTTTCCCTGCAAATCACCTGACCCACTAACAGTAGATAAGCTTTATGTAAAAATATAATACCAACTTTTGAAATCCCAAGAAGAATCTATAGTGATAATGGAACGTGTTTTGTGAATAAAATAATACAGAAAAGAACCAAGAAACCCACAACCGGACAGAACGTTGGCAGATTAGATGAGAAAAAAATTAAAATCTAGAGAGAATAAAAGTGCGAATAATCTACCAAATGATGTTTTTGACACCCCACAGACCTCCTCAGATGTGAAGGAAGTGAAGACATGGATGACTTGTTTTAAACTAATCAATAATAAACAAGAGGGAATTGTTGGAAGATTACATAAGTTATCATTGCTTATTTTAAAAACATTCTTTCTCCTTATGATTTATCATTAAAAGACATTTTCATTTACTTAGTTTGGTGAACTTTGATGGTAGTGGTTTGAATACTTTTTACATTTATCTTTGAAGTACTTTTATGAACTATTAACAGCATTGTCATCTTGCCTTAGAGTTGCATTTGGGTGGTTGCTATAGAGACTGAGCAGGAACTTGTGTGCGGAGGAGTTCTGGGAAGCAGTCCGTTCGCACCCCAGCCAATCTACGTGTCCTTGAATGCCAGATGTGGACGTGTGCTGTATCAGTATCTGGACAGAACCAGTTTTATTCAGTAGGACTCGTATTTGTGAAACTGTGTGTGGCCTCGCTTCTGTCTTCATTCATACCTTCTCTGAGTTTATCAGTGTGTCTAACTTTGACAGAAACAATCAAAATCATCTTGGTATTTATATTATCTTCACTTGGCCATGTCATTCGGCCTCTACATGAACATGCATCAGCAATGTCGTGCCCTCTGTATCACTCTTTCAGACAGAACGTGCCAGAAAAGATGTCGCTACCACCTGCAAAACAGGCTTAAATGTCTGAGTTGTTTTAAACGCCCCCAGAGTTGTGAGGACAGCAGCACTCACTCTCTTGCACGTAGCAGCCATAACTCTCCTGCTCCGTATCCAACTATAGAAAATAGCCCAAGTCCTTCAGGCCCTGGCCCTGACAAAAATCAACACATCCCCAGGTGACAGGGTTGGATCCGCTCGGCTGTCAGGGGAAAATACTCCCCCTTGCAGGAAAAAGACTGATCTTGGTAAGGGAAACGGATAAAGAGAGAAATAGGGAGAGACTCAAGGTAACTTTCTAACCTGGCCTTAAAATATCAATAGACACTTCTCACAACAGCATTTGCTGGTTTAAGCTACCATTATTTGAAGCTGGGCAGTGAGCACAGGGCCTAATAGAGGAAACCGGGCCCTCAGACCACCCTCGTGAAATGCCAGCGGCCCACTGGAGGTCACTCTGTAGGGCTCTGGCAGTACTCGTCCTGTTCCGCCTTGCTCAAAGGAGCAGATACCGGTTCTGCTGATGGGTTAAAGCTCTCCTTCGGCAGTGCCAGCTCTGCAGGCTACAGGTTTCGACTCATGCAACCTTAGCGACACCGACTCTGATCTAGTGCAAAACCATTGAAAAGCGCCTGTGGCCTCCACCTGCAAAACCATTCCTGTTTTTGGAGTTGTTTCATTGTTGCCCCTCTGGGGAACCTGTTGTTTATTCCATTAACACCAAAACAGCTGAGCCTGATTAACAACCCCCTCTACTACTGAGCTGACCAGATCAATATTAATTATGTCCCTTTCATTTTTTGAGCAGTGTACAACTAGCTCATAAACAGAGAATAATAAAATGAACACAGCTAGCTGCTAACAGTGTCTAAGCTTTGTTCCCAAATCTTCTCTCATAACTATCTGTCTGCCTTGTTTCAAGTGTCTCTTGAACCTCTTCCTTGGGTCTTTCACATCCACCAGCTTTACAGAGCAAAAACAGCAGCTGGTCATCAGGATCACAAGTTAACATTTGAAAGTATTATTATCACTGAACATCAAATAAAATCCAGTCATTAATTACCTAATAAATAGTAGAGAACAACCCTTTATTTGTCCATCAGTGTGTGTTCTCTTTGAGTCTCTGCTCTGTTCTCTCTAACCCCCAGTCGGTCGTGGCAGATGGCCGCTCACACTGAGCCTGGTTCTGCTGGAGGTTTCTTCCTGTTAAAAAGGGAGTTTTTCCTCTCCACTGTCGCTACATGCATGCTCAGTATGAGGGATTGCTGCAAAGTCAACGCCAGTGACTGTCCACTGTCTCTACATGCTCATCCAGGAGGAGTGAATGCTGCAAGTCACTGACTGGATGCAATCTGCTGGGTTTCCTTAGATAGAAAAACTTTTTATCCAATTTGAATAAATAACAGAATCTGACTGCACTGTTCAATGATTAAGATTAATTGGAATGTATGTACCTGACTTTTGTGAAGTGCCTTGAGACGACATGTGTTGTGAATTGGCGCTATATAAATAAACTGAATTGAATTGAAAATTCAAGTGTATGAACAGCAAAGGGAAACACACATAAAATAATAATGAATAATCTAACAGATTGTAGAATAATGTCTGCAGGAAGGACCTATGAAACCCCCTCCCATGGTGCACCTAGGATGCAGCAGTCGGACCTCTCTAGTTCTGCAACAGTTTCATGCACAGTCCAATACTGACGTTATTTTTCACTATTAGATTATACTATTACTATTATACCACCTTCGCGTATTTTTTTGCAGTGCATTGTTCCTACCAATCTAATGACCTTGTATTAAAATCGAACAGAACGGACCTGCCATTTCTCTCAACCTCTGGATTCCAGGGGTCAACTTCTTGTTCAGACTTTGTTTTGATTTGTTAAAAAAAACGAGGAATGTGTGAAGTTATCGCATTAAAAAACACTTTAAACGAGTTTTAATAAGAAACTATTATTTAATTGCATCTTTATAAAACGTAAATGCGAAATGTCGCGCTTTACTGATGGCGCCTGAACAGAAATACATTCCAGATGTTCCAGGTTAACGGTTCATGTTTGATGAAAAGTTTCAGCTTTTTGTCACCCTTTTTCCGACCTTACATCACAGCGACTCTAAAGCAAGATGAGAGAAACTACATGAATATTTCTATGAAACCGTTTTGCTTATTGGAAAACAGCCGACCTGAAGGTTCCTCTTTGACCCGGGGCTGGAACAGCTCGGGCTGCCACTTCTGTCGCTCCAGCTCCAGCTCCTGCCTCAAGCCGGAAGCCTCCGCTTCGTACCCGGACAGCGTCCTTTCCACGGCCGCTAGGATCTCCGAGGCGGCCATGCTCAGCTTCTCTGTGATTATTCCCCTCAGATAGTGGCTGTTGGACATGTTAGCCTTCATGGCTGCACCCCTCAGCGGGTCCAGCTCGGCTTGCTTTGAACCCGGAAGTCGAACGAGCCGAAGAGAGGGAATCCCTTAACCCGGAAACGGTTCAGAGCGCAATGCAGAGGAAACACAGGGTGTTTTCACGGAGCGGCTCAGTCTGAGAGTTAATAAAGATGTCTACAACCAATGAGCTCAGAGTGGTCATCACCGAGAAGCTGAGCACCGCGACCAGGGAAGTCCTGGCGGTGGTGGAGAGGACCGTAGCCGACTATGAGGAGGAGGCTTCGGGCTTCAGGCAGGAGATCGACCGCCAGAGGAGGCAGCTGGAGCTCCTGCAGCCTCAGGTCAAACTGCACAGAGGTCAGTGGTGGACTGAGAGCCAAATGTTCAGATGAGATGTAGATAAGCTCAGGTGATGTACAGCTTCAGTTATTTAGGTGAAAGCAGGTTCATCATTAAGATGTGAAAACATGGGGCTGCATGTGGCTCCTTGCTGCTTTCTACCGCTTTAGTTGACGTGTTAGCAACATTTACTGAAGATCAAATGTCAAAACCATCCGTTTGACCTCAGAGAACCTTTAAATAACGTTTGATGACAAGCTGATGAGTGTAGATAAATAAAAAAAATCATGCATTCATGTTTATTTTGTCAGAATCTATGCCAGACCGTTTCTTATCATCTTGAAACAATTCAGATTCATTTTATATGACCTTTAAAATTGAATTCTTCATCCACTGTGATCCCAGATGTTCTGTTACCTGTTTAGAGACCAACTGCTCGGTTTTCTCCGTGTTAAGAGTTGAAGCTGAAGCTTCTCTCGTTCATATCATCAGCGAATGAAGGCCAGTTTCAGGACGCACATCTGGAAGATGCTTAGTATGTTAACGAAAAAGAATGGGACCTACAATGATTCCCTGAGGAACTCCTGCATCAGTTACAACAAACTGTTTCACGACTCTTTACATAGAATTCAAACTATATTTTATTAATCCCTTTTTGTGAGAATCGTATCAGATTCAAAAGTTTTCCCACCCCCTTGAGCTTTTTCAGACGTTGAAATGATAAAACCACAAAGTTTAACGTATTTTATGTGATACGTCAAGAAAGTAATGATTTTAGATGTAAGATCTGATGTTGAGCCGCCGTACTCTGATACTTTTCATACTGTCTCCAGTTTAGATGAACATTGATCATAAAAACTAGTGATGCTCGATATATCGACATTATCATATCGGTATCGGGCGATTATTAAACTGGTTTGTTTGGCCATGTGGCATCTGTTTGGTAATGTGATGGTGATGCAGCACAGGATTGTGGGTGTTGAACTGAAGCAGAGAAGCGATGTCAGCTGTGGTCATTTTTTCACATTGTTGAAGGGTTATGGAAATGTAAATAATATCGGTAAATATTGGTTGTCGGCCCTAACAGCAGTATTGATATCGGCCCAGATTTTCATATCAGTGCATCTTTAATAGAAACAGATGTTCTTCTGTAATTTGTCTGACTGTCCCACTTGTTTAAGAGGAGTTAAAGCAGCATACAAACATAAATCTGTGGCGGTTGCTTCACATTGGTCTGTTTGTTCTGTTTAATGTTTTTTATATTTCGTGTTTAGTTTATTGGCTCCAGAAACTGTTATTTTAGCCATTTCTGGCAGCATTAAGTGAAGTCACAGCTGAAATGTTGATCAGATGTTTGATTCTGACTGAAAAGCTGAAGCGCTGCCTCCAGGTCTGCAGAGCCATGAGGTGGTGGTTGTTGGTGAGAAACGGGAGGAGCAGCAGCTCACACAGAACTCAGGTAGGACTCATCTGGAAACAGACTGAAGTTGTTGAAACATGTCAGAGATCAGAACCAGACTCTGTTGTTGTTTTCAGGTGTGGAGGCAGCTGAGAGTCCCAGTCTACCTCAAAACCTCTCTAATGAAGGCGTGGAGCCAACAACAATCTTCAAACGAAACCAAGAAGACCTGAAGGATCCACAGGATAAAACACCACCAAGGTACACGTCCTGTGGGCCAAATAAAGAGCAGATGAGTCTCTGCACACTCTGCTGTTACTCAGGTCTGATGATGGTTTTAATAAGGTCACATTAGAAGGGCCTCCAGTCAGAGTCATGCTCAAAGCCGTTATTAAATAAGTAAATACAGGGATTGATGTTCATGAGTGTTTTGTAAATGTCCATGAGGGCAGAACTGGTCAAACTGACATGAGCTCTACAATATGGAATAGAAGCCTTCAGGTGTGTTTCCACAGAGGAACCTTTTCCAGGAACCAGGGTAGCAAAGAATAAAGTTAAAGTAGCAAGGACAGAAAACTGTGTATGGTTGTTTTTCTTTCTTATTAAAGCAAAGGAGACTGGATATTAGAAGGATTATTGTTGCAGCTTGTATTCCACTTTTCAAATGATTATTGCTTCCTATGTCTCTTTTTCATTGTACATTTATAAGGTTTTGCATCTAAAGCATCATGTCATCCACTGCCTACTTTCAGCTCAATGAGGAGCTGTTGGATTAATGTCGTGTCTACTGAGTGTTTATGTCGTATCGTAGTTTAAGTTCAACCAAACTGTACTGTCACTAAACCTTTCAATCTATAGAGAGTACTGCCAGCTCAGTGTCTCTGTGGTACGCTTTATAGATGAAGCCATTGATGGAACTACTGCTTGCATTAACCTTATGTTATCTCTTGTTTTTTTTGTCATAGAAGGTACTCCTGGTTTAGTGCTTCTGTGTTTAAATAAATAAATTAGACTTTTATTGATCTCACAATGGAGAAATTGTCCTCTGCATTTAACCCGTCCCTTAGGGAGTAGTGGGCTGCCATTTTGCGGCGTCCGGGGAGCATTCAGGGGCTAAAGGTCATGCTCAGGGACCCAGAGTGGCAGGGGGTGGGATTCAAACCAGGATACCTGTGGCCTCTCCAGGACGAAGATGCTATTTTCAGTGATTGGGGATCGGTCGATACTTACATGTGAGACCGACCTTATCACCAATCTTATCTACTTCTAAACTGCAAGTTTTATTTGTTTTTAATATGTGAAAAATGAAAGACTAAAGGAACTGCAGTACTTTAAACTTTTCATTTATATTTGAGAGCCCTGCTTCATGTGCAGTTAAAACAAGTCTGTATTGTTTAACGGGTTTTGTTCAATGTTTTTCAATAAAGATTGGAACACTGAAGGTGTATTGTGGCATAACACCTGAAGGTGTCAGTTACTAAAAAAATCGACCAAAATCGTAATCGGCAGGTCAGGCTTTTTAAAAATCGGCGATCGGCCATAAAACTGCAATCGGTGCACCGTTCATAGAAACTGACGCAGCTTTGTTTGCTTGCTGCTGCATGACATACACAGATGGATAGATTTCAATGAGCAGTTTTCTGTCGATTTGTTTCATGTTCTGATAGTTCTCCTGAACCTGCAGGACTGTGAACGTTTCATTGCAACTGAAATCATTAAACTTTTTACTACAGCAACATCAACAGTCTAAGAAGAATCATCACCAAGAAGCTGACAACAGCGACCAGAGAAGTCTTAAAGGTGGTGGAGAGGACCGTAGCCGAGTATGAGGAGGCAGCTTTGGGCTTCAGACAGGAGATCAGCCACCAGAGGAGGCAGCTGGAGCTCCTGCAGCCTCAGGTCAAGGACCAAAGGAGAGGTCAGTGGTGGACTGAAGATACTGGTTAAATACAGTCAGAGAAGCTTGGTTTTTATAGCTGAAGTTACAGATTTAAAGCAGCTCAGATTTTGTTTTGTGACTAAACTAACTGGAGCTTCTCTCAGATCTACAGAGCCATGAGGTGGTGGTTGTTGGTGAGGAAGAAGAGGAGCAGCAGCAACTCCCACGGCACACAGGTAGGACTCGCAACATTTACACTCAAACAGTTCTTGACATCCTAGACGTGGGTACAACTGCTGCTGTGTTCAGGTGTGGATGGATCTGAGACACACTGTGTGCCACTGAATGATGAAGATGATGGTGATGATGATAAACAGCCGACAAAAGCATCCAGACTGAAACAAGAATACCTGACGGACCCAGACTATGAAGTACCATCAAGGTAACAGACTCGAGCATCTAAATAACCAGAGATGTTCTAGTATTCTTCTCTGATGCTGGAGGTCGATGCTTTGAATGACCTAAACAATGACTCCAGAACCATAGATGGACTCGTTGTTAGGTGTAAATAACAACAATAAATCAATAAGAGGTGGTCGAACATTCAGTCTTTACTCAGAGCAAACCTGGGCTCAGTCACACATCGACCTCTTCTCCCATTTCCCCCTCGGCTGAAGGAGCCCCCAGGGTGTCTTAGTTCTGAACTGGCGATGTGGATGCTCTTCCATTGTCTCATCTCTGCTATGGCCTCAATTTAACATCCCAATATAGGATTTAACAACTAAACAATATATATCTTTAACATTTTTGCTTCACCTCTATAATAATGTTTAACCCTGAGTTGAACCCCAACCTTTCTTCCACTCAGTGTGAAGCTTTCTTTCCACGTTATCCAACTGAAGAAATGATTTCTAACCAGTTCAGTTCGAAACAAAGCTGCAGTTAGGTTTCACGTTTAAATAAAGAACATTAAACTGAGAAATATATTTGCAAAAATAAGCCACAACTCATTATACAAATCCCACTGGCTTATTTCGTTTTTAGGTTTACATGAATGCAGTGCGCCCCTGACCAGGACCTCTGTTCAATAACTGTTATTTAAAGCTTGTAAGTCAGGAACCGACTGTTCCACAGCAGTCCTAAAGACGAGGGCTTAAAGCTGCCAAACACAAAACTCCCCCAACAGCAGACAGTAATATACCGCAGGTGCAGTCAGTCATGATGTCTAACCAGACGTTACCGGATTTGGGCCAAGCTAAAAGGCCTTTCTGGAACCTTCAGAACCTCTTCTTAAAAGACTGAGACGAATGCATGTTTAAATGTGAGTCTATGTATAAATCTGACCCTGTGTCTCCATTAGGATAATTTAAAATATAGTCAAAGCTGATTTTAAAATCGTTGTAGTTTGTTGAAAATCACAGTTCAAACGCAGCATTAACATTTTTAAACTCTGTGAAACGCCGGCAGGTCGGTTTCCTGCAGAGTTCAGTCTGGAGGTAAAAGGTCCGGCAGAACTCGGATCAGTGACACACCGAACCATCTGACTCTCAGAATCCGAATTCTGGAGGACTCTGAGACCAAGGTGCTCTCTAAGGCTGGTAAGATTCAAACACCCAAGACTGCAGTTATTGTTGGTCAGATGCATTATGGGCTGCAGAGTGGCAGAAGGTAGCATTGGTGCCTTGCAGTAAGAAGGGCCTGGGTTTGAATCCACACCTGGGGTCTTCCTGCTTGGAGTGTGTGTGGGGTGTGTTGTGTGTGTGGTGTGTGTGTGTGTGTGTGTGTGTGGTGTGTGTGGTGTGTGTGTGTGTGATTGGTTGTTTGTCCTTTGTGTCTCTCTGTTGTTCTGTGATAGACTGAAGACCTGTCCAGGTTGGACCACACACCAACCTCCTGAAGGATAAGTGGGTTTGGCGATGGATGGATGGAGGGAGGGAGGGAGGGATTTATGAACGAATGGATGGATGGATGGATGGATGGATGGATGGATTTATAAACGGATGGATGGATGGATGGATGGATGGATGGATGGAGGGAGGGAGGGAGGGATTTATGAACGAATGGATGGATGGATGGATGGATTTATAAACGGATGGATGGATGGATGGATGGATGGATGGATGGATTTATAAACGGATGGATGGATGGATGGATGGATGGATGATTATAAACGGATGGATGGATTTATGAAGAATGGATGGATGGATGGATGGAGGGATGGATGGATGGATGGATGGATTTTATAAACGGATGGATGGATGGATGGATGGATTTATAAACGGATGGATGGATTTATGAACGAATGGATGGATGGATGGATGGATGGATGGATTTATAAACGGATGGATGGATGGATGGATGGATTTACGAACGGATGGATGGATTTACGAACGGATGGATGGATTTATGAACGGATGGATGGATGATGGATTGATTTATAAACGGATGGATGGATGATGATGGATGGATGGATGGATTGATTTTAAACGGATGGATGGATTATGGAACGGATGGATGGATGGATTGATTTATAAACGGATGGATGGATGGATGGATTGATTTATAACGGATGGATGGATGGATGGATGGATGGATGGATGGATGGATTGATTTATAAACGGATGGATGGATTTATAAACGGATGGATGGATGGATTGATTTATAAACGGATGGATGGATTTATAAACGGATGGATGGATGGATGGATGGATTTATGAACGGATGGATGGATGGATGGATGGATTTATAAACGGATGGATGGATGGATGGATTTATGAACGGATGGATGGATGGATGGATTTATAAACGGATGGATGGATGGATGGATTGATTTATAAACGGATGGATGGATTTATGAACGGATGGATGGATGGATTGATTTATAAACGGATGGATGGATTTATAAACGGATGGATGGATGGATGGATTTATAAATGGATGGATGGATGGATGGATTTATGAACAGATGGATGGATTTATAAACGGATGGATGGATGGATGGATGGATTTACGAACGGATGGATGGATTTACGAACGGATGGATGGATTTATGAACGGATGGATGGATGGATGGATTGATTTATAAACGGATGGATGGATGATGGATGGATGGATGGATGGATTGATTTATAAACGGATGGATGGATTTATGAACGGATGGATGGATGGATTGATTTATAAACGGATGGATGGATGGATGGATTGATTTATAAACGGATGGATGGATGGATGGATTGATTTATAAACGGATGGATGGATGGATGGATGGATGGATGGATGGATTGATTATAAACGGATGGATGGATGGATGATGGATGGATGGATGGATGGATTTATGAACGGATGGATGGATGGATGGATTTATAAACGGATGGATGGATGGATGGATGATTTATAAACGGATGGATGGATTTATAAACGGATGGATGGATGGATGGATGGATTATGAACGGATGGATGGATGGATGATGGATGATTTATAAACGGATGGATGGATGGATTTATGAACAGATGGATGGATTTATAAACGGATGGATGGATGGATGGATGGATTTATGAACGGATGGATGGATTTATGAACGGATGGATGGATGGATGGATGGATGGATTGATTTATAAACGGATGGATGGATTTATGAACGGATGGATGGATGGATGGATGGATTGATTTATAAACGGATGGATGGATTTATAAACGGATGGATGGATGGATGGATGGATGGATTTATGAACGGATGGATGGATGGATGGATGGATGGATGGATGGATTTATAAACGGATGGATGGATGGATGGATTTATGAACAGATGGATGGATTTATAAACGGATGATGGATGGATGGATGGATTTATGAACGGATGGATGGATGGATGGATGGATGGATTGATTTATAAACGGATGGACGGATTTATGAACGGATGGATGGATGGATGGATGGATTGATTTTATAAACGGATGGATGGATTTATAAACAGATGGATGGATGGATGGATTTATGAACGGATGGATGGATGGATGGATGGATGGATGGATGGATTTAAAACGGATGGATGGATGGATGGATTTATGAACAGATGGATGGATGGATGGATGGATTATGAACGGATGGATGGATGGATGGATGGATGGATTTATGAACGGATGGATGGATGGATGTATTGATTTCTGAACGGATGGAGGATGGATGGATGGATTTATGAACGGATGGATGAATGGATGGATGGATTTATGAACGGATGGATGGATTTATGAACGGATGGATGGATGGATGGATTTATGAACGGATGGATGGATGGATGGATGGATTTATGAACGGATGGATGGATGGATTTATGAAACGGATGGATGGATGGATGGATTTATGAACGGATGGGATGGATGGATGGATGGATTTATGAACGGATGGATGGATGGATGGATTTATGAACAGATGGATGGATGATTTATGAACGGATGGATGGATGGATGAAGGGATGGATGGATGGATGGATTTATGAACGGATGGATGGATGGATGGATTGATTTATAAACGGATGGATGGATGGATGGAGGATGGATGGATTGATTTATAAACGGATGGATGGATGGATGGATTTATAAACGGATGGATGGATTTATAAACGGATGGATGGATGGATGGATTTATGAACGGATGGATGGATGGTGGATTTATAAACGGATGGATGGATGGATGGATGGATTTATAAACGGATGGATGGATGGATGGATTTATAAACGGATGGATGGATGGCTGGATGGATTATGAACGGATGGATGGATTTATGAACAGATGGATGGATGGATGGATGGATTTATGAACGGATGGATGGATGATTTATGAACGGATGGATGGATGGATTTATGAAGGGATGGATGGATGGATGGATTGATTTCTAAAGGATGGATGGATGGATGGATTTATGAACGGATGGATGGATGGATGGATGGATTTATGAACGGATGGATGGATGGATGGATTTATGAACGGATGGATGGATGGTGATGGATGGATGGATGAACGGATGGATGGATTTATGAACGGATGGATGGATGGATGGATTGATTTATAAACGGATGGATGGATTTATGAACGGATGGATGGATGGATGGATTGTTTTATAAACGGATGGATGGATTTATAAATGGATGGATGGATTTATAAACGGATGGATGGTTGGATGGATGGATTTATAAACGGATGGATGGATTTATAAACGGATGGATGGATGGATGGATGGATTTATAAACGGATGGATGGATTTATAAACGGATGGATGGATGGATGGATTTTATAAACGGATGGATGGATGGATGGATGGATTTATAACGGATGGATGGATGGATGGATGGATTTATAACGGATGGATGGATGGATGGATTTATGAACGGATGGATGGATTTATGAACAGATGGATGGATGGATGGATGGATTTATGAACGGATGGATGGATGGATTTATGAACGGATGGATGGATGGATTTATGAAGGGATGATGGATGGATGGATTGATTTCTAAACGGATGGATGGATGGATGGATTTATGAAACGGATGGATGGATGGATGGATGGATTTATGAACGGATGGATGGATGGATGGATTTATGAAACGGATGGATGGATGGATGGATGAACGGATGGATGGATTTATGAACGGATGGATGGATGGATGGATGATTTATAAACGGATGGATGGATTTATGAACGGATGGATGGATGGATGGATTGTTTTATAAACGGATGGATGGATTTATAAATGGATGGATGGATTTATAAACGGATGGATGGTTGGATGGATGGATTTATAAACGGATGGATGGATTTATAAACGGATGGATGGATTTATGAACGGATGGATGGATGGATGGATGGATTTATAAACGGATGGATGGATGGATGGATTTACGAACGGATGGATGGATTTATGAACGGATGGATGGATTTATGAACGGATGGATGGATGGATGGATGGATGGATGGATGGATGGATTATAAACGGATGGATGGATGGATGGATTTATAAACGGATGGATGGATGGATGGATTTATAAACGGATGGATGGATGGATGGATTTATAAACGGATGGATGGATGGATGGATTTATGAACGGATGGATGGATGGATTGATTTATGAACGGATGGATGGATTTATGAACGGATGGATGGATTTATGAACGGATGGATGGATGGATGGATGGATTGATTTATGAACGGATGGATGGATTTATGAACGGATGGATGGATTTATGAACGGATGGATGGATGGATGGATTGATTTCTAAACGGATGGATGGATGGATGGATTTATGAACGGATGGATGGATTTCTGAACGGATGGATGGATTGATTTCTAAACGGATGGATGGATGGATGGATTTATAAACAGATGGATGGATGATTTATGAACGGATGGATGGATGGATTTATGAACGGATGGATGGATGGATTTTTGAACGGATGGATGGATGGATTTTTGAACGGATGGATGGATGGATTTATAAACGGATGGATGGATGGATGGATTTATGAACAGATGGATGGATTTATAAACGGATGGATGGATGGATGGATGGATGGATGGATGGATTTATGAACGGATGGATGGATGGATGGATGGATTTATGAACGGATGGATGGATGGATGTATTGATTTATGAACGGATGGATGGATGGATGGATTGATTTCTAAACAGATGGATGGATGGATGGATGGATGGATTTATGAACGGATGGATAGATGGATGGATGGATTTATGAACGGATGGATAGATGGATGGATGGATTTATGAGATCGGATGGATGGATGGATGGATGGATTTATAAACGGATGGATGGATGGATGGATGGATTTATGAACGGATGGATGGATGGATGGATTTATGAACGGATGGATGGATGGATGGATTTATGAACGGATGGATGGATGGATGGATGGATTTATAAACGGATGGATGGATGGATGGATTTATAAACGGATGGATGGATGGATGGATGGATGGATTTATAAACGGATGGATGAATGGATGGATTTATGAACGGATGGATGGATGGATGGATGGATTTATGAACGGATGGATGGATGGATGGATGGATTGATTTCTAAACGGATGGATGGATGGATGGATTTATGAACGGATGGATGGATGGATGGATAAATTGATTTCTAAACGGATGGATGAATGGATGGATTTATGAACGGATGGATGGATGGATGGATGGATTTATGAACGGATGGATGGATGGATGGATGGATGGATTGATTTCTAAACGGATGGATGGATGGATGGATTTATGAACGGATGGATAGATGGATGGATGGATTTATGAACGGATGGATGGATTTATAAACGGATGGATGGATGGATGGATGGATTTATGAATGGATGGATGGATGGATGGATTTATGAACGGATGGATAGATGGATGGATGGATTTATGAACGGATGGATGGATTTATAAACGGATGGATGGATGGATGGATGGATTTATGAACGGATGGATGGATGGATGGATGGATGGATTTATGAACGAATGGATGGATGAACGGATGGATGGATGGATTTATGAACGGATGGATGGATGGATGGATTTATGAACGGATGATGGATGGATGGATGGATTATAAACGGATGGATAGATGGATGGATGGATTTATGAACGGATGGATGGATTATAAACGGATGGATGGATGATGGATGGATTTATGAACGGATGGATGGGATGGATGGTATGAACGGATGGATGGATGGATTTATGAACGGATGGATGGATGGATGGATGGATTTATAAACGGATGGATGGATGGATGGATGGATTTATGAACGGAGGATAGATGGATGGATGGATTTATGAACGGATGGATGGATTTATAAACGGATGGATGGATGGATGGATGGATTTATGAACGGATGGATGGATGATGGATGGATTATGAACGGATGGATGGATCGACGGATGGATGGATGGATTTATGAACGGATGGATGGATTTATAAACGGATGGATGGATGGATGGATGGATTTATGAACGGATGGATGGATGGATGGATGAACGGATGGATGGATGGATTTATGAACGGATGGATGGATGGATTTATGAACGGATGGATGGATGGATTTATAAACGGATGGATGGATGGATGGATGGATTTATAAACGGATGGATGGATGGATGGATGGATTTATGAACGGATGGATAGATGGATGGATGGATTTATGAACGGATGGATGGATTTATAAACGGATGGATGGATGGATGGATGGATTTATGAACGATGATGGATGGATGGATGGATTTATGAACGGATGGATGGATGAACGGATGGATGGATGGATGGATTTATGAACGGATGGATGGATGGATTTATAAACGGATGGATGGATGGATGGATGGATTTATGACGGATGGATGGATGGATGGATGGATTTATGAACGGATGGATGGATGGATGGATGGATGGATTTATAAACGGATGGATGGATGGATGGATGGATTTATAAACGGATGGATGGATGGATGGATGGATGGATGGATTTATAAACGGATGGATGGAGGATGGATGGATTATAAACGGATGGATGGATGGATGGATGGATGGATTTATAAACGGATGGATGGATGGATGGATGGATTTATAAACGGATGGATGGATGGATGGATGGATTTATGAACGGATGGATGGATGGATGGATGGATGGATTGATTTATAAACGGATGGATGGATGAACGGATGGATGGATGGATGGATGAACGGATGGATGGATGGATGAACGGATAGATGGATGGATGAACGGATGGATGGATGGTCCATTATTCAAACTAAAGACTGTTAAATGTGAAGAATACAGAAAACAATAAATTCTGGTGACTTAACATTTTTAATTTTATTCTCAGTGTTTCAGAAAAGTTCTGTCTCGGTTCTGGAGTGTCCTCGTGGCCTGCAGGAGTTGGACTTCATGGACCTGCTGAGGTCCACCTTCCCTCAGCTGGCTGCTGGTCAACCTTTTGATATCTTCCTAGCTGCTAAGAACAGACAGCTGCAGCCTCTGTCGGTGAAGACTCTGACTCCAGAGGAGATCTGCTCCAACCACAGGTCCAGCGGAAACCCGACCCTCTACATCCGCCTTGGGGTCCGTCTCGGTCTCAGAACTTTTTAATACACTGATGTAGGATAAGGAGTTGTTTTAGTCAGAAAAACAGACTTGTTGTGTTTTATCTGTAGGCTTATATTAACGCCAACATGTCTGGCGACCTTTTACCAGCCGAGGTCCAAACCTTAGATGCTGAGCAGTTTGGTAGAACCGATTTTAAGACATAAATGGGTTGAATTTAGAAACTAACAAATAAATACACGCCCTGAAGCCAAATGTAAAGCTTTATTTAATTTGTGACTATTTTCTTTCAGAAAAGAGAGGACCCTCCTGCAGCCGACCCTGGGGTCATGAAGAGCGATGAAACCGGCCTTCATTCAGGGTAAATTATAAGCAGGACCAGTGATCCATTTTATTTCATTGGGGTAATTAGGGGCAGTAACTGCACTCATGTTTTACTGTTCAGCCCAGACTGTTAGTTCAAGGTTCACCTAGAGTTTGGTACAGTTCTAGGTTAGTTGTTTAGTTATTTTAACAGAAAACAAGCTAAGACTTGAGTTTTCCACTCGTAAACAACATAGATCTTGTTTATCCAGTTTTAAATTCAGTGTTGCCCTAGGGGTCACCGTCCAAAGAAAAACTTGGTTTGTTCCAAAGCTGACTGATGTTGTGATTATGTTGTGATGTTGTGTTATGATTCCCAGACTTCCCAGTTCAACATTTCCAAATATGCATAAAGTATGTTTAAAAGCCAAGTCTGGGCCAGGAAACCGACCAACGAAAGAACCGATACTGCTGAGAGGAGCGGGTAAATATTCAGCTCCAGCCAGAAGCTGGTTAATTGGCCACAAAAGGCATCTGGTTGGTTGGTGATGGACATCATACCAGCCATGGAGCATCAGAGCTGATTCTGACCCTGAAGCTACACATAGACCTCATGTTAGCTCTATATCTAGCTTTGTTTAGGGTTCTCAACCAGAGAAGGTGGATTGGTCCCTTGTGGCCTGGGACTACCATGGGCTTCCCCAGATGAGCTGGAGAGTCAGTGGGGAGAAGGATATCTGATCTCGGTGGAAGACAGTGAATGGGTGGATGTTGTTTGATGCATCAGGAAATGTTTCAGGACGACATTAAGTTGTTTTGGTAAAACGGTTTTGGAGGAACTACAAATATATTGTTTCACTGCCATAACAGCAAATGTAGCTAAATACGAGTTTTCAATTTTAAAATGTTGTTGGGAGAGAAATAATATGTTTCCTCTTGCAGCATTCAAAAATGTTGATGCATATCATGTTTTCCTCAAATCGTGCAGCAATTTAGACATGTGTTTATTTGTTAGGGTTTCAAAAACGTTAATATGTTTATGCATCACGGAGTTAAATTTTCCTCTCCCTCTGCAGCCCTATCCATATAAGTCTGGACCAAACAGAGATGGGCGAAAATGGCGTAGACCCAGGGAATGATGCTGAAGATGACAACTGGAACCCTGATCCTGAACCTCAGACCGCCAAAAGAACAAGGAAAACGAAGGAGAAAAGTGTGTTGAGAAGGACTGGGGAGAGTAAAATGTCGTGTAAAGTGTGCGGAGCCTGGTACAGACAGCTGGGGAGTTTGATCAGCCACGTCTGGAATCACATCAGCGACCCTCAGGGTGTCTGTGGTGCTTGTGGGGAGAAGTTTGAGGATGCGGAAGAGTTAAAGGAGCATCTTCGAAATCACCAAAAGGTCCACAGCTGTCAACACTGTGGGAAAACTTTTGTCTCCATCCAGAGTCTCAACCTTCACGTTGCAAAGCACACTGGGGAGAGTCAGTTTAAATGCAGTGTTTGCAGTAAAACCTTCACAAACATGGCCTCCCTGAATTATCACCAATGGCTCCATGTGGAGGATAAACCACACAAGTGTGACATTTGCCTTAAAACATTTGGCTTGGAATCGCATCTGTTATCCCACAAAAAGCTGCACACAAACAACGAAAAACATGTCTGCGACGTCTGCAACAGGTCTTTCCGCCTTCGCCGAGCTATGACCCAGCACAGGCTGACCCACTATGAAGATAAGCAGTACGCCTGTGAGATCTGCGGGAAGCGCTTCAAACTAGAGGGTTCGTTGAAGGTCCACAACAAGACCCACATGGAGAGAGATCGAACCTTCCTCTGCCACATCTGCTGCAGGACGTTTCTCTGGAAAGGAACGCTGATGGCTCACCTCAGGACCCACAGCAACGTGAGGCCGTTTGTCTGCGCCATCTGCAGTAAGGCCTTCTGGGTCAAATGTGACTTGAAGAAACACATGAGGACTCACTCCGACGACGCTCCATACGAGTGCCCAGAGTGCGGCCGCCGTTTCAAACAGAAGGCCAACCTGGACAGCCACATCAAGATCCACCGAGGCATCAAAATGTTCGTCTGCCCAGAGTGCGGGAAAGAGTGCTCCCGACGGGAACACCTGAAGGTCCACATGAGAACCCACAATGGAGACAAACCCTACAAGTGTACCGTCTGTGACAGAGCCTTCACCCAGAGCCACTGTCTGAAAACACACATGAAAAGTCACCAAACAGAGGAAACCCCTGTCCTAGATCCACCTCAGAGCCACCAGATGAATGAAAACCCTGTCCTAGATCCACCTCAGAGCCACCAGATGAATGAAAACCCTGTCCTAGATCCATCTCAGAGCCACCAGATGTATGAAAACCCTGTCCTAGATCCATCTCAGAGCCACCAGATGGAGGAAGACCATGTCCTGGATCCATCTCAGATGGATGAAAACCCTGTCCTAGATCCATCTCAGAGCCACCAGATGGAGGAAGACCATGTCCTGGATCCATCTCAGATGGATGAAAACCCTGTCCTAGATCCATCTCAGAGCCACCGGATGGAGGAAGACCCTGTCCCTGATTCAACAGAAGCCTGAACGATGGTGTTCAAAGACAGAAAAACAGGGACAGACTTTACTAAAATTGATGAGTATATATTAATACAATTCATGTAAAAACTCTCAGATTTGTTGGTTAACTTGTAATGTCAAATTAGATAGAAGAAATAAAACAGTTAAACATTATTTAAGTCATTCATGATATGGTGATTTTCCCATTTCTTCGTGTTGAATCCTGGAGCTATCCTAAAGTTGGTTCTGGAGTTCCGCAGGGGTCAGTACTAAGACTTGGTAAAATTATTTGACGACATGGGATACATTTTTCTTTTATGTGCACAATATTTGGTTATATGTATGCATAATGCCCTGCAGACTTAATTAAGCACTAGAAGTTCTGGATGACTTTTATACTCCAACTGCCAAACATCAACGGATTTTATTTTCTTTGGAAGACATTCTGGATATGCCCTGGGTTTTTTTCTCATCACAGTGTGAGTTACAACCTTCCATACATAGCAACTTAGAGGAATCCGGATAATATGCCGAAGCTAAAATTATATCGATACAATTCAAAAAATATAATTAAATATGCCGCATACATAGACACCCTAATATCAGAAGCTTTTACCATATTGTGTATTTGTCATGGATAAAAAGAATATTGAACTTGAAGAAACCTTGAGAAAGACCTGGAAATAGGTTTTTTCTCAACTACAATGTCCTTTATTCACACTCACTGCGTACCACTCCACTGCTGAAGGAAAAGGATGTCGACGTTTATTTAAAGTTTACTGCAAAAGATTTGGGGAATCCAGTAAAAAACTGGAAGAATATAGTCTGGTCAGATGATGTCAACACACACAGCCCTGGTTCGATGTGGTTCTGCACATCACCTAACAACATCCATCCATTATTTGTACCTGTCTATCATTGCAGGGTTGTAGAAGGGCCACACCTCAAAGACACAATGCCACAAGTGAAGTTTGCAGGGAGGAAAATAATGATGTGGGCCAGCATTTGGTACAATTTTAGGAGCGGGCGGTCTTTATCACTGAGCGAAGATATTAAACAGACGCAGCAGAATTCTCTCCTCCCAGCTCTCCACGAGGGAACCTTTATTCTTCAAAAGTCGCACAAAGTCATTTTCTTCATCACCATTCCTTGGTGTTACAAAGTGCTCCAAAAGTGTTCTTGTGAAGCAGCCTTTTTATAGAGTTACAAAGCATTGGTGTGTGTTGGGATCATTTACGTAATACATCTTGGCTCCCACACATTGTTTTGTCCACTTTTTCCAGGAAACCACATTCAGCCAACATCTGCAAACCTTTAAATGGGCGGACGTGACAGTTTGCAATAACAATTTCATCACTTATCTGGATGCAGATTCCATGTCACAGTGACCTGGCAACACTTTAGGGATGTCAAAAACTTTCCCAGCTGGCAAGGGTCAGAAAATCACAAGATTTCCTGCAATAACAAGCCCATTAGTTTTCCCCTCTCACCAAGGACTTTTCTCTAATGCACTCTGCTCTCCAGACAGTCAGGCGCATGTAAGAACCAGCCTTCACAAAGTTCATCTTGTAATGGGTAGAAACAATAATAACACTTTAATCTAGTCAAAGCAGAGCTTTATGCCTCCACATAGTCCCCCCTAATTAGCTTTTAAGCTAATTAACAGCTGAGTAGAGGTTTTTATTCATATTGTAAACATCCTGTGAATATTGTGATGTATTTGAGTGAGTAAAATGAATAAAATGTGAATGATTATGAAAGCAATAAATTACATTATGTAAAAAGGTAATAAGCAACCCTAAATGATTGCTGTTATTTAGGTCTGTAATATTTGGTCAACTAATTAATTAAAATCCTATTTAAAGTTCCTATGCGCACATATTTTAACTGTGTTAGACTATGATAACCTAAACCTAGTCACTAATTAGACAAATCCGGCTACTCTGTAGCTCTTCCCAAAAGTCTCCTTCAGGAACACATCTCATCAACTCACCCATGGAAGAAACATCCATGTCAGTCTAACTCACAAACTATGTGTCGATGAAGGGGGACCTTCAGGTCGGCCTTAAGGCACACCAGTCGAAAAACCCAAGGCCCACCCGTCCTAAAGGCGGGGAAACGTCTGGAGCCAAAGAGAAATCTCATTCTCCGGCAATCTGAACGAGAGATCTCTGTTTTTAATCTAAAATGGTGTCATTACCAACTATTTTAAGACCTTACTGCCAATCAGGTCCTGGTTCATTATTCTTATTCACCACATATTTGTAACAGAAAACATTGACCATGTTGAAACTCTGAAGCTGAATATCACTAAAATGGATGCTCCCATTCTATCAGAGTTCATAAACAGCTTATAAACATTTCAGAACATTAAAACGACATAAAGACAAACTTAGAGTTATAACAGAAATTGAAAAAAACCCATCAGTAAATTCTCAGCAGCAAACAGTGTAGTTCAGTCTCTGTCCTTGGTCCTCCTGGACCTTCTTTAGTCTCTTAGATTGGTTCTTTTCACTTTATTGCTCTGGCATCGCATTAATCCCGATTCAGGGTCCCCCAAAGTCTTCATGTGTCCATAGGTCTCTGAGTCCAGCGCCCAAAAAGTTTACTTTTACGGCCAGTCTCTGGATTGGTGTCTTCCTGAGAAAACAGAGAATACTGACAGTATCGTGCTAACCCATGACATTAAGTACCACATGTCTAATTAAACATCCTTCGTCATAATATTCCATATAATGTATTCTTGATGTCTCCATAGTCCGATTCTTGTTTGTGTCCACTTTCACGTCCGATCAAAAAATAACTGCTTCCACATATTCCCCCCTAACTCATACAAAACTCTAAAAAATAAAGAATATGAAACCAACTAATGTTTCTAGTAACAGAATTAAGTTGTGCACAAAGGAGATTGTTGTAACTTCAGGGTCAACTCAGGCCAAAAAACACCCAAAACAGATCTGCCTTCATGGATAAACTACCTGTTAAAGAAATTGAAACCAAATACATTCATCTTACCTTCCTAATTAACAAAACGAGAAAACGTTGTTCAACCAAAATGGCAGTTAGACCCTTATTAATCTCCTTTTAGTTACTACATCATACATGTTATCCAAGCATTAGACGTTAGGGGCCCTTGTTCAGATCATAGTTGTAACAGAAGTATCACATGTAAATTGGGTGTCTTGCATCGTAGCATCACCTTTTCTGTATTTCCTTAGTGTCATTTTTCCTGTATTTCCCCTCAACGTCCTCCTTTATCATAGTCCAATGCGATGATGACGTGAACAGGGTTGTGAAGACTTTCACAGCAGTGCTCAAACTCCAGCCCCGAGTACATAGGAATCTCAGAAAACAAAATATTATGAGGCAAAACTGAAATTTTTAACCAAATCTAAGTAAATCTTTTAGATTATAATTGTGCTGCAGCAAATATACAATACATAAGGTTCTTAAGAAATAGAATAAATGGTCAAACCATTTCCCATTCAGGAAAATATTCTTCTAAAGCTCTTAACGAGAACCCAGGTCCAGCCTCCACATCAACGAAGGGTAACGTTCTGTAGGTCAATTTGGTTCCTCTCATCACCTGTAAAAGGCTACTGATAGAGAGATCTGAACTGCTCCTTTTAGCAGTGATAATCAATTATATTTCACTCAGGGTTTTCATGCAAAAGAAGAAACCGAAGTTAGCAAGGATAGTTCAAGCAATCACCTTTTTCCCTGGATCATGCTTAGTGCCATTCTAACTCACCTATCAGCACAGATTGTTGTCCTAACTATGTATTTCTCAGACATTATCCTGAAAAGAGATAGATTGACATTGCTAAGTACTTTGTTTTTTTGTAGTTGAAAATAAGTTGAAAAAATCTTCATTTGATCCAGTGCCTGAAATAGTGCGTCTGGTGCGCATTTTATTATCATTCAGAATTAGACATTTTATAAAACTGTGTGTGACCTACCTCATGTGTTTATTCTATTCTTTAAAATGATCTAATAAACTTTTGACTTAACACCCATTTGATCAGAAAGATGCATAAGAACATTTAGATGTGTTATTCAGGCTTCACAGATAAGCTCAGGTTTTCCATCTCATTTCAACTTAAGTCATGAGCCTTGTCATTTTTTGTACTTTAAATGGTCCTCTCACTCACAGTTAAATAATCTTTTCTTTGTGATATTAGATGCCGTTTTTAAATGAGAGACTCCATGTTTGAGATGATGCATCCAGTTTATTCAATGGAGAGAAGATCTGTAGTTTTCACTATTTTCCACTAAACTGTCACTGTTGGGGCTGCTGAGATAAATCAGGAGGATAGAGAATGAGGCCAAAGCCAGTCCACCTCTATCTCACTCTACGTCTGTCCGTCTCCTCTCTCTCTAGTTTTCTTTAGGCAGTTTAGTTTGTTGTTTTGTCTTTTTCTTTCAGCTTTTAGTTGTTAATTGCTTTGGCAATTCATGCCATTTTATTTAACATATTTGGCATTGACTTCAGCTTCTTTAGGTTATATTTTCTTTAGTTTGCTCCAGTACATCTAGCTCAGCTGGTCGTCTTTTTAGTTCTGGTCCGTACTTGCATTTCAATAACCGTTTCAACAAATAATTTTTAGGTAACTTCACCTAGTTAAGGCTATTTTCCACATAGTCAGGTGCTATGTTTCTGCTATTTTGTTAATTATCAGATTTCAGCTGATATTCTATAGTCAACGTCATCTTGTTTCCTCAAGCTTTCAGATGGAGAAGTCGGCTTACGCCACTCAAATTTTTTCTAGTTTTTTATTTGCTTCTGCGCCGTTGGATGTTTTGAATAATATTGTATCTTCAAATATACTAACTTAATTTAACCACTGATTTCTATACTAATATTCAAATTCTATGATACTTCGTCTCTCCTGCTAGTATTGTACATTTTCATTTAGTTAAAGCTGGCATCCAGTACCAGAGATCACAGCTCATTAGGGGTTTGTTCCTCCACACATTTTTCTTATCTAAAAGATTAGTTTTTAACTTCAATGCAAGTTTTAACCCTTATTCGTCTTTACTCGGGGGTGCGAATACTTAATGGAGTCTGCACTTTTGTGCTTTTTTGCAAGGATGTGATTGTTTGGCATTGTCTCTCCAACTCCTGGGACTTCTCAAAAAAAAAGATAACGAGTGCCAAAGGAGGCAGTTCATTCCTCCTCCTATGATATAAACCTCTTAGTTTGCTGACAGTCTGAGACTTTATTTATAGCCACGTCAAACACCGCTGCTGTTTTTCACTAACAGAGATTATGTTGATTTATAATTGTCTGTACACCGAACAAAAAGTTTCACAATCCAGATCACATTGTGCTTGCTCTTTTTGGGCAAAGAATGTCAAAACTACATTTTGCCTTAAGGGAACCTTATTGTTTCCTGAGATCTTCCCTTCAGTGACAACATTTTATTAAGATTTATTTTTAAAGAGAACTTTTAATCAAGTTCCAGTTTTAAATTCTCTAAGCACTTCCGTCCTCTTTCTGTCTAAATTTTTCAGCTGATTCGAGTTTTTGAATATTTAAAATAAATCTACTATTAATGTTTATTTTGTTGGAATCTTCACCTCTGAATATAGTTTTATATGGTGATGCTTTACTTTTTAGCAACTTTCCTAAGTCAAACATGTTCTTCATGTGTGCTTTTTATTTCTGTCCTTGTTCTGGGATCTAATCCAAACCCATTTCTGACCCTACTGGCCTTCTGAAGAATGTTTCCAGGAAACATTCTTCGCTATGTTAGAGGTTCCTGTCCTACAAACCACATGAGATTGAGCCAAATGCTGTCTGGGGGTTTCCAGTTGTTGTTGGACGACTTTTATCACAAGAATGTTCAGAATTCCTCAGAGTTTTAAGCTGACTCTCTCAGTAGTTAGTAGGATTTATAAAGGATCAATCTGCAAAATAATCTCAGAATGCCCCATAATAGGATCTCGTTTAAACCTTGTCATTTTCATGATCATTATCCTCAAAGAAGTCTCATAGTCTTTAACCGTATTTTGATTTTCGTGCATAAATCACGTTTGTTTAGTTGTTTCCCAGTTCATCCATTTCTCAAAATTAAATAGCACATTAAATAATATTGATTTGCAGTTAGTTTTCAGGTGGTTTTTGTTTTTGTTTTTTTTTGTAAGTCTAAAATTCTATTTTCGCTTTACATCTAAAAATACTCTGTCTCCTGTAGATCAAATTTCAAGGTTAAATTTGTGACCAAGATAAAAACCAAATTCCTTTCCTAGCAATCCTCAGCAAACAATAAATAACAATTCTTTCGACAAAAAAACTCAGGACTGCAGTTCTGTCATGTAAAAAAAATTTCGTTGATTTTATCCACTAAAAGCGTACTTGTAAGGAAGTCACCTCTAGTTTAACATCATAAACAACTATCTGAAGTTGTGACATATTTCTCAAGTTTCCACAATTCTCCTCCTCAACATATTTTCCTGTAATCCCTTTAGGAAACTAATGTTTGCTAACACTATGTTTTTCAGCCACCTTTACATTCAGCACAAATACTTAAAAGGTAGAAAAGAACAATATTCAAAAGTATAATTCTTTGAAAAAAAACGTAGTAAACTGCTCAACTGGTTTTTCCATTTTGGCAAATCAAGAAATATTAAATTAACTTATTTTGTGTTATCCTAAACATAATGTGTGAATCAAGTAGGTCTATATTATTTGGAATAATTTTATGTCCAAAGTCAGTAACTTATATCAGATGTCTTTTATTTATGTTTAGCTATTATATACTTTCTTTTGTAAAGCTAACTATGTCACAATAAGTCAAATATTTCAAGTGATCCATGCCTAGTTTGCTATCTAGTCTGCTTTGCAACTAAAACTATTTGTAAATGTCCTTTCATTTACTTGTTGTCCTAAGTATCTGAATGCTTTCCTTTTTTCATGTAGTCGACACGTGGATTGTTTAATAGGAATGACTCAACGGTATCCTATGGCCATTAGATAAATCATGAAGCAACATGAAAATGTTCCTGTACCTTACCTTTCCCTATGTAACAGAGCAATTTGATAACATCTGCATGTCTTTCCATTGAAACAAGGTGGTAGAATGCGAAAGATTTAGCACTGCAAAAAGGGGAAAAAGAAAACTTAAAGCAATACTGTTAGTTATTTGTTAGTCAGATTTTTAAATGCAACTCATGCAATCAACCCTGGCTTGTTTTGGTCACTTAATAATGAGGCTGAATCTGTTCCACCATGAAACATCTCTGGTCCATAATGTTCATCTGTGTCGCTGCACATAGTTCATAGTTGACAGTTTTCAGAGGAGATCAGGTAACGTCGGACATGAACCTATTTCTTATGCAGAAAGAACAAAGTAAAGAAATTAAATAACCATGAACTTTTGCAGAAATTCCCTTTTTTTTTCATATTAATAAGATTCCAATAAATTAAAGATTAAAAAACAAAAAGGATTCAAAGTAAAATGAAAATAGTAGCTTAATTGAATGCAGAGATATATATGAAAGTTTCAACCAACAGGTAATCTGTTTCTGATCCCGTATGGTTACTTCTTTGGTTATTGTCACATAGTTTCTCTAGTCTGATCTGATAAATTTGCTTCTGAACTCATAGAGACTGTTCTAATATCAGTTCTACAGCTTTTTAAGGTCAAGACATCAACAGTAAAACATTTCTGTTAAATATCAAGTGTATTTCGTAGTAGTAACCTAACCTGTCTATTAACATTATATATACATCTTCTCAGGCTCTCCTCCACCCCCCTTTTATAATGTCTTAGTGAGTGGGGCGTGAGAGATTTTGGCAACTTTTGACTTTGTTTTACTCCTAATTTCCCTCACAGTATTTGGTCAGATGCAGTATAAATTTGTTTCAAATGTCTGGTTACTCTGAGCTTTTCTACTTTTGTCCATATTCGACATCTTGCAGATCTTATCAACTTTTTTAAACTAAATTGTGTTTATCATCAGTTGGAGCTCAAAAGGCAATGAATTACTTTGCTATGGAAGAACTCATGATGGCCCTCAATAATTTTTATTCAGTAGCTGTATAATTTTTAACTCATTTTAATAAATTTCAGAAATACTTTATTAGTCTCCAGTGATTATAAAAAAAATTGGCCCAAATTGTTCTATTTAATTTATTTTTATTTTGGATGATAGAGAGATTTTGTTATTCTACATTTTGTAAACAGAAAAATGAATTTAATTGATCTAAGTGAATCTTTTTAGCACATCCTGCAATTTATCTCTACAGCCTCTGGTCTGATCTGGCTGGCTGTTCAGTGAGGCTTGGTGCTGCTCTGTCCAAAGCCTTGTTAACGTGTCTGGAGACATTCCTTTGCTCCAGCCTTTATTTTATCGGCTCCAGCATTCTTCACTGTCATCTGAGGTCTGAGCAGGCTGTGCCCAGTGCTCTGTTGTCCACGTGTGAAAGTTTTGTTCTCCATGTTAACAGGCTGTAATTCAGTGATTCATCAGAAAGTCACAAAATACCATGCAGCTTCCTTCATGAGACTTTGCCTCGATACAGCAGACACAATATTTTCAACCCTTTCTGCCATAACAGAACATTTTTATTCTTTTAAAGGCTGCATTATTATTTCTGCAAGATGAGTTCATTTGTTTTTGTTTAATTCATTTATTTTGTGTATTATTTAACATAAAAACTTTGTATTTGTAAATTATTATCATGCCACTGTTTGTAAACCTTGAGAACACATTAAAATTCATCTTTCTAATATTAATTTTGTTTAGAATTTAGCAAGAATTGGAAAGTTCTCTCAATAGCAAATCCATAACATTACATTGTAGTTTTTAATTGATAAGGCGATGTAGTGCATATAATAAGCCAGTAACTTACTATTCATAACTGTTCCTTATTTGTTGGTTTTTTCATGAAGTCATTGTATCACTCTGTTCCTTATTGTTTAATCTAAAGAAACGACCAGTCTGGCCTGGACCAACTCAAATCTCTAGTCAAATCTTTCTTCCAGCAATAAATTGATTCCTTGTTAGATCACAAGTCATTTCCCTTCTCCTGTCTATCTGATATTTATTCATAAATCAAGCTACATTCTCTGTTTTTCATTCTTCCTCTTGGTGTGGCATCTCTCACTTCTGACTTTTACATTGTTCAACAAAATAAATAAAAAAACTCATATTACACTAAAAACACATTTACATACTAACTAAGCAAGGATAAAAACTGTCATATTGTATTATCCACCTTTAAGGCTAAAGAAATAGTTTGAACATGATCCAAGAATTTGTTTCCACCCACTAGAATATTTTTAAAATTGATGCTTTCTATAGTGTTTTTCAAAATCTAAGAACTCAAAATAAAATAAGGGAATTTACCTTGATAAAGATAATTTCTGATTCTATACCTTTTAGAGATTTCTTTCCATCAAATTTGTCCAAAATGTGTAATATTCGCATGACTAAACTTTCATTATTCTTTTACGTAGGCAACCACAATGATATGTGACCCATTTTATCAGTAAAATATTAATGAACTTCAGTAAAATGAAAAGTAGACAGTAGAAGCTCTGGCCCGGCCCCTCAGAGGACGTCCCTGTGGAGGGAACTGGAGCCCCCCTTCTGCTCTGCTCCTAAAACACACTCTCATGCTGAACCCCTGACTTTCACAGACGTGGCACACTTCCTCTATTTCAGAACGTTCTTTCGTTTAACCATTAAGTTAAACTCCATAAAGACTTCAACATACAGGTTCTTTGATGGTTAAGACAATATAAACACTTTCCTTTGTATTTACACAAAAGTTTTCCTAATCAGGCAGTTAACATTTGAGCTTCACTAGAAAAGAAAGAAAATTAGATAAAAACCTGGATTCTCACTTAATATGGACATTCTATCAATTTTCTTGTCAATTTTTGTGAAGTTAATTTAGACTCAAGGTAACTGCAGACCACTCCGCGCTCAATTTAAACTATTTATAGTTGTTCAATCATAAGTCCGGACTTTGTGAGCACTGAGAGGCTCGCAGCATGGAGTTCCTAAAAACTGTCATACTTCTGTGAATAAATGATCAAAAATAAAGAACAAAGGAAAAAAATTGGATAAACAAAAATGTTAGTGACAATGAACCCACATGTATGACAGACGGATTCAACAATTTGATGAACACAGACACAGACACATGGACAGACATTTAGACAAACATTTAGACAGACATATGCCGGCATTTAACATTCATACTTTTATACATCATATATACATTTTGATCCCCATTTGTGGTTCTGTTACTTGTTTCCGTGTGTGCGTTCGTATGTTGTATGTTGTGTGGCTATGCATGTGTATGTTTCGTGCGTGGGTGCTGTGTGTCCCAACAAGCCCACTCTCTTCGTTATACGCTGGTGGAAGCAAGACACGGCGTGTGTGCACGACGCACACACACACAACTTGGCAACTCCATTCACCGAGGCTAGAGAGAGCTTCTTTTTTTCTTCTTCAGTCAGTTTCTACCAGAAACTCCTTTCCCTATTTACAGTATGCTTTCATTCTAATCAAGTTTTGAACAATTTCCTTTAGATCTATCCCTCAAGAGTGAACAAAAATTCAAGCAGTAAATTTTAACCAGTAACACATCTATATCTACATTTGATTTGGGCATAACTCAACACTTAATCCATAGGAACCATAAAACAAGTCCAAAGCAAAGCTTCAGGTTGCGCACCACAAAAGCTCATTTGTTGTTTTAACACAGCAAAAGGAGGGGTGAAACTTGGAAAACTTTAAGGTCATCAAAATCAAAACACGCAGTTCGTCTTCTCATCACATGCAGCTCGCTTCAGTGGCCACATTTCAGTCTGACGTCGCATACAACTCATATAATTACAAAACACCATCGTTCATACATCATTCCGGAGATTCACCCATTCATATATCTACCATACGCTGCGGATCCAGGCTTTTTATCATACATCTCATCCACACTTTTGAGAATTCTTCACACCTTTCATGCCCCCCCGGGGGTCCACTGACCTGATTAATAGTTTTGATGGTCAGCCGAGTCCGTTTTTAAAACAAATATTTTTAATGTGTGCACACATTTCTAATTGTTAGATTATTGACTCTAATCCCTTTAACGGATTAATTTAACATTCTGCAGAAAACCGATCACCACTGGTCACCATAGAGATCTCAAACGAAAAAAATCTCAATCATGTACATGAAAACTTTCACAGCTGTGAGCTTTCCAGCTCCGGACAACACCCGGAGGCCAGTTTATCTTATCTCAAATTAAATCCACTGCTGAATTTCCTCAAGGTCTCCTACGTACCTTTTTCTAACAGTTTTTATAAATGAAATTAGCTGTCTCTTACACAAGAAGGCTTAATTCTCGAGAGCATCAGTATTTCGTCCAGACACTATATAAAGACTTATGTCTGTTTCGGACACCACTACCGAGCAGGGGTGCGATTACTTTTCAGACTGCCTTTAGCCAATCCAACTTTATGTTTTTTAGGCAGTCCTCCTGCATGCAGAAATCGTGGAGATTATGAGAAGAGAGGAAAAGATAGAGACCTACAGTCTCTGTTCTAGTCACCTCAGTCTGGAGCCCGGCAGCTGAGAACTCTCTCAACAAGAAAGGAGACATAACTCACCTCTCCCTGCTGTGGGCCCTTGATTCCCCCCGGCCGTCCGAAGCCCCCTTCGGAGGGGTGACCGCAACCTCTCCCGGTAGATTGAATCACGTCGGGTCCACCAATTTTAGGAGCGGGCGGTCCTTTTATCACTGAAGCGAAGATATTAAACAGACTCAGCAGAATTCTTCCTCCCAGCTCTCACGAGGAACTTTAATTCTTCAAAGTCGCACAAAGTCATTTTCTTCATCACCATTCTTGGTGTTACAAGTGCTCCAAAAGTGGTTCTTGTGAATCGCCTTTTATAGAGTTACAAAGCATTGGTGTGTGTTGGGATCATTTACGTAATACATCTTGGCTCCCCACATTTTTTTGTCCACTTTTTTCCAAGGAACCACATTCAGCCACATCCTCAAACCTTTACAATGGGCGGTACGTGACAGTTTGCAATAACAATTTCATCACTTATCTGATGCAGATTCCATGTCAACAGTGACCTGGCAACACTTTAGGGATGTCAAAACTTTTCCCAGCTGGCAAGGGTCAGAATATCACAAGATTTCCTGCAATAACAAGCATTAAGTTTTCCCTCTCACCAAGGACTTTTTCTCTAATGCACTCTGCTCTCCAGACAGTCAGGCGCATGTAAGAACCATCCTTCACAAAGTTCATCTTGTAATGGTAGAAATAAGACTTTTAATCTAGTCAAAGCAGAGCTTTATGCCTCCACACAATCACACCTCAACATTAAAGAAGGTGTAAATATAGGAATGTTAAGAAGATGAAACCAGTAAAAAATTTTAAACAACGGTCCCAAACATACAGCCAAGGAAACTACTGGGTTTAGAGCAAGAAGGTTAAACTGTGATAATGACCCAATCACCTGAACTGAAAATCTCTGAAAAGAAGATCTGTGTTCATAGAAAGGACCTCAAGAACTTCAAGGTTTGAAGAAGAATGGGTGAAAATCCCACCTGTACAATGATTATAACTGGTTTCTCCATACAGTAGACATGTTAAAGATATCGTTACCCTAAAAAGGCTTTTGTGTGGAGTATTTAACACATTTCAGTAATGGTTTTCAATACTTATTTCCTATGTCCATCTAATTTCTACCTACAACTTTGAGGACTTTTGATTTCCTTGTGTGGATGACTTGGGTTGTCGCCATATTGTCACATTAATATTTGTTTTATGCTAAAAGAACTACTACAAACTTTAATCTAGTCAGTGATGGGGGGGGGGGGCGGACTCATAACATCTTAATAAGAAAGGATAACTCACTGATTGGCTCCTACTTAAAAGTAATAATTTGGTTGAATCAGACTAAAAATTTTTACAAACTCCGTTCATAAAAGGCAGAGTTGTTCTTTTTGTTTAGTTCATTTTGTACATAGAAGCAGAGCAGTCTATAGATTATAAAGGTCAATTAAAAAGCATGCGTTTTATTCAGGCACTGATAAAGCAGTGAAATGTACCTAAAGACCCAGGAAGCTAGTTGTGTCAAAGCAGTGGCCAGGAAATGTTTCACCAGGATGGCCAAGATGAGGCACCATGGTGGAGAGGAACGGAGAGAACACCGTGACATGATCAGGATGTCTTCTCATTGTCCTGGCCTCCCAGTGGAAACACTCCCAGCTGAAGCTAAACTGGACCTGCAGCTGGGGGCTGCTGGACGTGTGAAAACCAATACCCATCCATCAGCGGGAGACCTTAGCTCTGGAGAGCTGCCATCCTGCTCCAAAACACCTGCATCAAATGATCGGCTCGTTGCCAGGCCTCTACAGAGCTGAGGTTCTGTTGAGGGAATTCAGCCATCTGATGCAGGTCTGTTGGAGCAGGCAGGCATCTAAACGTTGTATGATGGTAGCTCGGCAGGACTGGACTTGGTCATCTCTGGTTTAGGGATGACCAGGGGGAGCAACTGACACAAAAAATCATTTTCTGCTCAGGTTCAGATAGAAACTCCTTTCCCATGCAAGTTAAAACACGATAGAACACCTTGGATCAAACCCTGCGTGTCTTTGGCCCTTCCTTAGTCATGTTTTTCCTGCTTTACAGCCAAACAGTTGATATTCTAATCTACTCAGTTGGCTAAACTAAACTGAAGCTGTCCCAACAAATGTCTCCCTGCAGCAGGAGGTCCAGAGTTACACTGCTTTTATCAGATGTCATAATCTCTAATATTTTAAAACATTGGACTGGTCCAATCTAGCATCAGAACCACAATAATAGGGAATCTCCAGAAAAAAATGTACAAATAACTGATCATAAATCAGGAGAACAGAGAAACTAATTAGCCAGAAGTACGAAATGAAAGTAGCCAGAAACACTTAAAGTGGACCAGAACAAAACCCACTTGGCTGTCATTGGAACATTGTTCTTCCTTTTTTTCCGACCCACCAGCAGAACTCAGCAAGGCTGTGGAGTCAAGACCGGAATCAGCAGCAACTCTGAATCGAATCTACTCGTTCTACATGCACTGCAGGGTTCAGTGGTTAGGATTCATTGGAATGTATGACTGACGTTAGTTTAGTGCCTCGAGATGAGTAGGAATGGACCCGATTCATGACCCGATTCCTTCGATACCCGAAGGTAACCTGGGTCTGGGTCATGCAGTCAGTACTGTTCACACAGTTTCTCTGGAGAACAAAACTTCACTGAACTCAGTTTAATATGAAAGATTTTAATTCAGTGGGAGAAATCACAGAATAATCCACACAAAAAATTAAACTAGAAATGATTACTGTAATAAAGTGGAACATCACAGAAAACAGCTCTAATCATCAGCTGTGATTCTGACCCATTCCTCCAGTCTTCTAATATGTGACCCATAAGGCGCTAAAGTTCTTTCAGGAATCGGGTAAAGCAAGAAAAACTGGAAACAAAGAAGGACAAGTTTATTAAAATACAAACAGTTAGAAAATCAACTAAAACCCACAAACAAAAAGCTTCAAAGAAACTAAAAATACCAAATAACAAAAAACCTGGATTAAAAATCCCAGGAGTCCAGTTCTACTCGGTCCAAGGGAGACAGGAAAATGTTCGAGCCATTTTAGGGCCTGACAGCAGTCGAACACCTCCAGAGCACCGGGCGTGGTCGTCATCTGCCCTAGACCCGCTCTCTTAGCGCCCGCTCTCACCACTTCCCCCTGTAAAGACCAGCGTACCCGCCCGCCGCCGCTCCCCTTCCAGTGCTCTCCTCTGGTGTTGGACCCGGTATGTTTTTGTGTGTCGGTTTGTAACAACAAAAAACCAATGAAATCACCGTCCGTTCCACCGCTGCTGTACAGGACACTGCTCTGATGCAGCAGCGGCTCTCTTAGCGCCCGCTCTCACTGCTCCCCCTGCGAAGACCGGTGCACCCCCAGCAGCCAGTCTTCTTTAAGACTTTTGTCCTTCAGACATCAGACTTGGATCCAAGCAGTTTCCATCTGGTTTCTCCTGTGTGTTTTCAGACCTTGGATCTGGGTGAAGGTTTTGGCCTGGAGAGTTCTCTCCGTTATGGATCCTCATGTGGACCTCCAGGGCCTCCGGTCTGTCAGTCACCTGGCCGCAGATCGCGCACAGACAGCGTTGGATGCATGAATGCGTCATCATGTGGTTGTTCAGGTAGACTGCTCGGCTGAAGCAGCGCCCGCACTCGAAGCACTTGTACCGAGTCTCGCCCGAGTGAACGATCATGTGGACCTTCAGTGTTTCCTCGGACACAAAGCCCATGTTGCACAGCTTGCAGAAAAACGAGCCGTCTGAGCTGTAAGTCTGCGTGTTATTCATCCAGTCCCGGTTGGTTCGGAAGGTGGCGGATGGCTTGCCTCTCGCTGTGTGGGTCTTCTCGTGCTTCCTCAGTGTGACTTTTAGTGTAAACGTCTTCCCACAGAGTTTGCAGCTGTGGTGTTTACCTCCTCTGGCATGCAGATTTCTGTGAGCTAGAAGATCTGACCTCCGAACAAACCATTCTGGACAAAGATGACACTTGACGGCTCTTTTTTGCAGATGGACCCGGCTATGACCATTCAGGCCTGACAAGGTTGAGAAGGTTTTTCTGCAAACTTTGCATTTAAACGCACTTCCTGCTAAGTGCTTAGCGACGTGACGGTTGAGGGTGATGCTGGAGAGTAAGTACTTCCCACAATGCCAACAGCTGTAGCCTTTTTTGTGACTTCTGAGGTGTTCCTTCAATCCTTCCACAGACACAAACTTATCTCCACAGGCCCCACAGACGCCATGAGGCTCGTAGACGTGTTTCCAGACGTGGCTGATCAAACTTCCATGCTGCCGGTACCACATCCCACACACTCCGCAGGTCAGCCTGTTGTTCCTCCCCTGTATCTGTGGCTCCACACCCTGATTACAGCTGACATCTTCATTTAAAGCCACATCTGTATCGGTGCTGGAGTCGCTGTCGTCGTCTTCATCCGTTTCCAGCTCGTCGGGTTCAGATTTAGAGCTCGTGGACTGATGGTTTCCTCCAGAACCTGAAGCATCTTCAACGAAGCTGCAAAGAAGGGAAACATGTCAAAACGCTTCACCAGCAAGCAACCATTGTGCCGTTTTCCTGCTAATTGGCAATCACTCACCGGCCACTTTATTAAGTACACCTATTGGTTTTTTTAAACCTTTAATTAACAAAGAAAGGTCTCGTGGGATCAAACATCTCTGCTGCAAGAGTTTCCAGCATAAAGGTCTAAGAAGAGATCCTAAAATGTACAAAACACCTGCAATCTGATGTGGATGCTTTTAGGTTTTTAAGAAAAGATTTTAAAATGTCTAACGTGACAAAGAAGATTATTCCATGCAGACAGCGAAGCATTCTGGGATGCGGAGGCACAGAGACTAGGAAGGAGCTTTCAGAATGAAGCTTCCAGGGTGTTTCTGGGTCCTGGACCTGCAGGAATGATGGAAGCAGACCGAGAACCGCCTTATAGGTTAAGACATGCCAGGAAGTACTGAATCAGCCAATCACAGGGCAGGACCCGAACACATTAGCTATATCTAGGTGTGCTAAAGATGACTGAAGTTCAAACTGAGCATCAAAATGAGGAAGAAGGATTTAAGTCACGTTGACTGCAGCATGATGGGTGGTGCCAGACAGGCTGGTCTGAGGTTTCCAGAACCACACAACCATCAGGTGACAGAAAATGGTGCCATAGATAAGACCAAGAAAAAAATAACAGATTGGAAAACCATTTGATGATCCACCAAGTCTCTTCCAGCTGCAACACGATGGGTCGGGTCAATATTTGGTTCTTACTCCTGCTCTGTATCAGTGGTTCTGGTTGGTAGAGGTGGTGTCATGATATGGGAGATTTATTTTTAGCACACTGCTTAGTGTTGTTACTGACCAGATCCACCCCTTTATGACCACACTGGACCCATCTTCTGATGGCCGGTTCCAGCAGGATTATGATCCACGTCTCAAAGCTCAGACCATCTCAAACTGAACATCAGAATGAGTTCATCTAACTCCATGACCTCCAGATCTCCAGAGAGGCCCTTTATGATCTGCTGCATCAGGGGATCAGGGGTGCTGGGCAGCTGGAAACAACGATCCGAGATTAAATCTGAAGGATTCGGGCATGAAAAGCTCCTAAACCATCAGAAACAGAACCGATACGAGCCGATGCAGAACAAATGTCACTGAAAGGATCTTCATCCAGACAGTTCTAAGGCTGGAGGAGTTTCTTCTCTGGATGCTTTCAGTAAATATTAAGACTCAACATGAACAGCTGAAGTTAACAGGTCTGCATACAAAGAAAAAGCTCTAAAACAAATTACCTTTCTGTTATAATGTTACAGAACATTTCAATTGGTTTCTAAAACGGACCAGAACCAAATCCCTCCTCCTGTTTCCAACTTACATTATTGGGAGTCCAGATTCATAGTTCTCTGTGAGAACAGGATCCACTGTGAGGGAGTCAACAGAACATTCTTCCTCCTTCACCTCAGTCTTCACCACTTCCTTCTAAAAGTGATTGAATTCAAATGAACAAACAATCAGAACCCCAGAACCCTGAACAAGAACTTCCCTTGGCTACATCACTGACCCAGTGGGTCTGGGTATCCAAGGAGACCACGTTGCTCTGATCTGCCTCCTGGTCATGTTGTTGCGATGTTGAGCTGAAGGACCCGTCGACACCTTCAACGCAGCTGCTGCAGAAAATGAAGAGTTTGTATTGAAGGAGGACAAAGACCCATTAAGACGTCTTTCATGGGGATGGAGGGAGGGATGGAGGGAAGGATGGATAGATGGATGGATAGATAGATGGTTGGATGGATGGATGGATGGATGGATGGAGGTATGGATGGAGGGAGGGATGGAGGGAGGGAGGGATGGAGGGAAGGATGGATAGATGGATGGATAGATAGATGGTTGGATGGATGGATGGATGGAGGGAGGGAGGTATGGAGGGAGGGAGGGATGTTCTTCACCAGCTAATGAACAGATCTGATAGTTGAGCAGAAGCGACAATATTGAATTAATGGGCCCTGAAGTTCTGGCAGAGCTTTACTTTGGACCGGTTGTTATGAATGGGTTGACCTTGAATGGAACCAGGATTCCTCGCTCTTCAGCACCAGGTTGGTAGATGTAGAATTACTGATCAGAGGCTCACTAGCCTCCGTGTTTGTCTGCATTTTCTGAAACAGACGAGATGAAAGAGTGTCTGTGATCACAATATAGAACTGGAGTCACCATCAATACAGCAGAGAACCGCTGGGCTGCAACAAATACCAGCAATCAAACCAGAACCAGGCTCTAGGCCCGGTTCAAGTCTGTTATATACCAGCTCTCTGCCAGCTGACCCTTGTTTAACGGAGCAGAAACATGTTTTAGGAACATTTTTTTATTAAAGTCATTCAAAAACTCAAACCAGAGACTGGAAACATTTTTCTTTACACTATTTAAAAGAATTATTGATTATCTAGGTTTGATAGCAGAATTAAATGCTAATTATTTTAAAGAATTAAATAATCAACCCACATCTTCTGACCCATTTCGTAGCAGCAGCATCACAACCACTAATGAATATGCATCGGCTGAGAGCATCTGGGGCGGCGAAGGTCCAACAGACCAATATTTGGCCGACGAGCAGAACTTTCAGAAATGGCGTTAAATACATTTGCAGCTGACCGTGTTGTTCATGCTTCCGTCTCCTCGGGTTCAGACACCTGCAAGGCCTCCTCGGTCTGCTCAGACCAGCAGACATACGACCGTGAACCCGTATCTCCTGGCTTCTCTCCACCGGGTCCCGGTCCGCTTTAGAATGGATTTGACCGGACCTTCACAGTGGCTGCTGAAGACCCGTGTTCTCGCCTTGGTGTTTGACTGAACAGAACATGAGATCCAAATGGATCTGATGGTTCTAGGTAGTGTGTTTCTACCTTATTTAGTTGGTGTGAGTGAATGATGAAACACTTTGATCAACGTTTAATGTTCTTTATAAATAAATTCAGGCTGATCTAAGCTGAGAGTCCAGCAAAACACCCAAACTCTGAGTTATTCCTTGGATTCAGATTTAAAACCCACCTCCTGTTCATGCGACACCTTCCCAGAAAAACCTTTTTAAATCTGGTCAAGTCCAGTTAAATTTGGAAGATCTGGAATATTTCCAACTTTTGTTTCCCTACATTGTGAAATTTTCCAGGAGTAAAAGAAAGTCTGGTTTCACCTTCAGACAGACGTAGAGGTTCTGGTTTCCGGCCCTGCAGATCTCCTGTGGAGTCTTCACTGCCAGAGGGCTAAGGCTCCTGCTCTTGTCAGCTATGAAGATATCGAAAGGTTCTCCTGCAGCCAGCTGAGGGAAAGTGGACCTCAGCAGGTCCAGGAAGACCACCTCCTGTAGACCTCGAGGACACTTCAGGATTGAGTCGGGACTTTTCTGAAACACTGGAAGAGATTAAAGCACTTCCTGTGAACATCTCAACACATTTTCATTTATCGTTTGGATAATAAACTATGTGACCCGTAAAGTTCAGAACCACAACAAACACTGGAGCTAAAACATGGATCGGTGCTGTAATAAAACACAACTTACCACTTTCAGACAGAACCTTGGTCCCAGTGTCCTCCAGTAACCAGATTCGGAGAATTAGAGGGGCCTGTGAGTCACTGATCCGAGCTCCGCCGGACCTTTTGCTTCCGTTCTGAACTCTGGAATGACCTGACCTGCAGTAGGACAACAGATCAGTTCTGATAGACTTACTGACAGATCTCAGTGGTTCCGAGCCTAAAGAGCAGAAAACCACAAAACCACCTGAGCTTTAAATACAAGAGGAAAAAACTACAATCAACATTATTACAAGACAGAGTCTCTGCAGGCTTTTTCCTGGGCTACTATTGGCTATGAAGATGGGGCTTAATTACAGTCTAAATCATCTGCACGGTGGTGCAGGTGGTAGCACTGCTGCCTGGCAGCAAGAAGGTCCTAGGTTTGAATCCCTGTCTTGGGCCTTTCTGCATAGAGTTTGCATGTTCTCCCGTGCAAGTGTAGGTTCTCTCCAGGTACTCCAGCTTCCTCCCACAGCCCAAAAACATGACCAGTTAGGTTAACTGGTCTCTCTAAACTGCCCTTAGGTGTTAGTGTGTGCATGGTTGTCCGTCCTGTGTGTCTCTATTGTCCTGTGATGGACTGGTGACCTGTCCAGGGTCAAAGACTGCTGGAGACATCCCTCACAGAACCAGAACTGGTTCATTAGAAAACCTCCAGCATCCTGGAGACACTGAAGAACGTTTGGTTTATTGACCACAGATAGATATATTTTCAGAGGGTTGGTTAGGAAAGGGGCGTGGCTCTATGAGGTCATGATTCTCACAGTTAGACTGCGTTGCTATGGTTACTAAGGACAGCTCCTAAGGGTGGATGACGTCTCGCCTAACCCCACATTTTTCCCTCTTCGTACCAGACCCGCTCGACCATGATTGAACGACGCGTTCTCGTCTTCCTGCGTTGGGCTCAAATCAAACACACACCTGGCATAACGAGCTGTAACACACGCCTTGCATAACAAGCCGAAACGCACGCCTGGCAAAACGAGCCGTAACGCACGCCTGGCATAACGAGCCGTAACGCACGCCTGGCATAACGAGCCGTAACGCACGCCTCGCATAACGAGCCGTAACGCACGCCTGGCATAACGAGCCGTAACGCACGCCTGGCATAACGAGCCGTAACGCACGCCTGGCATAACGAGACGTAACGCACGCCTGGCATAACGAGACGTAACGCACGCCTGGCAAAACAAGCCGTAACACACGCCTGGCATAACGAGCCGTAACACACGCCTGGCAAAACGAGCCGTAACACACGCCTGGCATAACGAGCCGTAACACACGCCTGGCATAACGAGACGTAGCGCACGCCTGGCATAACGAGACGTAGCGCACGCCTGGCATAACGAGCCGTAACGCACGCCTGGCATAACGAGACGTAGCGCACGCCTGGCATAACGAGCCGTAACGCACGCCTGGCATAACGAGCCGTAACGCACGGCTGGCATAACGAGCCGTAACGCACGCCTGGCATAACGAGACGTAGCGCACGCCTGGCATAACGAGACGTAGCGCACACCTGGCATAACGAGACGTAGCGCACGCCTGGCATAACGAGCCGTAACGCACGCCTGGCATAACGAGACGTAGCGCACGCCTGGCATAACGAGCCGTAACGCACGCCTGGCATAACGAGCCGTAACGCACGCCTGGCATAACGAGCCGTAACGCACGCCTGGCATAACGAGACGTAGCGCACGCCTGGCATAACGAGCCGTAACGCACGCCTGGCATAACGAGCCGTAACGCACGCCTGGCATAACGAGACGTAGCGCACGCTTGGCATAATGAGCCGTAACACACGCCTGGCATAACTAGCCTTAACACACGCCTGGCATAACGAGACGTAGCGCACGCCTGGCATAACGAGCCGTAACGCACGCCTGGCATAACGAGCCGTAACGCACGCCTGGCATAACCAGACGTAGCGCACGCCTGGCATAACGAACCGTAACACACGCCTGGCATAACTAGCCTTAACACACGCCTGGCATAACGAGCCGTAACGCACGCCTGGCATAACGAGCCGTAACGCACGCCTGGCATAACGAGACGTAGCGCACGCCTGGCATAACGAGCCGAACACACGCCTGGCATAACGAGCCGTAACGCACGCCTGGCATAACGCACGCCTGGCATAACGAGACGTAGCGCACGCCTGGCATAACGAGCCATAAGACAAGCCTGGCATAACGAGCCGTAACGCACGCCTGGCATAACGAGCCATAAGACAAGCCTGGCATAACGAGCCGTAACGCACGCCTGGCATAACGAGCTGTAACGCACGCCTGGCATAACGAGACGTAGCGCACGCCTGGCATAACGAGCCATAAGACAAGCCTGGCATAACGAGCCGTCTGTCCAGATAAAATGAATCGTTGCTTCTGGAAGACGTCTGAAGTTTTACCCCCGAAATAACTCCTACACGTCTTTACCTTCTCAAGCTTTTATCCTCCATTTAACAAGTGTCACCAAATATCTTACAGGAACAACGGTACTTTAGGAACTCGGCGATGAATCGATGGCGACAGATATGTGACATTTGGTGGAGTCTTCCTTCCCACGCTACTTTTATCCAGTGACTCTTCCATTACTGCAGGATCTCCAAGCTCTTCTCTCTACTGCGTCTGGTCAGTCAGACAGAAACAAGAGAGTTGCCATGGGAACCAGCTCCTCACAGCCAGCTCTCTGAGGCGTCGTTATTCACACCATGAACATTTCTTGTAGTTTCTCCTTATAACTAATCAACCTCTATGTGAATGAGCTTCATTAGACGAGGACTACAGTCTACCGATCATAGAGAAACCAGGACATATGGGGTGTTATTCTGCTACAAGCAGTAGGTGGGCAGCGGTGGATCAGAACCTCAATGAAACTCATCATAGAACCTGTATTTTATATTTAGTGTATTTCTGAGAATCATTTAACATGTTTTAGTGGATGAAGTTGAACTTGGTGTGACTAATTAAAACTCTACAAATGGGTTAAATGTTGCATCTGGACTAGAGATGCGTTCTCATCCATGTTAACGTTTAACAAGGTTTCAACACCCCGATTTTCAAACGTATAAATTCTACGAACTATTCAGGGGGTTAAAGGTCATTTAACAATACAGAGCTGGAGTGTATGATGGAGTATCAGGGTCACTAGGAGGAAACTTTTTCTTTGTTTCGTTCTCGTTTTAAGATTAAAGATGAAAAGATGAGAGAAAGTTGGAAAATGTTCCTCATCAATAAAGTCCAAAGAACACCGGTGCCGACCCGGTAACTGTAGAATTTAATAAAGACATTTTCCTCTACTAGCATAAAAACATCGTGTGGACGAAGCGTATACCGACGCACTCGGAAAGACCGCAGCAACAAACTGACCTTTAGAAATCCTTCACAAGATTGTCTGGAGACTGTCTCTGGCTGCGTAGAGCTCAGAGCTGCCCCTCCCCGACCTGCTGCTGCCCACCAGCTGAGACAAGGCTGCAACATTTACTGCACATGGAGGACTAGTACAGCTGTTAAGAAGTATTTTGGTTCAGGAAAACCATCCAGTCATAGTGTGGAATCTAAATAAGTCACTCTTATTAATCTGTTCGGCAGCAGAGTGCAGGCCCGCTACCCGAGCAGATAACCCGGTCCAACCAGCTGATACTCCATGTATTTCTTTTCACCAGAACCATCTTCATCAGGTGCTGATTACTTTGACCCTTCAGCAGTTAGCCTGTAGCCTGACAGTAAACATACATTAAATGTGTCTCTGGTATCCTACTGTAAGGATAAATAAATATATAAATATTTCTGATGCAACCAGAAGCATTCAGTAGTTCTTAACAGTGATTATTTATTAGTATCTTCTTCCTATGATTTAAACATCCTGATATCATTTTGAGCCGGTGTTGTTCTCCATTACCTTGGAGACGTTTCATAATCTGGGTCCTTCAGGTCTTCTTGGATCCGTTTGGAGATTGCTGCTGGATCTTCATCATCATCATCATCATCATCATCATCTGGATGGTTACCCGTCAGCCTGTGCCTCTCAGCCGCCTCCACATCTGAACACAACAGCAGAGTGTTTTCTGGTTTCTGACGTCTTCCAGTATTTTCCATCTGTTTCCAGCTGCACAGATGTTGTGTGAACAGCTGGATTCTACCTGTTTGTTGTATGGGGTTTTTTAAGGACTCAAGTGAAACTCATAAGATAAAAATGAGCTGCAGGTTCTTCTACAGATATTATTGTTTCGAAACCAGAAAGTGAGGAAATTAAAAGATTATTCCCATTTCTGTATCAAAGCATAGATGTTCCTACCTTTTATCTGATCTTTATTATCTCAAAGACAAGCATCTCCTCGTTAAACTCCACGAGTTCTAAGTTTTGATGCTTCTAAGTAGAAAGAAATGATTTCTCAGTATTGGCCGATGAATTAGTGAACCTCTAGCTTCTGTAAGGTTTGAAAACAAAATCTTTCGAAGGGGGGTGTAAATACTTTGTCATTTATATTATATGAAGTGCTTTATAAGCAACCCCCAAACACCATAAACCCCATCCAACCTGTGGAAGCTCACACTGCTTTCCTCTGATCCAAACTTACCCCCACCTGGAGTCTACTGACGCCTCCCTACTGTCCAAGCTTGTGCATAAACCCTGACTGCAATTAACCAGGACCTTCAGTCCACCACTGACCTGCTCTGCGTAATTTGACCTGCGGCTGCAGGAGCTCCAGCTGCCTCCTCTGGCGGTCGATCTGCTGCCTGAAGCCCGACGCCTCCTTCTCGTAGTCGGCTACGGTCCTCTCCACCACCGCTAAGATCTCCCGGGCGGCTGTGCTCAGCTTCTCGGTGATGATTCCTCTCAGCATGTCGCTTTTAGACATGTTGAGTGGATCGGAACCGCTGCTGCTGCAGTAAAACATCCTGTATTCACTCTGTTTGTGTCCCAAACTGCTGCCCGTTGCTTTTTCCGACCTACTTCCTGTTGGTTCCCGGGGAAACGGAAGACCCATTCTTCTTCTTCGGTCTATAATCGGAGTTTGTCTCTCTACCGCCTCCTGCTGGCTGTATCCCTCACAGTCTTTATGAATTTGAACGCAGGTTTTTATCTTTAGTGCACAGGTCAGGGTTCACAGGAGGAATATAGCTAAACAACATACCTGAAAGCAAAGGTTAAGCTATAACTTAAACGCATAGTTTGAGTTTTTGTCGTTTTCTCTTGTTTTTTGTGGATATGAATCTTGCGAAATATGATAAAAAGCTAGATCACGTGGAAAGTACAAATAATAATAATAATAGAAAGCATTTTTATCTCCTGTCTGAAAAAAATCCTGTTTTCCGGGATAGGAAGATTTGCATCCCATTACTGCAGAATAATAATAATAATGTTGGACCATTTGTACGCCACTATGCCTTCCAGCGTCATCGGCCATTTTGTACCCCAGGATAGTCACAGTGGACTATATAGTGATCTGAGGTCTCTCTAATCCTTGCTTTCACGCTGGAAACCGGACCACCATCTGAGGCGCATTATTCTGGAAAAGAAAATCCCACATGGACTTTCATTCATTCTCCCTCGTTGGCCAACGAGAAGAAAATTCATGAACGAGGTTCCTGGAATAGGGAGGCCAGAGACTTGATTTTACCGATCGAAGGCGTGGATTTAACACGTGACCCAAAAAACCCATGGAGGTTTCAAGGAGAAGAAATTTTCATCCTTGTTTTTGTTCCGGTCGACTACTGACGGACCGTCATATTTTTCCACTTTTGCCAAAGGAGTAAAGCCTGACGTCTCCTGAGTTATTCACGGACGCGTGGAAACTCATTCCCTCCTTCTGTCCCTCTGCTCCAGAGGAGACAACACCAACTAATTCCGTTCTGTTTTTATTTCTATTAGAAATAGCTTGGGCAGGATAGAGTAGGATTTTAGGGCCATTTAGAATCGCCACTTATAGTCCAATGTGTTCGAGGTTGTATGTGCATGCCATGTGTTATTGAATTTTGATTATTGCTGGACTCTGAAGCCCCCGAGCTTCGCAAGTTGTGTTTTACTGTGTGAAAACCTGAGCGCAGGTACATTGTAACATTGGACTGCTAGAACTTCATGGTGGAAACTCACCATCTCTTTGTCTGCACCTGCGTGTTTCTTTTACTGGTTGTCGCCAAAAGTTTTATGACTCTTTGTGTGCTCACTGAGCTCCCAACTTTGGGGGTCTTATGATACCTTGTGCCTGGTGGGGGCCGCACCCAAAGCTTCGTTCAGCACCATATTCTGTCTTGTGTTGCCATAACTGCTGGTTTGATGTCATACACTCAATGCTGTTTTATTTTGTTTAGTTAGTTATTTTACCAAGTGCTTTGAGCCACAATTACAACACCAGAGGACATCTCTGATTTTGATTAATAATAAATATGGATTTTTTGGTTAAGAAATTAATTTTTCTCAAAATTATGATTTTAAATTATAATTCTTGATAAATATTAATTAATCAAGAATCATAATTCTTACAATAATAACACATTTTGTAAAAAAGCTTTTCATAACACTCAAAGACACTGTACAAGACAAGTTAAAATTTAAAAACAGCAAAGGACAATAAACCGACAGAGCTCCAGCAGTTTAACATTAAGGTAATATGCAGATTATATACAGTTGAAGAATAAATGTGGGATGAATAAATGTTGGATTATGTTTAATGTCTTCTATATTCCCAAACGTTTTTATTAAAAACAGCTTTAATTCCCGCTGTTTTATCTGCATATGTAGAGGAAATGTTGGCCGTTTTTTTCAACTGCTTCGACAGCTTAAGGGATTTCAGGATGCAGAGCGCACACACTCAAACATTCATTCACCTATTCTATTTCAGCCCTGACTTTTTTAGTTCAAAACCAGAACTGAAGGCTCTCTTTACCTTGTCCTACATCATTGGTGTTGTTATCAACACTACCTGGGTCTAAGACTCAAAAATACCAAGTCTAAGACTTTGAGGAAGGTGTGACCAAGTCCGAGACCAAACCAAGGTAAGACCATTGCTGTAATGATGATAATGTAAAGTAAAATCTATGTGTTGCAGCTCATTAGCAAGCTAACCCATAAAAGGGCTTCTAAGTAACTGGCTGCACATGTTCACCTAAGCCTTTAGCTGCTCCACACAACATTTAGGAGATCTATAACTTTTATGTTTATCTACATGTAACTGGTCCAATCAGACAAGTTGGTAACAAGTTGGACAACTCTGAAGAGCGGATCCATCTAGCTAAATGCTAACTGACTTAGCATTAGTTACAGGCAGACTGAAGGTGACAGTTGGATTCCAAGGACGTACCTCACTGAGCGTTGGGTCTATCTGTTGCACAGCCAGAAAAACATCCACATATTTGCTCTGGAAAATGTTTTTCCTTCTTGGTTTCTCGTCCTCGGATGTAGGCTCGCAAGTAGCAGTGCTGAAGAAACTTTACTGAGTGCATCTAAATGCAGGCAGGAGTTTCACAAGAAGATGCAGTGGAGAAAGAATGATGAAGATGTAGTCTTGACTGTTATTGACAAAACAATCCTGAGTCCAGCGTGTCCGAGTAGAACTGCCCTCGAGACAACACCAAGACACTCAAAAGGTCAAAGGTCAAAGAGTATCATAACAGACACTGACATGTAAACATTTATACAAGTGGTCACTAGAGGGTTCTTCTTCTTGTTTACATTTTATTACAACAGTCGTAGACCCTTCCTAGAGAGACTGTTTCAGGGTTGAAACTGACGCATGTCGCGTCTCCGCCTGCTCCTCAGGAATGTTGGTAATCACCATAGCAACCAGGTACTTCCTGAGTCCCTGGTTTCTACAAAAAGCTTCTATTTAAAATAATAATCCATCGTCAAGTTCATCCTACATTAGTAAGAGAACTAACAGAAAACTCAGAACATGTTGAACATTAATATGTTATTCTACATGGCAGTGACACATTAATAGGCCTGAATTATTGACTGAGGCACAATGTATTACATATTTAACATTTTGATCAGCTGTTAAAATCTGTAACGATTAATGACTAAGATAAATAACACCTATTGAAAAAAGGGATGAATTTTTACAGCATCAACATAAGAAAAGGATTCAGTCTCTTTAATTTAAGCTCACTGGTACTTTTAAAGTCTATATTTCCTGCCTGTATGGGTAAAGACAGGAAGTCAGGCGTTGGGAGGATGGCGTCTCCTGTTCAGGGCAGTTCCAACATGTTGTACTTCTCTAGGATTCGTTGAGTCCGTGTGTGGACTAGCGAGAGGGCGTGGATGATGATGTGAAGCACAGGTGTGGCCTCCTCCTGCTTCTGGACACACACCAGCTGTAGGAAGTACTCTCTGTCAGGAAGGGCGAGGAAAACGATCTCTGCGGCCTGACGGAGCATCCAGTGGTGGTGGGGGGCCAGCGCCACCTTATAGGCATCTCTGAGCAAGAAAAACGGGTAAACATGAGAAAAACCCAACCACAGATGAATATAATTACTCAATGTAGAGCATTTAATGTGACACACAGCAACTTGCCATTATTTATATAATAAATATAAAAAGCAAAAGTACACCCAATGATCCAAAAGCTTGTAGAACCACCTTTAGCAGGAATAACCTTTGGCCCACTCGTTTTTCCATATGTTTCAGTCCCTTGTGGTTTACAGGTAAGTTTCTTCTCAGCTCTGTTGGGTTCCATCATTTCAAGAAGTTTGAAGCCTGGACTTTGACTGGGCCATTACAAATTTTGATTCTTTTGCATTTCAACCATTATGCTGTAGATCTGCTGCTGTGTTTGGGATCATATATCTGTTGATGACCTAGTTTGGGGCTGCATGGTAGCGATAAATCCTGGCCTGGGGATCTCCGCCTGGAGTGTGCATGTTCTCCCTGTGCAAGCCTGGGTTCTCTCAGGGTACTCTGGCTTCCTCCCCTGTCCAAAAACATGACTGTTAGGGTTATTGGACTCACCAAATTGTCCTAAGGTGTGAGTGTGTGTGCATGGTTGCCATGGACAGGCAGCCTGGCAACCTGTCCATGGTGCAACTCGCCTCTCACCTAGTGACCTCTGGAGATGGGCACCAGTGACCCTGCAAGGATAAACGATGGTATACACGATGGATGGACGACCCAGGTTGGACCAAGCTTCGGTTGTCGGCCTCATGTTTTACTCTAAAATACTTTGGTATACAGAGGAGTTCATGGTTGACTCATGACTGTTCGGGGCTCAGGTTCTGTGGCTTCAAAACAAGCCCAACTCATCAGTCCTCCACGGTGCTCTGCATTGTTGCCAAGCGTCTCTAGCTTGGTCTCATCTGTCCAAAGGTAATCGCCTGAGATATCTTCTGGATTATTCATATGCAACTTTGTAAAGTCATGATGCCGTGTTAATGTTTGACTTTGTTCTTCATCCCTTCCATATACCATGCTAACCGGGGCTGGTGGACAGTGACCTCTTGGTTATTTTATCATTTTTCGGATCATTGCACAGTCTGAACTTAGGGTGATTTTCCGGGTCGTCCACAGTACTGACTTAATGTGAATAATCTTTCTCAGTGTTAAATGATGGAGTTCAGATTGTTTAGAAGTGACCACGTAACTATTTAAAAAATTTCTCCTTTTTCACTGGAATTTAATTTGTAAAAGTTTTGATACCTGCCGAGCTCTCCAGGTGTTTTGTACCGTCCCTCAGAGTCTGGTCCTTCAGACAAACCCTCTAACAACATCTTCAGCCAGTTCAGGGATCGATGCAGCCGAAGCAGGGTTCTGGAGCCTGAATTTGTACGATAGGAGTAGTTAACCAGGCCCGCTTTTAGCTCTGCCTCCACCATGGATCGAATAGATTGATACACCTTTAAAGGAAATGTTTTGAAAAATGTTTCTGGAATGGTAGTTCTTTTTGGTCTTGACATGTTATTGGCATGAACATCAGGTCTTACCCCAGTTTTTAATCCAACTGCTGCGGGGGTTTGTGGTCCAGAAGAACCGGCTGATTTCCCATTCAACTCTAAACTATGTTTCAGGGAGAGCTCTCGGATCAGTTCCGTCTTTTCTCTCACTTTCTGAGAAAAGAAAGTGACCATTGTTCCCAGAGACTCCATGAAGCTGAGGATGAAAAAGTAAAATACTGAATGTTTAAACTTGGGTTTAGGTTTAGACTTTTAATTAAATGAAGTTCCTAACTACAAACTGCTGTGATAAGCTAGCTAGCAACTGCCAAAGCTACTCAGTTCCTGCCTGTGCTGTTTGGATTAATCACAAATGAAATAATAAGCAGAATGTTGTCCATCATCCATATAAAAAGGAGGAAAACTAGATTAATTTGCTAAATGATGTGACTTGAACTTGCGAGGTACTTTCTGGAACTTAAGCACTAAAGTTCCAGAAAAGTATCTCTTGGGGGTAGGACTAAATTAGAGAAAACTTCATCGTATTCCTTTACAATAATGAAAATCCGTTGAATACCAGTGTCTCATTTTTTTCCTTCTTGCTACAACTATTATTGTTGACTTTTATGTACAAGTTTAAACCAGTTATTTGTCAAAACTCTGCATGGTGAAGTTCTGGGAAAGTAGGTGTACAGTTCCAAACAGTACCCAGTAAGACTGGAAGGTACCCGCTAAGATTCAGGAAAGTTCCAGACAATTATCTCTAACTGTGGATATTGTGGCCTGTATTTTGAAAACCAGGAGAAATGACTGCTACCTGAACATTTTACAAAGTCTTTCTTTAGTAGATGTTATAATACACACTTCAGTCCCATCATATTTCCAGTATTGATCATTTTCTAAACACATAAAGCTTGTTTACCTGAGGAGCTGGTCCCAGCTGAGCAGGTAAGGCTCCAGCAGGATGTTCTCCCCATCTTCATCCAGGCTGGACCTGAGATAAAGTAGGAGCTTCCGGGCCTGAAACGACTGTCCAGGGCATTCTTTGATGAAGGGCGAGTCTTCTTCTTGCTCCGCCCATTCGCCCAGGATGGGTGGGGCCAGAGGCTAGAAAACCATTACCAGTTTTTAAAAAGCCATCATTTATTATGTTCTTTGCATTTCTGTTGGACTCTGATGTCTTTAATTTGCAACAGTGGTGAAGAAAGTAATGTACTGTGATCTATTTGGTATGCCTTAATTACAGAACTGTGAAAGAAAAGGTTTGTTCTTCTACCAGATTTCTGTTTTCAATTAAATGTTTTAGATTATCGACAAGGATTACCCGAGTAAATACATTTTTAATTGTTTTATTTGTAGAATAGCAACTGTCCCCTAAACCAATAAACTGGTTGCGCCATAACTGGTAGAAACAATGACAATTATTATTTTACTTCACCTTGGAGGTATTTTGGTCCACTCTTCTCTCCAGATTTGATTTTATTAAGTGCTTATGAGCATGAATGACCGGTTTAAGATCATGCCATAGCCGCTCATTCGGATTTGAGTCCAGACTTTGATTAGGCCGGGGTGGGGGGCACTCAAAGCTGAAGGTCATGAACTGAAGGCTGGACATTCTCCTTCAGGATTTTGTGCTAGCAAGCAGTATTCGTGGTTCCATCAATTATAACAGTTTACTCAGGTTCTGAAGAAGCAAAACAGTCCCAAACCATCACACTACCACCACCGTGGTTGAATGTTGGTATGACGATACTTTTGTCAGTTCCATACCAGATGTAACGAGACTCACACCGGCCACAAAGTTCCACATGTCTCATCAGTCCTCAGAATATTTGCCCAAGATGTTGTGGAGCATCAAGATGTTTCTTAATAAATGTGAAATGGGTCTTTGGTTCTTTTGGGTCAGCAGTGGTTCAGGCCTGGGAACTCTCCCATGGAGGCCATTTCTGCCCAGTCTGTTTTCTTTTTGTCTCTGGTCTTAACTGGGGCCTGCAGAGCTTTAGATGTTGTTCTGGGTTCTTCTTGGACCTCCTGGATTAGTTGTTGATGAGTACTTGAAGTATTTTTGGTAGGTCAGCCACTTCTGCGAAGGTTCTCCACTGTTCCATGTTTTCTCCATCTGTGGATCGTTGTTTTCATTGTGGTTCTCTAAGGGTCCAAAGCCTATAAAAGGACTGATAGATTTCAGCCACTTTCCTAAATTTCTGTAGGTGTGTAGCTCTTTTAGATTGTTTAACCCCTGGTGGGTTTGATTACTTTTGCACATGGACCTTGGTTGGTTTGCATAGGTTTCAAAGTGAAATCTGCATTCAAGAAATACGTTTTGTATTTACTCGGGTTATGTTTCTAATAATAAAAAGTTAATAAAATGTGATGATCTGCAACATTTTTGTGAAACAAAAAGGAAAACCAGAAAAAATCTGTAAAGTGGGAAATACTTTTCACAGTCCTGTATGTGTCACTGTATGGGAGTACTTTCTTTGTTCTGTATGGGTTTGTGTGTTTGTCAGTGGTACCGTTTGGCTGTAGTAAGTCAAACACGGCTGCCACACCGAGCCGCAGTCTCTTTGGTCGCCCTGAGCTGAGGACAAACAGAAAGAAATCGAATGACTGGTTCCTCTAAAAGAAATGAACGTTACTGATGAGTTAATAAATTTGGACTTTTATAAAACGTGACAAAGAAAGCGCTTTCAACTGAAACTCATTGTTGGAGATGGAAAACTTATGATTTGTCTTGCACTTTATCACTCATGCAAGCTATGTATATCTGACCTTTATGTGAACTCAGCAGGCAGACTGTGCGAGGCACTTTCTGTTCCTGTTTTCTTCTGTTAAGAAATGCATACTTTTGTAAAACAAACTGTCAGTATCTTTCAAAAACATCTGTTTCCCCCACCTCTCTGTATCACACACACTCAAACTGTCTGTAACCAACACAGCCACACTCTGTTCCAAGGACTGTCTGTGTCTGCCTATAAATAAAGAAGTCAAGAGGCCTGCACTTTGTAGTTGCACCGCAGAGTGGGCTACCATCTTGCTGCAAGATTAACAGAGACCCATGTGTCGTTCCTTCTGAGCTTGACTATTTGATAAATATCTCTAACACTCATCAAGCAGTCAGAAAAAAAGATGATATTTGTGATTCTTCTCCACATTCAGAAAGAGAAATAATTGAGACTTGCTAAAAACAAGAAATGCATGAAGGCCCAGATCCACAGATCACATATGGAACAGATGTCCAGTAATGACCTCCTTAGAAAAGGTAAAGATCTAGTCCATTGTTCCTCCCCCCAGGTATGAAAGCCACACAGCTCCTCCTAAATCTGAGGTTCAGCAATTAATCAGAGACTCCCCTTCATCACCTGGTGCTAAACTTCGCCAGGCAGGCTGAGCTGTGTACTCGTATCCCATTTAGAAAACCCTTTGGTCCTTTATGTAGAAATTAGGACTACCACCCTGATCTGCTAAACTACCCATCCAGAAGAGTTTCCTTTTAGAGGCTAATGTTCTTCATATCCTTTAAAGACTTTGAGGGTTTTAGTTGTGGAGGTCATAGGAATTCATTCATTCAACAGGTATCCATACAGGTCAGTTCCTTTAAGACTCGAGGTTTCATTTTCAAGAGAGACCTGTTAAAGCCATCATGTGACGCTCCTGTCATATAACCAAACCAAGAGTTTTTGTCCACAGTTTTGGCTCCACGTCTTTTCTCTGATCCACTTTGTGGTGCTCATGGACAGGATCTTAAGGTGTAACTGAGGAGAGGAAGCTGCCTGGTTTGGGAACCTTAGGGTCTCATCTTTGATTTTTGCAGATGATGTGGTTCTGTTGGCGTCTTCAAGCTGTGGCTTTCTGGGTAAACTGGGATGGCTTTTGTGGTTAGATGTGAAGTAGTCAGGATGAGACTGGACTCCTCTGAGGCAATGTTCTGAAGACAACAGTGGATCGCTTCTTCTGGGTTACTCTGTTTCAGGGGGAGTAGCTCCTCAGCCACAGCAGCATGTTGCCCGTCACCTCCCACGGCTTTGCTGATGATAATCTGATATATCTGTCCATTCATTAAAAACCAAACATCTCTTTAAACTGTTGCTGGATTGTCTTTCTGATTTAAAGACCTAGATGAACTCAACGTCCTCCACCTCAACAGTAATAAAACGGAGGTTATGGTATTTGGGAGGTCAGATCTTTCCAGTAACAGTCTTCTGTCATACAGTCGCTCTATATTCTCCTCCTTTAATTTCACCAGTCAGTTCATTTGTCAAGATGAGCCTTTTTCTTCTTGCTAAAGTAAAGCCTTATTTTCCTCCTAGTAGATTAATCCATGTTTTTATATCAACTTGCCTATTGGATTATTGTTATTCCCTTTATGTGGGAATAATGGTTATTCCCTTTATGTACAGACATAACAATATTTTCTCATAACGCTGTCCTGTCTGACCATTTCTTAATAACCTTTGAGTTTAATTTAACAGAGTACTCCACACCTGAAAGAAAATTTCATTATAGTATATCATTATCAGACAATGCTGTAACAACCTTTAAAGAATCTGTACCACTTTTAATTTCCTCATTATCACAGAAAAACAGAGTGGAGGGCAATAATTTAGTTTCTTCTCCTTCACAAATTGATTCTCTTGTTCATAGTGTTACTTCATCATTGCGTGGTGCATTAGACAATGCAGCCCCCTTGAAAAAGAAGGAAATTATTCATAGGAGGCAGGCTCCCTGGTTTAATTCAGAGCTGCGTACTTTAAAGCACAATGTTAGAAAATTGGAGCGAAAATGGCGCTCTACACACCTAGAGGTTTCCTACTTAATCTGGAAAAATAGCCTACTGTTGTATAAAAAGACACTTCACCAAGCTAGAACAGCTTATTTCTCATCCTTAATAGAAGAGAACAAGAATAATCCTAGGTCTCTCTTTAGTACAGTTGCTAAACTTACACTGAGTCATAGCTCTGTTGAGCCATCCATTCCCTTAGCTCTCAGCAGTCATGATTTTATGGGATTCTTCCAAAATAAAATTGATTCTATTAAGAAGAAAATCTTTGACATACTCCAGAAGATGATTACTTCATCCTCAACAAGTGAGACCAACATTGGAAGTAACTGTAGAACCTGATCTGTGTTTGGACTGTTTTGATCTGTGGAGCTTCCTAAGTTATCAGAAATATTAGCTTCATCTAAACCTTCAACTTGAATGTTAGACCCAATCCCAACCAAATTATTTAAGGAAGTGTTCCCTCTGATTATAAGCCCCATTTTAGATATGATTAATCTATCCTTAGTAAATGGATATGTACCACAAGCTTTTAAGGTAGCTGTAATAGATGACTTAATAAATTACAGACCGATATCCAATCTTCCATTCTTATCTAAAATTCTTGAGAAAATAGTTGCTAATCAAATGTGTGAGCATTTACACAGCAATGACCTGTTTGAAGACTTTCAGTCAGGTTTCAGAGCTCATCATAGCACTGAAACAGCTCTGCTGAAAGTCACTAATGATATTCTTATGGCCTCAGATAATGGACTTGTGTCTGTACTGGTTCTGTTAGATCTCAGTGCTGCATTTGATACAGTCGATCATAATATTCTCTTAGAAAGGCTGGAATATGCTGTAGGGATCAGGGGACCAGCGCTAGGCTGGTTTAAATCTTATTTGTCTGACAGATTCCAGTTTGTTCATGTAAATGATAAATCATCTTTTAAACTCTAGGGTTAATTGTGGAGTACCACAGGGTTTAGTACTTGGGCCCAATTCTTTTTACTTTTTTCCCTTCCAATAGGAAAAAAATATCAGGCAGCATAGAAAAAATTTTCACTGTTTACGCTGATGATACTCAGCTTTACTTATCCATAAATCCTGATGAGCCCAACCATTAGATAGACTACAAGCATGTCCTTGAAGACATAAAAAAATTGGATGACTTTAATTTTCTGCTTCTAAATTCAGACAAAACAGAAGTTTCGTCTTTGGACCGGAGTCTTTTAAAAAAAAAAACTGCTTAGCCCAATCATTTTAACCTGGATGGCATTAAATTGACCTCCCGATAATAAAGAAAAAAAACCTTGGTGTTTTTTTTGACCAGGGACATGTCATTTAAATCCCATATTAAACGGGTTTTCGGGGGATTTCCTTCTTTCACCCCCCCGGAACATTGCCAAAAATTGGGAAAATTACCCTTTTCCAGGATTGACGCTGAAAAAACTAGTCCATGCATTTGTTACTTCAAGGCTGGACTATTGTAATTCTTTATTATCAGGATGTCCAAAAAAATGCAGTTAAAAGCCTTTTCAGCTGTTTCAAAATGCTCGGGCAAGAGTTCTAGGGAAAAATTAAAAAAGAGAGATCATATTTTTTTAAAATTTTAGCTTCCCTTCATTGGCTCCCTTTTAAAATTCCGAATAGAATTTTAAAATTCTCCTCCTCACATATAAAAGCCCTTAATGATTTAGTTTCCATCATACATCAGAGATCTGATTGTTCCATATGTTCCTAAACAGAGCACTTTCGTTCTCAGACTGCAGGTTTACTGGGGGTTCCTTAGAGTCTCTAGAGGAAAAAATGGGAGGCAGATCCTTTAGTTATCAGGCTCCTCTCCTGTGGGAACCAGCTCCCCATTTTACTCCGTGAGGGGGACAACCCCTGTCTACTTTTTTAAAGGTAGGCTTAAAACTTTCCTTTTTTTAAAGCTTTAAATTAGAGTGGCTTTGGGTTATCCTGAGCTATTTCCTTTTTTTTTTTTTAGCTCCGTCTTCTTCTCCCTTGGTGGATGGAGTAAGGGGGAGTCAGGTTTAGGCCTTAAAACCCGGGCCCCAGTTATGGGGGGGGTTTTTAAAAGGGCAAAACACACCCTCCATTTCTGCTACCTGTATGACCTCCTCTCTTTTTTCCCAAAGGGTTTAAAACAATCTGACAGAGAGAGGTATCCCAATCGTTGTGGTTTTTAGTATAAAAAATGGCCATCAGTGGGCCTCTAGATGGACAAACTGTCTACTTTTAAGGCTAGGTTTTTAAAAATTCCTTTTTGATAAAAGCTTATAGTTAGAGTGGCTTAGTTTATCCTGAGCTATCTCTGTAGTTATGCTGCTATAGGGTTAGGCTGCTGGAGGACAATTACCCAAAATTTCACTCTTTCGCTACTTTCTCACGCTACTTTCAATTTTTCATTATTTTTCTGTTATCTCAGCTTTTTAAATTTGTTCTCTCTCTTTTCTCTTTCCTAGAAGCTTTCACCTGGGCCTGACTCTGTGTCTACCTGTAACACCTGTCTGGGGAGGGGCATCGTCCAAGTTTTGCTTGGAACAACTTAAGGCTCACCCTCTACCGATAACCACATGGCCCTGTCTTTCAGTGTTTTTAAACCCCTTTCTCCCCTAGACATAGCTACTGACTGAGCTTTTACTGTAACCCAACTATGTGCTCTCTTCAGACTCTAAACTTGAAAAAAAGGCTCAGAGTTTATCTGTTCTTTCTTTCTAGGTGAAAAAACTAAAGGAGCTACATCCATTAACATTTTCCCTTTTTCCCTTTCCATAGAAAGTACTCCTTGGATCAGTGCTTCTTTGTTCTCTTTGTGTCTCTGCTCTGTTCTCTCAAACCCCCCGTCGGGCCCTGGCAGATGGCCGCTCACATTTAGCCTGGTTCTTTTTGGGGGTTTCTTCCTGTTAAAAGGGGGTTTTTCCTCTCCACTGTCGCTACAAAGCATGCTCAAATAGGGGATTGCTGCATAGTCAACGCCAGTGACTGTCCACTGTCTCTACATGCTCATCCGGAGGAGTGAATGCTGCAAGTCACTGACTGGATGCAATTTGCTGGTTTTCCCTTTTCCTTAGATAGAAAAAAATTTTATCCAATTTGAAAAAATAACAGAATCTGGCTGCACTGTTCAATGATTCGGATTAATTGTAATGTATGTACCTGACTTTTGTGAAGTGCCTTGAGACGACATGTGTTGTGAATTGGTGCTATATAAATAAACTGAATTGAATTGAATTGAATTAAACCAGTCGTCCCTTCACCGCTTGCAGCACTGCTGCTCGTCCGTTAACAGGAACTAGAAATTGGAACTATCTGTTTTTACATTATATTTATTTCTTTATTTTAATCCAGGTCATGAATGATGGTGGGATGAAGAGGGACGCAGATAGATGGATCAGGGCTGTTGTCTGCAGTAATGAGGGTGTTGCTCGGGTCTGTGGTGGTGAAGAGCTGAGCAGAAAGGCTAAGGTCTACATTCTCCAGTCATCTATGTTCCAGTCCTCACCTATACCCATAAGATATGGATCACGATAGAAGGAGAAAGGTTCTGACTTCAAGCCTCTGTAGGGTGTCCAGTTAGCAGTAGAGCCATCGTTTCTCTGCATCAGGACTCAGAGGAGTTGGTTCTGCAGCTGATCATTGTGGTTCTTCTGTACCTCTCATTGAAGGTAACCTGAGATCATCCCCTGGGGAGCAGACCCCAGATCCAAACCTGAAACCACTAGAACATCTCTACAGTATATCTCTTCAAACCTGGTAATGGGACAGAGATGCCTTGGTGCCCCTTCTGGACCTGTTACTGTAGCAAGCTAACATCAGATGAACAGAAGAGAATGACCTATTTTTACTGGTGTAAAATAACCTGGTTTTAGTTTTATTGAAAGGTCAAACAATTCAATTCAATGTATAAGTAAAAATGTAAAAATCGCTTCATATTTTAAATGACTGACCATGTGTTTGACACTAAAAGGATTTGGCCCAATAGGGGCTTAAAGTTTAACTCGATTAATAAACACTGACTAAAAATGATCTTAAGCCATGAATGACCTGCAGCTGAGTTCCAGAGTAAATATCTAAAACCTGGAGGTGACTGTAGCCCAGCGTTTAAATGCTGCACCATTAACTGTAAAACTACATGTATGTGGAGCCAACATGGCAGACAGGCCCGAGTAGCAGAGGAAACTTACGGAGCCAAAAGGAGCTGATGAAGAGGAGGAGACCCAGCGTGGTGGTCAGCAGCAGGTAACGAAGCAGCAGCGTCCGTCTGAGGAAAACCATCACCACATCTAGAGAACAAACCCTCGTCCTCAGAGTCCTACCTCTCAGGTTAAAGACGCTGCTTCATCACATGCTTCCTGGATTCTGCAGGTACAAACCCACGCAACACACACTTCTGGGTGACCTTTGCACTTGACTTTTGTCCTCTCCGCCTGGTGTATCTCATGCAAACACAAAGTCGTCCTCTGTGGAATGTGGCAGATTTTGTATCTGAAGCTCAGATCAGACAGACCACATGAAGATTAGAAGGTTTCAGAGAAGCTTGGATCTCCTGGAGAGAAACAAAAACAGCTAGTTCTGATTCAGGATTTGTAAACCTGACCATAAAGTTGAGCTGTATATTTATAAAAAATGTGTCCCTCAGGATCCTTTAGTAACCAAAATTAATTCCTAATGTATAAAATGACTGAATATTAGTCTTTAGAAATCACATATCTTATTATAAGACAGGGTTAATTAGGATGGTTGGCCACTTCATGCTTCTGTGTAAATCTCAGCACCTCCTTTTTATTTACTCTGCAACACTTTAAATGTCTTCTTCAGGTTCATTATTAATACCAGATTCAGGCAGGCTGAGCAGCTTAGAGGTCCTCCATTAGTGTAGGAAGAGGTTGGCATCTGAGGCTGAAGCGCCCCTTGTGGAAAAACTCAGAATCAACTTTATTGGCCAAGTTTGTGAGCACAAACAAGGAGTTAGACTTCGGTCTCCTTCACTCACGTCAACATCAGTCCAAACAACGACCACAATGTGTAAACATAAATGAAGAAGGAGCAGTATGTACAAGTGTGTGTGTGGTTTTTAATATTTATAAAATAACACTACATTTTATTTAACAGCGCCTTTCATAAAACTCACTGTAACCGACAAGTTAAAAACACCAAACAGAGGACAATAAACCAGCAAAACACCAGCAACTGAACTTAAAAATAAAAAAATTACAGGGAATATGCAGATTTAAAGAGGTGAGTTTTGAGGTGGATTTCAGGGAGGGTCGGACGGTGGCGGTTTATAGAGCGAAGGTGGAAATAAGCAGACCAGATAATATTATTAATATGAGACTGAAAGATCAATGCAGGTTATAATAGTGAAAATATGCTTTAGTTTCCCAGCAGAGTAGCTGACTACTCAGGCTGTGAGGTGTTCGTTGTGTTCATCAGAGAGATGAACCCAGAGATGAACCCAGAGCCTGGAGGAGAAACTGTCTCTGTAGCGCCACCTGAAGGTAAAAGCCTAAACAGTTTGTGTGCAGGGTGTGTGGGGTCTGCAGAGATGTTAGCTGCCCTTCTTCTGACCCCAGACCTGTAGAGGTCCTGGATGGAGGGAAGGTAAGCCCTGATAAACCTCTCTGCAGACCTGATTGTTTGTTGCAGTCTGGACCTGTCTGTTTGGTGGATGATCCAAACCCCACTGAGATGGACAAAGACAAGACAGACTGAATGATGGCAGTGGAGAAGATGACCAGCAGCTCCTGTGGAAGGTTGAACTTCTTGAGTTGCCTCAGGAAGTACAGTCTCTGCTGGGCCTTCTTCTGAACATGCTCTATGTGTGAGGACCATCTCAGGTCCTCAGAGATGGTGGTTCGTAGGAAGCGGAAATGATCCATAGTAAACACAGTGTTGTTGAGGATGGTGAGGGAAGGCAATTTAGTGGGTCTCTGGAAGTCCACCACCATCTCCACTGTCTTTAGCAGGTTTAGCTGCAGGTGGTTCTGACCACACCAGTGAACCAGCCAATCCACCTCCTGTTTGTATGCAAACCCATCACTGTCCTGGATCAGTCCAATAACAGTGGTGTCATCTGCAAACTTCAGGAGTTTCACAGACGGGTCCACTGAGGTTCAGTCATTTGTGTACAGGGAGAAGAGGAGTGGGGAGAGAGCTCACCCCTGGGGGGCACCAGTACTTATTGATCCGGTTTTCATCTTATTGCGGGCCTGATAGTATAAATAATTAGGTATGTGTTTTAACAAGGAGCGATATAATTACACTCTGGATGATGCATTTATTAATGTACCAACCTATTAAGGTTTCTGTTTGTTCATTGCGCCCCCTACCTGTTTAGATTTGTAGCAAGAGAAAGAATTTGATAAAAAGATGACACAAAACTGATGAGAAAGGAATTTATTGATGGTAAAATCTCACATATAATCATATTTTTCCATCAACACCCCTGCAACTGATTGACTCATGCATCATTGTCTTTGGAGCATAATTCAACACACCTCACTTTCCTTTCCAAAAGGGATTTGTGCTTCTGTGTGCTTTTGTGCTTGTTTATTGAGGTAACATTCAAGGGTTTATTTAAATTTAGGGAAAAATCTAAATGTTTTCTATCACTCTAGCAAGGATTATGACCTTTAGGTTTAACACATTTTATTTTATAAGTTTTGGCGACTTTAGGGTAAATATAATATAAGGATTTTTAAAGGAGAAGTTGTGCTTTTAGAGTTATTATCTAAAATAGATTAAAAACAAAAAGGCTTTTTATGGATGCATAAATACTAAGTGCTGTTAAGTTGGATAGGGGAAACTACAGGTTTGGATGTGCTAAAAGGTCTTTAGTGTGGAAGAAAAGGGAATATTTCAACAAGTGACCAAACATTGGTTTAATTACTACCATGACTAAAACACTACGTTTCTCAGAGGGTTTTTACCCATCATGCATCTGGAGAATGTGGAAAGTGGCAGCTTTCTTCTGGACTGAAACCTCTCCATAACAAAAGGCTGCTGTTTTTTCAAACATCTGTAAAACAGATTGTATTGGAGGTTTTGTTCATAAAAAGCAAATAATAAGTTTATTCTGTTTAAAACAGATAAATTAATAAATTCCTGTGTCCAGGAACTAATATTCAGAGGCAGCTTAGGGCATTCTCAAAACTGGTAATTTCTAGGGTTTACTGTTTAATTGTTTTGCCTCGATGCAGCGTGTTGTTTTTAAAATAAAACTTAGGAGGCAATGAGAGAAAACACTGTATCCTTTAAAAAAAAAAACGAGTATATATAAATTTAAAGTCTTAAATTTGGATAAGTTGTATTAAAATGGTGCAATGTGATTACTTAAAGCAGCCCATAAAGTATTAGCAACCCTGCTGAACACTGGTTTGGATCTCAGCATATTACTGGGCTGCACTGGCTTCATCTTTTTGTCTACATTTGATTGTTTTCTCTAAATCTTTAATACAATATTTTGCATTTTGGAAGCTCAACGACCCTTTTTGAGTCTCGGATCTTCTTGCAGTTTTCCATAAACTTCTGTCGGTAAACACAAACAAGCTGCCCTGAAATGACCATGCTGATTCTGTGTCAGACGTTTCCATCCAAGAAAGGGAACATCTGTTCTGAAATAGATGTTTCCAATGAAAGGTCCAAACCACTGCTGAGCCTGACTGATCCTAATAACCTGCAAATATGTTTTGCAAACAGATGTTTTTTAGTTAAAATTATAAACTGGAAAAAAATATAAATATATTCTTTTATCAAACACTAAGTTTTTGATGAAAAATGGTTTAAATGAGATAAATGTGTCCTTTTCTGAATCTTTAGGCATAGACTTGGAGGTAAGGACAGTCAGAGAAGATCCTCGAGCGTTCCTGGAAGTATAAATGAGACTGTTGAGGTCAGGAGAAACCATCAGCTTTAACTTGAAGGACGTCACAAAGGCCGGGACGGGTCTGAAGAACCTGAGAAAATGTGACATAACAAAAAAGACCATCAGAAGTAATCACTGACAGTTATCCTCCTGATGTTGTGTTTGATTTTAACATTTTAAATGTTTTGCTTTAAAATGCATTCTAATGAAGAATACAAGGTCATCTGGGAAGGAGTTCTTGCTTTTTGACTCATTTATCTGTGACCAAACGGTAGATGGTGGAAATTGTGACCAAAACAATGATTTTCTAACAGTTTTCTAGATGCCAGTTGGGACTCGGTTTGCTGTGTGAGGTCGTGACCCCTCAGACTGAATAATTGGGTAATTTCAGGAATAAATATTTTGTAAATACACAACCAGCTTTAGACTGCATTTAAATTGACTGAATAAAAAAGCTCACCTTTAACCTTCAACATTTTGACAAGTCGAACATAAAAGGATCCAACTTTCTGTGGCCCATTTAGTGTTTCTGCTGTAGATCTATGGAGCTGACTGAGGTTCCTTGCTCTTCTATATATATCTATATCTATATACAGTATATCTATATCTTCTAGGAAAACATTTTGCAGTTTTATCACATTTTGTAAACACTGTACAATATTGCTAACAAAAATCGTATTGCACAATGAAGCCCAAGTTTTATACATTTTTGTATTTGTTATTATGCCAGAAACGCTTTGGAAGGAGTAGCGGACCAAAAACTGTAACGGAAACAAAAGGATAATAAAAAGAAATGTATTTAATGGTAACACATCTTACCAGCTAAACAACCATGAATTTCACCTTTCTGTTTAGAAATGAAACATTCATTTCTCTGTGTGAAACTCACCTTCAGTGTACTGAGGATTTCTCCAAACAGATGTTTAGCTTCCTGAGTATCCGGCTCTTCAAAGTAATCTGACACTGAAATGTCCACCAGAATGGACCTGATGTCACTGCACACACCTGCACAGGTGGACAGAACATTAACCTCGTCTACGGGACAAACAACACTGGGTCTGAACTCAGGAAGCAGCAGAGGAATCTTACTGTGGAAGTGCAGGATGGCTTGACCACTGACCGGTGTGTGCGTCAGGACCAGCATCTGCAGACTCTTCAGTCCAGCTTTACAGAGCTCTGTCGCCACCTGCAGGCTCAGGTCAGTAATACGCTCCAACTCCAGCACCTGCAGGTGAGTGCAGCTGCTCACTTCACCAAACAAATGGAAAACAACATCACACACAGGAAGGCTTTATTTCTGAGGAATGTTATGTTTGAATATTTTTTCTTTAGATTCCGCTTTTTATTAGCATACACGATGAAGTCCATAAAATGTCAATAAAAGTTATCAAAGAAAAGGCACAAAAATGGCAACTTGTTGACCAACCAACGGCAACCAATCCCTGAGTACTACAGCCAGCCCCGCCCACACTGAGAGAACGGAGGCGTGGCCAACATCTGCCAATCGTCTGCAAGCAGCGGTTTCCAAAACGAGTCGGCTGTTGGCTAAAACCGCAAAATAAAAACAGAGATAGTGGTTAAAAGCTTTCACAGAATTACAACTTTTTTTACAACTTTTCAAAGACTTTGGTTCCATAGTTATTGTAAATAAATATTTTTTATTAGTTAGTTAGTTTAACATCAGTAACACTGTTTTTAAGTTTAACTGACAACATTTAGTTTCTACCCTCTCATTTGAATAGTTATTACCAGAGCTGTGTTGAAGACTAACTGACCCTCTGAACTCACCTGGGGTGTCCTGGAGTCACCTGCAGTCTGCTGATGTTCCTGCAGCCAGCACCCAGGGCCCAGAGAACCTCCTGACCGACTGGATCAGAGGAACTCCTGCAGGTAGATGAACCAGGTAAACACCTGGACAACAAGTGAACAGTAAAGCAGGTAAAACCAGCCAGCCCACCTGTATGTGAGTGTTTGCAGGTTCCTGCAGTAGCAGCTGGCCATCCACAGCGTCCTGTCAGTGAGGATGTGGGGACACTGGGAGATGGAGAGGTGGAGCAGACTGCCCCCTGCTGACCGCAGCAGCGCCTCGACGCCTGGCTCCACGCTGCCTCTGAGAGACACGACTTCAGTTTATCACTTCTGCAACACATCTGATGTCAACTTCAGTAACTTCAGTCACACCTTCAGCTTTAAACAGTCTGCCCACTCAGAAGACAACTGGATTCTTAATAGGACTTTATAATGTTTCCATGGCAACATGCACATGCACATTTTTCTGTTTATTAAAAAATAAAAATAGTTTACATTTTCCCCTGAGCTTTGCTGAGTGCTAATCTCTCTGAGCTGCCACAATGTGTGTGTGTGTCTGTCTGTGTGTGTGTGTGTGAGAGAGACAGAGATACCGTGTGTTTTTGCGGTAATCCTCTCTCGTCTCGTGAGTCCGGCGGCTTCGAGGCTTCAGGTTGTTGAGGATCACAGACTGAGCTTGAGTGCACCACTGAGACAGAGTCTGCAGGAACTAAGCACAAAAAAACTAATTTCTAATTCAGACAGCGATGTAAATTAGAATTATTTGAGTATGTTTGTTCTGTTGGCAATTAAAATGTTTATTCTTTGTGCTGCAAACATCTTTTAGCAGCAACATAATGGAGCTACAAGCACATCATGCATGTGTGTCTTTGTGATGCTACTTGACAGAACTACTGCAGTAATGTAATGATTTTTATTCAGACAAATCACATATTAAACTGCATTTGACAGTTGGAGTAATCTGAGCTAAAAATAATTCAGATTTACAGCCCTTTGCAAAAGAACTTGTCCAAACATATTCCTGTTACAACCACACTCTTCAGTCACATGAGAATAGATTGGTGTTTCCTCCAGGGGTTGTCCTGTATTTAGCTCCATCAGTCTTCTCATCAACTCGGATCAGCTTCACTGTCACTATCAGTGTTGGGCTCATTTAAACAGAGCACCTTTTTCCATATGTTTGCTGTGTCCCCTGCATGGCTTAATAGCTTTATACCAGCAACGGCTTTCTATCAGCAATAGCTTTCTTCTTGCCAATATTACATAGAAGTCAGATTTGTTAACTACATGATTAGTCCCTTTGACAACAGATTTTCCCACTTAAGCTGTGGATCTCTACAGCTCCTGCAGAACTACAATGGACCGCTGACCTATCTGCTATTGTTCTTGGTCTTCATGAAGCCGTTTGGTCAAAAATGTTCTCCAACAACCCTTAGAAGTCTTCACAGAACAGCTGCATTTATACTCAGAATGAGTTGTCCACTGGACTATCTTTAATAACTAGGTGAATTCGGAGTTCAGGCAGTCACACTGGATTTAATTTAGGTGTATCAGAGTAAAGAGGACTATATAATAACGCTACCAGACTATGGAGATTTTCATTTGTAAAAACCGTCCAAAACTATGTACGATTCCACTTCTACTTCCAAATCCTGTACTGGTCTGTGTTGGTCTATCACATAAAATTCCAATAAAACACTTTGACGTTTATGGTTGTAACGTGAATAAAATGTGAAAACATTTGCGAGACGTGAATACTTTTGCGATCACTGTACATGTTGATTTATTTTCACTAAGTAAACAGGGAGTTCTAGACCTGCAACATATTAGACAAACGTGAAAATATTGGTGAATGTTGGGATAAAAAATAACTTGATATCAACAAATAATTAAGGAATGTTTTTGTACCTTGGGTTCATGGCACACATAGAGCCCAGTCATCTATCCAGCCACTTGCATAAAATATTTATATTTTCATCTGATCAACAAGGTTTTATTACTTTGCTGTTTTAGCATTGAAACAACTTTCTTAATGACTTTAACGCCTCATCATCTACCTTCTAAAACATTTTATCCTGCATTAAATGTGTCATTAAATATATTACGGGCATTAGGAGCCTGAATGCATGGTACCTAAGTAATTAGCTACCTGTCATCCAGGAAGTTCTTTTGTGATATATTCTGCAGCACCACTAAGTTTTGGAGCTCCAAATGAAAAACATTTGAATTTATGACAATCACTGATGGCTTTAAAAATTATGCTCCTGTACCTCAGCTGATACTCGAGCGTCCTCCAGTCGGAGGTGAGTCCAAACTGCTGGGTGCCTGGCAACAACCTGCCAATCACAGCACACCTCAGCTGCACGCAGCAACGAGCGTACGTCCAAATATGGGAAGACACAGAAAAGCCCTGCCCTCATCCTCAGGGCGTCCACTCCAGGCTGCCTGCTGGCGTGATGGCGGGAAGGGGTGGAGCTAATGGAGGAGGGCGTGTCTAGTTGATGGAGGGGAGCAAGAAGAGGAAGAAGAATAGATATAAGCTGTCAAAATCAACAACAATCAGTGAAAGGAAGAGGAGGTCTTCACCTGTTTCAGGTGTGTGCTGCCTCATCTCAGCACTGCTCCACAGGCCTTCCTCTTCTTCTTCGTCCTCCTCCTCTTCCTCGGTGCTGTGGTGACGACTGCTTCTTTTGCTCCAGGTTCTTCCCCATCCTTCCTCTCCGACCCTGAAAAGAAAAGAGGTGGGAAAGGTTTGGTGGAACTGACTCTCCTGAAATAGTTTATACAGCGGGTTACTAAAGTCTACACACCCTGTTTAAAATCCCCCAAAATCTGTAAATTATTTCAGAACTTTATCCTGTCAAATTCAGCTGAACGTTTTTCTTATTACTTTGCCTAACCAGGAAAAACCCAGTGAGATTAACAATCTCATTTAGTTCTGGACTCTTACCGGGCCATTCCAAAACTCCTCCTTCAGCTTTCTATTGGAAATATCAAGGATTTGAGTCAAAACTACTGGTTTTTAGGCGTTTTATCCCCAGTTCCAGCAGCAATAGCTGCCACCACCATATTTCACTGTAGACATGTTGTTCTTTTGTTGATGTGCTGTGTTGTTTCTGTGACAAACTTACTTTTTGGAAATGCAGCAATATGTTCCTGTTTGGTTTCCTCAGGACATGAAAAAGATTTGGGAATTTTAAACCAGTTATGAATGTTTTCTTTGGAAGAAACGTTCCTGAAGCAGCTTCAGTGTTACCGCTGGCGTCTTGGTAGTCTCCCATACCTGTTTCTGTCTCATCTCTTTATTGGTCCTGTTCCAGTTTGACCCTTCTAACCACTCTGCAAACTATGCCTTTGGCTAAAGGATGAAAATGTCAATAAAATCCTACTCGGACAGCTGAACATCCTTTTAATTTTTTATTTTATAAAAATTAATGTCAGGTGTGAACTCAAGGTGACTGAAATTGAATCAAAAGGAGATTATGTTTTTCAGTTGAATTGTATGTGATAAATGTCAGGTTATATGTGGTAAAAGTGTTTGAAAAGATCCTGCCACTGTTTGCAACCAAGTTATTGTACCTGTTTATGTTTTAAAATGTTCCGATCCGTTTTCTGTTTGGTTTTTGTTCAGTTTTACATGAAATATGATACATTAAGAGTGATAAAAAGCTTTGAAATTATTTATCATGATCTACTTTTAGCACTGCAGAGACCTGGCATTTTGGCCGAGGTGTATTTGCTTCTGAGAGTCGTATATTTAAACATGAACCATCAAACTGTCTCGTTTGTGAAAAATCCACAGATTTCACAATTATCACGAATGGTGATTTTTCATCTTCGGTTAATTTAAATTCCCAGCAGTCTGGGTCAGATTCTCCTGCATTCTTTGTAAAAACAGCTATAAAGTTGAGCTATTAACTGTCTAACTGGGCTTACAGCAGATATATAACCTGTTACATTAACGAGTGGTTTCTGGATAAAGACCTCGTCTGACTGTAGAAAATCAGCGAGTGTAAAACGGTCTCTCAGGAGTTCACCCTGTGGTTAATTTGGTTTTATTTAACATTTAAACAGTATAATTTAAAACAGTTTAAAACCGTCTGATTTTAAATCTACTGGAGAAATGTTTATTATGGTTCTTGATCAATAAGAAATTTGTCACGTTTTTATTTTCTTCTTTCTCTTTCTTTGCTTGGCCTCGGGAAGATACTCTTGCAGGTTTTCTGAACTTCTCCACGTACCAGACTCTCTCCCTCCGTCTGAATCCCTCTCTTTCATGCGGAGTCCAACATGGAGCGTAGAGAAATGGGTGAAAGTGGACCAGTCCTCCCTCACAGTCCCAGCCTCCGGAGCCCAGAGATAAGGTCCGCATTTGCTCATTTAGACCACTGAAAGAGACACAAACGAGCTCAGAAACTGTACCAATAGGCTGCTCCTGTAAAATGATGCTTTTGCTGGTACCTGACGGTTGTTTTAAGTCTGCCGTCAGTCTGTCTCCCTCAAAGAAACATAAAAAACCTGCCTGGATTTGTGGCTTTTTGGACAGGGTTGTATTAAGCTACCTGTAATGATGGTGGCTGTGCATCTGCTCTCCCAGTCTGTAGGAACTTGAGACACTGTAGCTTCTCTACAAAAGAAAGGATGAGGAGCGAAGATATGAAGAAGAACGTTTCTCTTGAGAGAATCAATCATTACGTTTTCCATTCCTGACAACACAACACTTTCAGTTAAATCCCTCCAGAACCAGAGCTTTTACTCTAGGCTCTAGGAGTGACAGCTTCCTACCCTGTTGCCAATGCTTTCCTGCATCTTCTTGACGATGATGTCATCGGTGCTACCGTCCAGACTGCGTCCGGCTCGTCCAGGTACAGGTGAGTACACCTCTGAGGGTGTATACGGCTCGGTGTATTCAAACCCGCCGCCGTGTGTGAAGTGGTTGTGGCTGAGCAGCAGTAACTGTCTTTCTGCTCGGTCAGCTCGCTCTAACAACGCCTCAATGAACGCCTGCAATCCAAACAAACATGTTTCCTTTACAACAAGAACAGCTGAGCTTATATTCAAGCAGGTGAACAAGGAAGCACATCCTATTTGAATTAAAACATCAAATATTCAGTCATATTAGCCTCAGTTTAAAAGCATCATCATAAAGAGGCTCATCTTATGTGGATTTTAGGGTTTTGATTTGCATTATGTGGGTTTCACCAGGATCATAAATTATTTCACCTCGTGAACAAAACACACCCCAGGTTCCTCCTTTTAAATAAATACAAATACAAAATGTAAAAGTTTCCTCACAAACTTAAACTAATGTGGAATCAAACAGAATTTACAGGTAATGTGCTTTTCTTAAACTAAATTCAACCTCAAACGTGAAGATGTTAGGTGACATTTACACGTCGGTTTATTTATTAGGATCCATTAGTTCTGTTCAAGGAAAAGGTTGTAATAAAAACCTGAATCTAATCTGTCTTTGGGTCAATAACAACTAGATCACCTGCTAAAGTAGCCAGGACATGTTGGTTAAAGGCTTTAACATTTAATTTGCTACCCTGAGTAAATGTTGTCGTGTCGGGTCCATAAACATGATGAATGTTGAACCCGAAGTTTCTAGAGGTTTACAAACCGGCCGAAAACCTTCAAAAAAACAGTAAATCAAACGGTTTTAAATTGGGAATAAAACATTGTCAGTATCACGCTGCTCAACATAATCTGGACTATTTGATTCATTTTTTAAATTTCTGTTTAACTTGAATTAAGTAGAAATTTTAATTCAAATAGAGCTTCTGGTAGTCCTAAAACTGCTCCACTTTAGTCATTAGTTTAGTCTTTGATTTAGATTAATTCAGGTTCATTAGCCTTAATTTGGGTAAGCTGGAAATATTTATGAAAATGGACATTTTAAATGTATTTTACTCTAGAGTTACTCTAGAGTTCGAATTAATAAACGCTAAGTAGTTATTCTATTTAGCCAAAAATGGTCAAACCAAAGCCCTAAAATTAAATAATGGTTGTAAAGAGTATGAATATTTGCATTATTATACTGTTTATATAATTTAAAAACATACAAATATAAATGGTAAATCCGTAAACTGTCCTTTTGCAACAAAGAAAATTATTTGGGAATCCTGTCGATCATCAAGCATTTTGGTAACAGAGATCATTTTTAACCATAATGAAAGGTTAAGAAAAGCAGTGTAAGAATAAAAACACCTCCATGTTTCTCTGTTACGTGATGAAAACATCCTGCTGTTCAGGACTTTATCTGTAATGTCTCTACGTCACATAAATACTGCTGTGAATGTTGAGGAAGAGACTGTAGCAGCTGAGAAAGACCTAATATCAACAGCATTTAGTGTTTCATCTAATCTAATCTAATCTAATCTGTTCATCTCAACATCAGCACTGAATGTGTCCATCAAACAGACATGACAGAGCATCACCTGCAGTCTGGATTTGGCCTCAGCTTCTTTCTCTGCTGTCTGCCTCAGAAAAAGCTCCACGTCTGCCATCTCCCTGTAAACACAAAATGAAGTAATAATGCTGAAAACTTACAGAGAGAGGTAAAATAACAAAAACAGAGTAACAGGAAGAGTCAGCGAGGGACTGCAAACACAGATGAGTGATGATGGGTTAATTAAAGGTAATTGAAGCCGCTGATCTGACCTCACATGCAGCACCACCCTCGGGGCAGCTGAGCCTCGCTGTCTTCCTGCATTTAACTTTACACCAAACTGTAGAGCAACGCGTGAGCAAAACTGAACATGACGTGTCCTTCATCTGAGGATCAGGGCTCTCTGCTCACCACTTTGGTTTTATGATGGTTTTATCTTTAGTCCAGATGCTGAGATTTAACCGACCTTGTTGTTTAAAAATACACGCTGCATATTTGAGCTGCTTAGTTGTAACAATCTGACCACATTTACACAGTTCAAACCTGAGGGCCAAGGCTGGTTATTTTTAGCTTGTGTTATTTAAATTTTGTGTGTTCTCAAGAAAAGCTGCAGAGTGAGGCATCGGCAGTTTGTGTGGATGTTTGTGGGACACATGGATGAGGTGTAAAGCCCCCCCAACCCCCTGCAGGATACTGACTGCTGTCGCTCACTCAGCTCTGTCTCTTTCTCTGCCAGATTTTTCTTCAGTCGCTCCATCATCTCCACGGCAGCTGACATCTGTGGGAAGAAAATTAAAAATAAAATCTAACGAGGTTTTGGGATATTAATTGAACAGGATTGTGGGAAATCTGGACAAATGATGTCTTTGTGCCTGATGGAGTTATAGGGCAAGGTTCACTGGTGTCTCAAAGGAACTGGACTGAATCAGGTTTTTTGCCAAATACTGCACAGTTCCACCCACCTGTCTCGACAAGTAGGCCGCCCTCTCCTCCACCTCCTTCTTCTCCCTCTTCAGCCGCTCCCTATGCCGCCTCTTTCGTTCAAGCTCCGCCTCCCTTCTCCGTAGCTCCGCCTTCAGTCGTCCAACACGCTGGTTCACCCTCTCCTCCACCTCTGCAAAGGTACGGGCAATTTTATGATCCAGTCCAAGTCCCAGTCGCTCCTCCAACCCAATCTCCACCGACAGTCTAAAGTCCAGACCCAGGACCCCCACATCGCTCAGCGTCTTCCCAGGAAACAGGTCCAGAGACACAGGTAGGGCCAGAGCAGTGGACGGGTCCTCTCCCTGGCCTGGAAGGGCCGGCAGAGCCCGGTCTGGTGGGCTGAACATTTCCCTGAGCAGCTGGATGGAGGCAGACGAGGAGGCGAGGTCCAAGCAGGCCAGCGGCAGGGGGAAGCTGTGGGTGTCCATGCTCAGAGAACATGTCTTACTCTGGCATACAGTTGGTGCCGGAAGTGGGAGGAGAGCAGCCGGTCTAGAACTTTTGACCCGACCCTGAAACAGGAGATCAAATTATGGCTGAATTGGTTTAGGTCCATCTTATTAAGTGGAAGGAAGCCAACTGTACTTCAAAAGTATTTAAATGTCAGTTAAATGTGTTAAATGCTTGATGAGTTTGATGGTAAGGCTTCCAGAACTGGTTTTGTTTTATTCATTGGGCCTCACCCAGTCTGGTTCTCTACTCTCTGTAACCCAGCATCATGTTGAGAGACACAGTGAGAGTGAGTGGGATATTTTTGATGTATTTCTGTTTGTTTTATAGTAATTCTGTCAGGAATCAACAATCAAAATTCACTCAACTTCCTGTCTGATCAGATCCAGCAAGGGTCTTCCTTTCAGTGTGCTGCCTTCACTGCTTTACTTACAAATAGGCGTTGGTCCTGTCAGTTCAATGAATATATGTATTAATATGTTTTCATATTAATTATCTAAATTTTTAGATCTGAAATAAAAAAAAACCTTCTTTAACTTTTATATTTTATGGCAACAACATTAAATTTGTTAAGTTTAGTTTGTTTAGTTTCTATATGACTTAGAGACTTTTCTAAATCTGGGTGATATTTAGATTTAACACTGACTCATGTCTAAGTTAGGTCTATGTGTAGCCTTGACATTTAAATTAGGTCTACTACTGAGGGGGAAGATGATTCAGCTGCAGCGGAAATAACAGAAGTAACATCAGCGCTTAACTTCATCCCTCTACACTGTACTGATATTTAAAAAAACACGTCTAAATGTTTTATGCAATGAATGATTACGCCTCTATGCCGATGACACAATTATTTCATGTTAAGGAAATACCTTTAGTTCTGATCCATGATTTTCCACAGTCCCAATTCTGTAGCATTGGTTTAATCCTAAACTTGTTATAAATACCATTAAAACTAAGAATGAGTGGTTTTCAGATGAAACTAAAGCATCAACAGTTTCTCTTACAGTTAATGTAGAAAAGCACATTTATTGTGTTTTTGTCCTCAAATAAATACAATATGTTGAAAGTAATTATTGTAAATCTCATACTGAACATCTTGTAAAATTAATTTAGGCTTTTCTTTAGAAACAAATCTCTTTTTTTTCATTTAGGTTCAAATGTCGTTCTTCAACATTGATAGATCCACTGCCCATCACTGCATACCAGCAGCCTTTACAATGGTTTCATTTCCTTTACAAATCAAATTTTCTCCAAATTTCCTTTAGAAATCCAAGTATGATTTTCAGTCAGTGTTTTTATCTGTAGCTGGAGTACAACAGTTGGAGTACATCAGGATCTGAAGCTGTCCAGATTTAATTCATTTACCTTGATCATAAGGAGAAAGGTAAAATATATATAATTGAAAACGTTCCTTTTTGGTTTAGAGTCCAAATAAACAAATCATGTTGTAATGTTGGTCCTAAAGTTGTGCACTGTGACTGAATTTCCACCTCAACTGAAACGACTAAGACTGAAATCATGCAGCGGAGTTACCTGTGACAGCACCAGCAGGGTCTCGTAGGTGTGTCGGCTGACCAGGTGTGCCCGGAGCTCAGGTACAGACGCGAAGCGATACTGGTCGCCACAGCGGGGACAAAAGTAGGGCATCTCCAAGAAAGAGGAGGAAGACATGATTCTCCGTGGAGCAGCGGCAGAAACCCTGGAAGCTGAATGAAAACTGGGTCACAGAGTCTGAGCTTCTACATTATTGATTCTAAAGAGATAAAGATGAACAGAAGTCGATTTGGTCTCATTGTTCAGATGAGGTTAGAGCTGGATGAGCTGAGGTCTGAGCCTCATGAGTGGTGTGTTTCTGCCATGCTAATCGCTCAGCGGAGCGGCGTCTTCCACGCTGATGGTCAGCCCTGCAGAGGAATTTCAGCACGGATGGATGAGCAGGAAGAAAGGACCGTCTGGGGCGTGGACCTGCCTCTCTGCACAGAACTTTAACATCTCTCTATCAGACCCTCTGGGTGCCTCCTTTTACCAGGGTCTTTACAGAGATTTACTTGTGTTCACAACTATTGTGCATTTTTACACATTTTTGGTCATTTTAAGGGTTTTTTTTTTCAATAGAACTTCTTCATTTTCAGATGTGAGATTAATGGTTTAACCAGTTAAGTTGAGTCTAAAGGCATCACTTTTAACCAGCTAATAATTACAGCTGTTATGAAATTATGTGTTTCAGAGCAGTCCATGTTCACTTTAAGATCTGTAATCATTTATCACGTTAAAGGGTCGACAGGCAGTCAAACTGTTTAAAAAAACAATTAAAAGTGCTTAAATTAAATTGAATAAATGTCAGATTTTGACAACTAACTGAAAATAATGACTAATTAGCCTGTTTTATCTCTAATTCTGGTATATTTAAAAATATCTAATAAAAAAAAGCTAAGGGGCAAGAAACAATTAGACCTTTAAAAAAACTTAAAATGCATTAAGATTTTTAAGATTTTTTTTGTTCTTAACAGTTTAAAAATAAAAAAATAAAACAAAGCGGTTTGTGGAACAGCGATCTGTAAATCATCATCTTACACGTATTAAATGAAAGTCACACAATTTCCTACATTTCTTGGGTCAATTTTTGGGTCTAGAAAAATAATTCTAGTTTATTCTTAGCAACACGAACAATAATCGGGCCACTCTGTGGTCCTAATTACTATAAGCTGAAATAAAAGAACGGGCTGCACGGTGGCGCAGTTGGTAGCACTGTTGCCTAGCAGCAAGAAGGTCCTGGGATCGACTCCCGGCCAGGGGTCTTTCTGCATGGAGTTTGCATGTTCTCCCCGTGCATGTGTGGGTTCTCACCGGGTACTCCGGCTTCCTCCCACAGTCCAGAGACATGCCTGTTAGGTTAATTGGTCTCTCTAAATTGAATGAGTGTGTGCTTGGTTGTTTGTGTGTTGCCCTGTGATGGACTGGCGACCTGTCCAGGGTGTACCCCGCCTCTCGCCCATAGACTGCTGGAGATCAGCACCAGCTCCCCAGTGACCCACTATGGAATAAGTGGTAGAAAAAGACTGACTGACTGAAATAAAAGAAATAAAAACTTGGTTCATAAAAGACAAATACTTACTGGATTTTACTAAACTAGAAAAGGAATCTATCTGCACCAACCATCTGTGCTGGTGGGCCAAACTGGTACCATTCCGGAATCAAGGTTGCAGGCCATAGAAAATCTTTCTGAGGACCGTAAATGGCCCATGGACCACACCTTGGACGCTTCTTCAGCATCAAAATGAATCAGAATATAAACGTTACCAAAAACAATAAATTAACTATTTTTATTTGAATTTCTTTTCAAGCTGCTGGATTCACACAGTGAGGTTGGGTCAGTTTATAGAAAAGGTTAAAGCACAAATTGGACAACATGATTGAACTGAACTGAATATAACTCAATATGAACTGTTTACCTTGAGATTTGTTGTGAATCGATGGTGCAGCAATAAAATGAACTGAAGTAAGTTTAAATCATTGTTATACAACTGGTCCTTGTTCTGTCCAGTTCTGTCCAGTTCAGCAAACAACAGCACCCAGAAGGAAGTTGGACATAGTGTGACACACATGAAGACCAGAGATGGGTGTCCACTTGTAGATTAACAGGAGCTGACATCATCAGGCAGCTGCTGGAGCGTCTGACAGTCAAATAGGGTGAGTGAGGATCCAGATTAACTGGAGACGCATTTGACACCTAACGGCACTTGATGGAGTTTTACGGGGGTCACATTTTTGGTTTGAGTCGGTCGGTTGGTTGAAGGCGTACAAATTTCACAGTGGTCTGAAGCTGGATTCAGTGGGTTTGTGAGGGCGCCCTTTGTCTGACCCTGCACCATGTGTTGTGATGTCATCACTGATGCCCTCTGATGCCTGTTTTAGACACACCTGCTCCTTTTACGGAAGATTAAATCATTTCCACTCCCATCACTGTTCTGCCAAATTTAATGACTCCACCTGGAGGTCAAACTAACTGTGTCATTTTCTTTATGTGTAAACCTGAACATGTATTAAAAAATGATGAAGGAAAATAAGTAGTGGGTTCAGTTTCATCACAGTAAAATAGAACTGCAGAATAATAACTGGGCAGGCTGCTGTTGTTTACATTAATTACAATATAAATATTTCATTATCTAAATTGTCAATAATTCATTTAATACAAATTAAGCTTAAAGGACTCAAAGTTTTGTCCAATTAAATTGAAAACCTCTGTTGATTGATCATTTAATTGATTGATTGATTGATTGAACCTTGATGGGAACATAAAGTTCATTTAATGTCATTTTATTCCACTCAGGGATATTAAAGTTGAAACGGATCAAATCCCTGACTTAAACTCAATACCTCTGATTATTGATCAGCCGGAGTCCTCCTGCAGCCCGGTCCGTCGCTGCGTCACCCTCCCCTCATCCTCATCTCTGCGAACCCCGTTGCCATGGTTTCCTATTCGGACTGATCGGGCTTCTCGGACCGTCCGGTACCGACAGCGGCTCTTAGAGCTGCAGGATGGATCGAAACAGGGCCGGATGCACCACCGCCCCGCGCGCTCACCGTCACTGTAAGCAGCCTCCGCGTGCTGCTGCTGACGTAGGAGCCACGTGACGTGTCGCTGCTGATAAATCATGTTTGTTTTGGCGTTTTCTTTTCCAATTAGGTCAAAGGTTACTGCTGCTTTCAGTGATGCATTATTATTATTGTTATCATTATTATTAACGTTATTGTTCTAAAACAAGCAGCTTTCACAAAAACGATTTTTTGCAAGAAAATATTTTATAAATAGGTGGCTGATATGAAGGAGAGAGCTTCGAGACTCTTTTATGATTCATGCTGTTCTATTTCTCATCACTTAGATTTAATTGAGTGACGCGGCTGGTGAAAGGTCAGGGTTCAAACTCCTCTGTTCGCTCTTTTTCTTCAGCAAAAACGTAGTAAGATTATAATTTTGTAAATGAATGGCCGTTTTTTTGCGCTGCGCCATTGTCTGCTGTCCTGCCGTTGTTATTGTCTAAGTCTTTCGTTTGCATCAGTTTGAGTGACATTGCCTGTAGCCGCCAGGTGTGTGACTTTGATTGACAGGTATCATGAATTAACCTGATTAGATGAAGAATGACGCAGAGAGGAGAATCTTTAATAACCAATTGGAGACCAGCATGAAGTCATATGGAAACCAAAAATAACTACAATGAACAATCAGGTCTGCAGATAGGATCATCAAGCCTGACCTTCACTCCATCCAGGACTTGTACAGGTCTAGGGTCAGGAGAAGGGCACCTAACGTCTCTGCAGACCCCACACATCCTGGACATGAACTGTTTAGACTTTACCTTCAGGTGGCGCTATGTAGACAGTTTCTCCCCCCAGGCTATCTCTCTGATTAACAAAGTTCCCAGATCAATACCTGGCATATCTGCACACTTCAACCATGTCTTTGTTTTTGTAAAAACAGTGCAAATATATACATATTTAAAAATAATATGTTTATTTCCCTTTTATATTTATGAATAAAAAGTCCTCATTGGGAGTGGAACCAAAACCAAATTTCTTGTCTGTGCACAAACCTGGCACATAAAGCAGATTCTGGTTCTGATCTTGTGTTCATCACTCTACCTGCTATTTCCAGGTCTTTCTGAAGCTCTCTCTGAGTGCTGATGGCTCTGGACAACAGAAATATTACTGTAGAATTATGTTTACTGAGAAAAAAGCGACCTGCTCATTGTTACTGTATGCTGTTATGTGGGTACAACATTTGACTTCCCTCCTCTGGTATCTTCACCATGAAAGCTCACTCAAATTAACCACTTGTATCAGGTTTATCTAAAGATGCACCTCAATACATGAAGAATTCTCAAAAATACATGTAAAACAACTTGGCAGGAGTTATTCAGAGGGAGAGGGACGTAAATCATTCCAGTCAAAGGCTGGATGCTACAGGAAAAAAGAAGCAGGTAAAAACAGATCATCCTGTGATTAAGAGATGAGCTTCTGTCTTGAACAGCCGGGTCTCATTAAAAAAGGTTATTTATAACTCGCCTGAGAGTCAAACGACACATTTTCTGTTTACAGAACTTAACAAATGGGCTCTGGATGCCGATGTCTTGGCTGTCAAAGTGTTAGAGCTGCAGCATATTCATCTAACAGGATGATGGGGATGATATAGGGCGGCTGTGGCTCAGGTCCTGTAACTGCTTGGTTGCCGGTACGAACCCCCGATCTGTCTGTCTCTGGTATTGTGTCCTTGAGCAAAAAAATTCACCCTCATTGCCTACTGATGGTGGTCCGAGGGCTCGGTGGTCCCTGCGTATGGCGGTCTCACTTCTGTCAGTCTGCCGCAGGGTGGAGCTCACCACTGTCAGTGTGTGAAGGTGTGGATAACTAATTGCAGCGTAAAGGTCTCTGGGGACTTGATAAAGTGTTACACAAGTTTAGGCCATTTACCATGTTTGTTGCTTTGAAGGAATTACACCAGATTAATTGTTGGTATTTGTTAATAAAACATATGACAGAGTTGCCTCAAGACTTAAACCACCCAGATGATGTCCTCAGAAAAGATACGAAGCTGTAATAAATACCAATAATGAACTCAAGATGTTTGTCTGTTATTTGTTCGTTCAGTTTTAGTATAAACATCATAAAGGAGCCAAACAAACAAAGCGTAACTTCCTTTTTTTACCATATCAAGGACTGCTACAGCCACTCAATACCTTCACAGACCCTGGCTCTGTGGCTTGTTGCTTCCAACAGGCTGGATGCTCCTTTTCCATGTTTGCTCCATTTTTCCAACAACGATCTGAAATACTGATTTCGTTTAACCATAATGATTGATCCCACTCCCAGATGCCTCTAAGCCAGGTGTAGTAGACACGGCGTCTGGACAAGGCCAACCTAAGACTTCTTTTCTGCACAGTAAGGTCTGAAGTGATATTTGTAAATGTAAATCTGTATGGCAGAGCTTAACAGAGATGGTCTTTTCTCTTATAGTAATGTTAAATAAGGTGTCCCTCAGGGCTGCGTATTAGGGCATATGCTTTTTACATTATCAGTGTAGGTCCAAAGGTTCCTGAAACATCTCTCAATCTGTATGTGGTTAGCACAGCTTTTCATTATCATATGAAAAACAGATGCTGCTCTGGTATGGTATAATAGCTGTTTCTCCATTTTTATATTTAGATTCCTATATGTTTCTAAAATAAAGGAACAACAGTCTCAGGTCAGATACTTTTATTTGCAGTTAGTGTTCCTTCAGTGTGTACATAATTTGGGAAAATGGCATTTTCCTTCAATACCACTTCTACTCGAAACAAACAACAACAAGACCCGTAGCTGTAGAGCCTAACTCAGTGGAGGTATTTGAAACTCATTTAAAGGACAAAGGAAAAAAAGGTACTGGATGTTCTTATTGTCTGGTGTCTCAGGCTTTTACTTGGTATTTTTGGTTAATTTGTTGAATGCGATGTATTACATTTTTGCAAATTGTCTGTTTTGAAAATAATCAAAACTCAGTATCTCCATGAAATTAAGACATATAGATAACTGTAAAATGTAAGTGTCCCTAAGTAATCTCTTATCCATGTGGTTGTATCAGCTGTTGATGGTAATGGTTAAGGATGCTTTAGGTAAGGGAAATTACAGGATTCCTGCTTCCTCCCTGAAATTCTTCCAGATTCCTTGACTGATTTTAATATTCTGCACTTTAAAAAAAGAAATAACCTTCAAGCTTTCTTTGAGCAACATTGTTTTTAACAGCTGGAGAGCTTTTGAATCTCCTCACAAAGGTTCTTGTGAACTGCTTTTAGACCAAATAATGTACAGAATTGCCTATTTTTGACAGTAAAAACTGAAAAAAACTCTTGGTAAAAGGAATTTTTAAGTTTTTAAAAAAATATTTAGGTCTATTTTTGAAGCCTTTTCTCTTCTCTCACTGTTTTGTTTTTTAAACTTAAATGTTTGGTGAAATCAAATTGAAGAAAAACAACAGTAGAACTCCAGGCTATGTTTCATAGTGAAAGTAAGAGCATTTCCACACACACAATGCGAAGGGAACTCAAGGGATTGGGACTGAACAGCTGTGTAGCCTTAAGAAAACCACTAATCAGTGAGGCTAACCCGAAAAAAGGTTTCAATTTGCTAGGGAGCATAAAAATTGGACTCTGGAGCAATGGAAGAAGGTCGTATGGTCTGATGAGTCCAGATTTACCCTGTTCCAGAGTGATGGGCGCATCAGAGTAAGAAGAGAGGCAGGTGAAGTGATGCACCCATCATGCCTAGTGCCTACTGTACAAGCCTGTGGGGGCAGTACTATGATCTGGGGTTGCTGCAGGTGGTCAGGTCTGGGTTCAGCAACAGTATGTGTTCAGAGAATGAGGTCAGCTGATTACCTGAATATATTGAATGACCAGGTTATTCCATCAATGGATTTTTTCTTCCCTGATGGCACGGGCATATTCCAAGGTGACAATGCCAGGATTCATCGGGCTCCAATTTTGAAAGAGTGGTTCAGGGAGCATGAGACATCATTCTAACACATGGATCGGCCACCACAGAGTCCAGACCTTAACCCGATTAAGAATCTTTGGGATGTGCTGGAGAAGGCTTTGCGCAGCGGTCAGACTCTACCATCATCAATGCAAGATCTTGGTTAAAAATGAATGTAACCGGGTGGAAATAAATCTTGTGACATTGCAGAAGCTTATCGAAACAATGCCACAGCGAATGCGCGCCGTAATCAAAGCTAATGGTGGTCCAACGAAATATTAGAGTGTGTGACCTTTTTTTTGGTGGCGACTGTTTTTTGGCCAGGCAGTGTAGTTTCTAAGTTTTTCAGGCCTTTTGTAACAGCATGTCCAACTACTCTGACCTTCAGCTACTCTGACTTTCAGAACCAGCTTCATTTCATCAACACCTGATAATAACTACACCTAAGAGCACGATGGAGCTGTAAAAGTTTTGTTGTTTTCTTCTCTCTCATTATTGTTTTAAAAATGTGGAGGAGGTGCAGTTCTTATAAGTGGCCACAGGAGGGCATCAGAAATCTACGAACAGAAAACCACTTTTTTCTGATCGTAGATTCCTCGGCAGTAATCATCATCATCTGAGCTGTAGAGAAGAATGTCTACTTTATATCAAAGACCATAAACTGTGAGCAGGTTTCTAAAGACATCACCTTCAGAGAAATATAGACTCCCTGGACAAAAAAACCCAAAACAAAATAACTCAAAAACACAGTGTCAACGTGGGTGAAACTGTCGTTACCATAGGAACTCAGCCTTCACAGTTCATACCACCCAAAAACTGTTAAAGGAATCGGTTGTTGCTTGGCAACAGCAGCCTGTAGATGGTGAGATGAAGATTCTTTGATGAAGATGAGTGCAACTGATGGAGATTATCAGCATCGGTGACAACAGAGATGTTACCACAGCATGCCCATCTCTCCAGCTCTAGATGTAGATCCTGTGAAACACTCAAACATTTTGACTTAAACTCATGTGATCCTCATGGTTGGACTTTAACATGGAACATTTTTACCTACTTTGACCCAGTAAATTTCCCTCTAGCTGTGGGACTTTTCAGTCGAATCAGCCCCTAGTGCAGAACACCCAAACATTTTTGACTCTCATTCTATGTTAACTATAATGTTTTCTTTCAAATTTTGCATTAAAATTCTCTTTAGCCTTTCGTATCGACTATATAAAATCAACAGAAAGTTCTTCCAGCCGCGGCTCAACAATTTCTTTGGATACGACTCATAAACTTTGGACAGTAGCAGTGTGTTTGGTTGTTTATGTGGTGTTGCTGTTGCCCCTCCCCCTGTTCCCCAGAAATGGCGGGATCACCATAGCAACAAGAGGCTCACTATTTTCTAGGTCTTCATAGACCAGGGATCTCCAACTTTTACAATTCAAAGTGCCATTTTTGCTCTCAGTCCAGTTATAAAATCCCTGTTTAGTGCAATAAATGTTAACTGATCTTTTGAAAAAGGCAACTTTGAATTTTTGATAAATTTCTATTATTCGAAAGAACCACCATTTTATTTCAGTTTTTACGTTTTAAAACAAATGAAAGCATACAACAAGATGATGGACACATTGGGATGCTGATATCTGTGTAACATTATGTAAAAAAAAAAAAATCAGATTCCAGCCTATTAACAAAAAACTTGATCTAAGCGAATATTAGAGCTACTTTTATTGTCATTCTGTTGTGCATGGACCGAATTTATACAGCGCCTTTCTATTGATGCCGACCACTCAAAGCACTTTACACTACAGCCACATTCACCATATACCTCTCACAGATGCCACACATCCATACACCGATATGCAAATCGCTAGGCAACATGGGGTTAAGTGCCTTGCCCAGGGGCACATTGAGATGTGGCAGGAAGAAGCTGGAATCAAACCCACAACTTTAAGATTGCAAGACCACTACTCTTCCCATTGAGCTGCAGTCTCCCTGTGTTATGGAAAATCTGTGCAATTATTCCATGGAAAACTGCTAAAACCTGCTTTTGTTATTGTATCTATATCTAAAACCTTAGCTAGTTCTTTAGAATATTTTGCCAAGGTTATTAAAACTCATTGTGGAAGGTCCAAAGAACCACCTGAGGCTTCTGAGACCCCTGCCATGGACCCTGTATTAGCTAAGCTTTGATTGGAGCTTACTGATAATTAAGAGAGAACGTCTGTAGAATAATTAAATTCAAAGAAACATAAATGAAGGACAAGGAAAAGTTTGAACATAGACTTTCAACATAAAGTTCACAGATCTCCTCAAAATAACGCCCTGTTTCATTTCTCTGTTACTGTTTAAAGAAGGAAGCTGGTGCTTTATTCTCCTTATACTCGTTTCGCTTATACAACTTTATCTGGAAATATGATTTCAACTTTCACTACCACAATGATGATAATCAGCTCTATTATTATTATTAATTTAACCATCCACAGAAATAACAAGATTGAAAGAATTTCATGTCAGGTGGTGAATACTAGTAGAACTGAAATCATTGTTTTTGGTCCCCCATAGAATCATTGTCCAGTCATACAGCCCGTCTTCATTAAACCTCCCTAATACCTCGCATCATTGTGGCAAAGCCTTGAATGTTCTTTAATTAAACAGGACCCATGATGCCGCAGCCGTCATGCTTCCCAGAAAGAAAGGCGCCAGCTTGGTGATAAGCAGCGCCTGTTTTTCTGCGACTACGACAGTTGGTGTTCAGGCCAACAAGTTCTCCTCTGGTTTTATCAAACCAGAGAGATTAGTTTTCCTAGTGTGAGCATCTCTGAGGTGTCTCTGACAAAGTTCAAGCAGCATGCCTGGTGTCTTTAGCTTCCATCAGGCCACTTTACCACCTGATCAGTGGATGACATTAGCAGTGGTTGACCTTTTAGATGGTCTTCCTATCTCTACAAGGGAATAATGGAGGTCAACTAGTGTCCATTGGGTTCGAGGTCACCTTTCACATAGACCCGGGTTAGTTTGAAGAGCTTGTTAACCTTAGTAAAGAAGCTATTGTCAGGTCATTTTTGTTTGAAATTAAAAATGATCTAAAATACTTTATATATCATCAGGACAATATGTGCAAAAGGTGAAGGGTCCTGGTGGCAATTAATGTTACGTTTCTAGGGAATTGATGCATTTATACTTGTCAGTATTTCCCATGAGGTTTTCTAGTTGTGACTGTTGAAGATGATCTGGGGTATGTGTGCAGTGGAGAATCAGAAGAAGAAACCAGACTCAGTCGACCTGTTGTTTTGTTTGTTTATTAACAGCAACAACATCCTCCATGCAGAATGAGGGAACAGTAAACTTGCACAGCCATGTGTGCTACTCAGAGCTCAGCTCTCACTGAGCAGGTGTGTTCAGATTTCACACCACAGAACACAGGACAACATATCCCACAAAGCATCGGTGCAGCTTAAACCTGCACATGTGTTCGTTCAGAGTCTGCAGAGCGTTTGCAGTCATTTCATAGAAAAGTGACATCTGGATTCTTCTCTAAAATATACACACTCTGATTGTAAAACAGTAACACTGAGAGGTAGACGGTCCAACTAGAAAAATAGAGATATGTTACAAACATGGAACTCCTGAAATATAAAGCTGTTTACAGAAAAATATCTAGAACAGAAGCACGACATTCTGACGTCAACATTCACAGAGTCTCTTCACGGCTTCATGCAGAGAAAGATTTGTTTTATTTTACAGCAGAAACCTTTCTTCAGGGAGACGGACTGCTCCTTTACAGGGCAGGGTCACAGTTCAGAGGCCTGATCAGCTGCTGGGCCAGGACCACACCCGAACCCTCAGGGCACTGCAACACGCATGCGCCTCTTAGCACCTGTACACCGGTGTGACGTCACATGCCTCTCCGGTTGTCGGTTCAAATCCGAAAAGCTTCAAAACTCCAGTAGAGTGAGAGCGCGCGCCTCTGTTCACACGCCAGGCGCGTTCAGGGCCAGAGAGTAGGCGGCCATCATTTGAGCGCGCAGCTGCTGCTTCACGTGCACGCGCCCGTGCCTCTTCCTCTCGTCGCTGCGCGCAAACCTCTTGCCACACACGTCGCAGGAGAAGGGCTTCTCCCCGGTGTGCGTGCGCGTGTGCGTGGTCAGGTGGTCGCTGCGGCTGAAGCTGCGCGCGCAGATGGTGCACTGGAAGGGCTTCTGACCAGTGTGGATGCGCACGTGCCTGTTGAGCTCGTCGGAGCGCGAGAAGCGGCGCTCGCAGCCCGGCACAGAGCACGGGAACGGCTTGGGCTTCATGCCGCCCCGCGCGTGCGCTCTGCGCCCTGAGCGCGGCTGCTTGGGCGCTCCAGCCGCATGCACGCTGCTGATGTTGACCATCGGGAACGCGCCCTGCAGGAGGGAGGAAAGCAGGTGCGCGTCCAGGGTGGAGGGGGTGCTGCTGATGACGTAGTTACCGGAGTCCCCGCCGGTTACTGGAACCGGTAAACCCTTCAACCAGTCCTCCAGCTCCAGCGGCTCCTGCTTCACTTCACAGCCGAGCAGCTCACCCTGACCGGCCTCCGAGCTCAACAGAGACTCGATGAAATCAGCCACATCCATCTGTTGTTCTAGAGCCATGAGGGGGAGGAGAGAGTCCACAGCAGGCGGGAACAGAGCATCATTCCCGGGCGAGGAGGACTGAGAACACCCGCTGCTGCAGCTGGAGGTCCCAAACTCCGTTTTAATCACCACAGGTGTTGAAGCAGGGACTGCAGGCAGCTGCTGCGCTGCAGCTGGAGGCGGGATGCCTAAGTCGGGGACAGGCTGCTGATGCTGCTTCTGCTCCATCTCCGTGCAGATACCCACGATCTCCGTAATCATGTTCAGGATCGCGTCTGCGGTGCTGCTTAGTCCCGCTGCCGCAGGCTCGGGCTCAGGGAAGAAGCTGCCAGTGTAGCCAAGCGAGGGAGAAAGGGTGTCCGAGGAGCAGTCACTAAAGTCGGAGAAGAAGTCTGAATCTGAGGCGTCCGTTCCCGGAGAGAAAACTGCAGAAACAGAAGGGAGGGGGTGGGTGTTATTGCATAATGTCAGCCTATACATATAAACCAGGATGCAGCTGCAGGATGCATCCTCCGAGTACGCATTGACAGGCTGGGGAATGATGGAGACACTCACCTTGGCTGAAAGGTGATTCCACGTCAGAGTCTAATCCATCACTGGGGTTTGAACCCACGCTGTCCACCCAGGCGCTGCAGGCGTCCTCAAACTCAGACATGAAGCTGTCGTCGCGCTCCAGAAGCATCTTACAGACTTTATGAAAGCAGGTTGGAATCCCCCGAAAAGTCAGGTGTTAATCCGCTAGAGGAGGTCTGGCTGCTTCCCGGCAGAGATGCTGAGGATGCTGAGCTCTCTCCGCTCGCCGCTCCTTTTTATACTCTCCGTCTCCAAGGTAACTCCAGACCTGCCTTCATTGGTTCGATTCAGGCGCGAGGGATTCCCCCCGCCGTGCCCCTTCGTAGCTGCCCAAATATGGGCAGCTTCCGGCTGTGACGGCGGGTATCCCCCATGCCTTAAAAGGACAGGCGGCAGAGCGACGTACAGGAGCGGAGAGAGGGGTTTCCTTCACTGCGGCAGCAGCGAGGCAGAGAGAGGTTATACAACAGGGAGGGAGGCAAGGATGGAGAGATGAGAGGATAGAAAACACAGGAAAACTCACTAAATCTCTCCGTTTTGACGCATTTCAGGGGGCACCAGGACTTCAAATATGTCTGTTTTTATAATCTGCTTTATTCCCAGTGTTCAAATTTTTCAAGATTTTCATACAACATTTGGAGATAGGAGTCATAAAGAGTCATTTAAAACAGTATCAAAGATGTGTGAGCAAGCCTCGGTGGATCTCCCTCACATCTTCAGGACCCGAGAGGACTGGGAAGTAGGGCTTTTCTCCCTCCATGTTTCAGGCCGCAGCGATCTGATGCAGCACTGCAGACACACATTATTACATATTACTGGGCCACATTTACATTCCTGCTCAGCCACATGCAGTTGCTGGGAAGTTGTCACCATGGAGACAGATAACGGATTCAGGCCAGTTGTTACATTGAAGGAGCTGGATCTACTGGTTTAACCTGAATAATCAGCTGGGCGCCGTGTGTAGGGACAGACACAGATCCAGCTGGGTTCTGTGTAAGAAGTATCTGGATCATCATTTATGCTTCATTTCAGTTTCAATGCTCCATATAAACCAAAGGCAGCAGAAGTCTTACATAACACAAAGGGTTCGTTTGCTGCATGTTTGCAGGCTGCATTAGAACTAATGAGCCTTCCCATGAGCTATTCTCTGTAAACCTGCTAAAATACTTCATTTCAATAAAATTACCACAATAATAACAATAAAAGTTGTTTAGATGTTGTTTAGATGTAAAACTCTACATCATGTGCATCACTTAATATCTATTAACCTGTGACTAAGACATTTTCCTTAGAGGTTTACTCCTGGTCGGCCGTGCAAAGGGAGGAGACACCCAGGGATCTAGAGTAAGTTCTGAGGTAAGCATGCGCATACTCTGGGTTTTTGGTTTCAAAAAGCCAGGTAGCCGTTACCCTGAGTCAAGTTACCCCTGCAAGGTACTCCATGAACCAACCCTGCTCGGTAGCAGGGCTTACTGAACTAACCCTGGGTTTGGTCTCCTTTCTAGCTGAGATCTGGAACTAGGAAAGTGTCAGAAATGGTGTGATCTTTTCTGGAGGAGCCTGGAGATGTTGGAGTACAACTACTCCCCAGAAATCTCCATCAGGACAGGGTGATCACACCACGATTAGAGGTCATATTTTCTGGATGAATATATTTACTAGCGTTACCGTTTTTCACCACAGTCAATAGCTTATCTCAATAATGTTCTCAGTTCTCGTTTTGTTTTTATAGCATAGGCGAAAATCCCTCAAAGGCAACATCATGCTGTCTGGAATATTATCGGTGAACTAACACAGCTACTGTATAGCAGAGGTGGAGTCAGTTTGTCCTCCCTAGCAGAGTGGTTCGTGTCTCTGCCTGTCATGCGGGACACCAGGGTTTGAAATCTGATGGAGGTTGCGTTTTATTTTACTATCATCAGCCACAAATAGCTTATGTTTAGCTAAATTTTATTTTAAACAGGAGCCCCTTGGACACTTGGAGGTAGGTTTGCAATCTGGAAAACTGGGCAAATAATAAAAGAAGAATCCCACAGAACTGCAGGTAGCAGTGAAAGCAATAATTTAGTCTCTATCACATTTTGATAATCAAGCATAACTATTCATATATTTCTGGGTTTCCAGGCATCATTTGCTGCATACATGACAGTTACATTCACTGCTGCTTCACTAAATAAAGGAGATTATATTTTATTTGTTTTATATTATATTGCACAGTTTTACATTGATGATGTCACCAATGTCACCTGACTATGCTGCACCTCTAATTTAATTAATATGCGTAGCCTTGTTGATGACCACACAGTATGTTCAACAATAAATGTCAGTAATACTGGGTTTTATTCTTCTTTACTATAAAGCCTGATTGTTTTTCCTGACTGGCTCTCATAGCTTTTAGTCTGGTAACTACTTCTATAGTTTTAGTTATGAATGAACCTGAATGCTTTCATTGCCTTCAGCTTTGTTGCTGACAGAATTTCCCCACTGTGGGACAATAAAGGGTTTCTATTCTATTCTGTTCTGAATTAAATACACATAAACAATTCAAATGTAGGTGACTTAGCAGCTAATTGTGGCTTTGTACTGTGAAGATTATATGTGGTGATGATTATGTGCCACATAATCAGCAACGTGGAAGCCAAGTGGCCTGGGTCTGTGCAGGTGTGTGTGTGTGAGTGTATTTATACACACACATACACAGCGGGGGAGAACAAGTATTTGATACGCTGCTGATTTTGCAGGTTTTGCCACTTGCAAAGCTTGTAGAAGTCTTTAATTTATAGGATAGGTTCACTTCAACTGCAAGTGATGGAATCTAAAACAGAAATCCAGAAAATCCCACTGTGTGATTTTTTAATAAATAATTTGCATTTTATTGCATGACATAAGTATTAAATACATCAGAAACACAAAACTTAATATTTGGTTCAGAAACCTTTGTTTGCAATTACACATTTCAGATGTTTCTTGTAATTCTTAACGAGGTTATTAATGGTCTTCTTAGAGACTTGTTATCCTTCCCACCCCCCCCCCTCCTCCCTTCTTTTCTTCTTTTTTTTTTTTTTTTTTTCTTTTTATTCCTTTCTCCCCCCCCATCTCCTTTATTTTTACTGGTCCAGCTCTCATTCAGGTCATTGACTAGGTCCCTCCTGTTTAGCTTCTGGATGATCCCTCACCTATCCTTTATGATCACTGATTGACCGTCATTGACTTGTAGGCACTATACATATACATTCACATTGATATTGTATAATCATATATATATTAGCATAATATATATTATTATGATTAATATATATTATAATCCTAATACAGGGGTTAAGCGCACAATGAAAACTGAAACACCTGGTTTTAGCACACAATAATTTATTAGTATGGTGTAGAGCCTCCTTTTTGCCCCGGACCAATACACGCAGCGTCATATCGTACTGGGCGAATGACATATACAAGTCCTGCACAGTGGTCAGAGGGAATTTTAAGCCCCATTCTTCCTTGCAGGATAGTGCGCCAGGTCACTACGCTGATACTGGTGGAGGAAGACAAAAAAAAAAAAAAAAAAAAAGTTTCCTGACTCGCTACTCCAAAGACACCCCAAACTGTGGCTCAATAATAATTTAGATCTGCGTGAACTGTGCAGGCCATGGGAGACGTTCTACTTCACTTTCATGCTTCATCAAACAATCTTTTACCAGTCATTGCTGTGTGTATAGGTGCATTGTCATCCTGATACACGGACGCCCTTCAGGATACAATGTTTTTGAACCATTGCGAGGCACTATGGTCCTCAAGAATGGTCGCACGTTAAGTCCTTGGTCAGTGACGCGCCCCCATCTAGCACAAGTATTGGGCCCAAGGGATGCCATGATATGGCAGCCCAAAAACCATCACTGATCCACCCCATGCTTAACTCTGGGCATTGCAACAGTCTGGGTGGAACGCTTCTTTGGGGCTTCTCCACACCGTAAACTCTCCCCGGATGTTGGGGAAAACAGTAAAGGTGGACTCATCAGAGAAAAATACATGTTTCACTTTGTCCACAGCCAAGATTTGCACTCCTTGCAAACATTTAACGCCGTTTGCATTGGCATGAGTGACCAAAGTTTGGCTATAGCAGCCCGGCCGTGTATATTGACCCTGTGGAGCTCCCGATGGACAGTTCTGGTGGAAACCAGGAGAGTTGAGGTGCACATTTAATTCTGCCGTGATTTGGGCAGCCGTGGTTTTATGTTTTTTGGATACAATCCGGTTAGCAACCGAACATCCCTTTCAGACAGCTTCCTCTTGCGTCCATAGTTAAATCCTGTTGGATGTGGTTCGTCCTTCTTGGTGGTATGCTGACATTACCCTGGACACCGGGGTCTTGATACATCACAAAGACTTGCTGTCTTGGTCACAGATGCGCCAGCAAGACGTGCACCAACAATTTGTCCTCTTTTGAACTCTGGTATGTCACCCATAATGTTGTGTGCATTTCAATATTTTGAGCAAAACTGTGCTCTTACCCTCCTAATTGAACCTTCACACTCTGCTCTTACTGGTGCAATGTGCAATCAATGAAGACTGGCTACCAGGCTGGTCCAATTTAGCCATGAAACCTCCCACTCTAAAATGACAGGTGTTTCAGTTTCATTGTCTAACCCCTGTATATTCCCGGTACGGCGGAGCTTGGGTCTTATCCTGGAGCCAGGCCCGGGGTCGGGACTCGTAGGAGAGCGCCTGGTGGCTGGGTTGCTCCTCGTGGGACCTGGCCGGGCTAAGCCCGAACAAGAGACTCGAGGCCATCCACCAGTGGGCCCACCGCCTGCAGAGGGAACCATGAGGGACCGGTGCAAAGAGGATCGGGCAGCGGACGAAGGTGAAGATCACGACGGCCCGATCTCTGGATGATTAGGCTGGCTCTAGGGATGTGGAATGTAACCTCACGGTGGGGGAAGAAGCCTGAGCTTGTGCGGGAGGCCGAGAGATATCGACTAGAAATAGTCGGGCTCGCCTCCACGCACAGTGTGGGCTCTGGAACCCAGCTCCTCGAGAGAGACTGGACTCTCTTCTACTCTGGAGTGGCCTGCGGGGAGAGGCGGGAAGCTGGGGTGGGTTTGCTTGTTGCCCCCCACCTCAGCCGTCTCGTGTTGGGGTTTACCCCAGTGGATGAGAGCGTCGCATCCCTGCGCCTTCGGGTTGGGGACAGGTCTCTGTCGTTTCAGCCTACGGGCCGAGCGGTAGTGCGGAGTGCCTGGCCTTCTTGACTTCCCTGTTGGGGGTGCTGCGTAGTGCCCCTCCTGGGGACTCTGTTACTCTGCTGGGGGACTTCAACGCCCACGTGGGAAACGACAGTGACACCTGGAGAGGCGTGATTGGGAGGAATGGCCCCCCTGATCTGAATCCAAGTGGTGTTTCATTATTGGACTTCTGTGCTAGTCACAGATTGTCCATAATGAACGCCATGTTCATGCATAAGGGTGTGCATCAGTGCACTTGGCACCAGGACACCCTAGGCAGGAGGTCGATGGTCGAATTTGTTGTCATGTCTTCAGACCTTTGAACCACACATGTTTTGAACACTCGGATGAAGAGAGGGGCTGAGCTGTCCACTGATCATCACCTGGTGGTGAGTTGGATCCGGTGGAAGAGGAGAAAGCCAGACTGACTTGGCAGGCCCAAGCGTATGGTGAGGGTCTACTGGGAGGTGGCGGTGGATACCGGCAGTAAGGGATGCTGTCAAGCTGAAAAAGGAGTCCTGTCAGCTGTGGTTGGCTTGTGGGACTCCTGAGGTGGCTGATGGGTACCGTGAGGCTAAGTGTGCCGTGGCCCGGGCTGTGGCAGAGGCAAAAACTCGGCATGGGAGGAATTCGGTGAGGCCATGGAGAAGGACCGCCGGTTAGCCTTGAAGCAATTCTGGCAAACTGTCTGGTGCCTCAGCAGGGGGAAGCAGTGCTTCGCCAACACTGTTTACAGTGGGGGTGGGGAGCTGCTGACCTCGACTGGGGACATTATCGGGCGGTAGAAGGAGTACTTTGAGGATCTCCTCAATCCTGCTGTCACCTGCCGTTCCCTGGTGGAGGCAGAGGCTGGGGACTCAGGGTTGGACTCTTTCATCACCCAGGCAGATGTCACCGAGGTGGTTAGAAAGCTCCACGGTGGCAGGGCTTCTGAGATCCGCCCTGAATACCTCAAGTCTCTGGATGTTGTGGAGCTGTCATGGTTGACATGCCACTTCAACATTGTGTGGCGGTCGGGGACAGTGCCTCTGGACTGGCAGACAGGAGGGGTTGGTGGTGACCGGAGGGTGTGGTCCAACTTTAGGGGGATCACACTCCTCAGCCTCCCTGGTAAGGCCTACGCCAGGGTAATGGAGAGGAGAGTCTGGCCGATAGTCGAACCTCGGCTCCAGGAGGAGCAGTGTGGTTTTTGTCCTGGCTGTGGAACACTGGACCAGCTCTACACCGTCTGCAGGGTACTTGAGGGTTCATGGGAGTTTGCCTAACCGGACCTGGAGAAGGCATTCGACTGTGTACTTCGTGGTGCCCTGTGGGGGCTGCTCCAGGAGTACGGAGTCGGGGGGCCCTTTATTAGGGGCTATCTGGTCTCTGTACAAGCGGAGCAGCAGTTTGGTCCACATTGCCGGCACTAAGTTGGACCTGTTCCAGTTGCATGTCGGACTCTGGCAGGGTTGCCCTTTGTCACCGGTCCTGTTAATAACTTTTATGGACAGGATTTCTAGGTACAGCCAAGGGCCGGAGAGGGTCTGGTTTGGGGACCAGTGGATTTCGTCTCTTCTTTTTGCAGATGACGGGGTCCTTCTGGCCCCCTCTAGCCAAGACCTACAGCATGCGCTGGGGTGGTTCGCAGCCGAGTGTGAAGCGGCCTGGATGAAAATCAGCTCCTCCAAGTCCAAGGCCATGGTTTTCGACCGGAAAAGAGTGGTTTGTCCTCTTCAAGGTTGGAGGGGAGTTCCTGCCTCAAGTGGAGGAGTTCAAGTATCTTGGGGTCTTGTTCACGAGTGAGGGGAGAATGGAGAGGGAGATCAACAGATGGATCAGTGCGGCTGAAGCAGTAATGGGGACGCTGTACCGGTCCGTTGTGGTGAAGAGAGAGCTGAGCCGAAAACCGGAGCTCTCAGTTTACCGGTGGGTCTACGTTCCTACCCTCACCTATGGCCAGAACTTTGGGTCATCTGGTCTGACTGAACCTGGGCTATTTGGCAAAGATGAATGGGCAAAAAGTTCAGTTCTAGATGTGTGAAACTGGTAGAGAAAAGTCCTACAGCTACTTTGTGTTGATCAATCACATAAAACGTCAATAAAATTTGTTGAGGTGGGATGTTGTATTGTGACAACACTTTTGGAGGCACTGTTGGAGTTAGATTTTAAAGGTAAATCTTTGCAGCAGATCTTTATTTAGAACTTCAAAGCAAACATGAATACATATGAAAAACTTGTAATGCAACTCTAGCACTGAAACATAAAGCAATTCGAATACTTTCTCTTCTTTCTGGGTATTCATATTAGATGTGTTGCATGTTTGTTCTTCAGGGATTCTGCAGATTTTTAGCTGAAACATTAAACCCACACCTGTTTTCACAGTTTTCGTCCCTCAGCTCCCACTTTCAGCTGCTGCTTACGTTTGCACCAAGCCTGGGAGAAATAAAACTATTCAGGACTGTGACAGCAGCACACGACCAAGCGGGCGTCTGGGTGCTAAAACGAACAGTCTGTTGACGCTGAGGAGAGAAAAACCCTGCTTGCATGAATGTGTGAAAAGACTTTATCAAGACAGATGATGGGAAAATGTGTGTGTGGGCGAAGGCAGAGAGACGGTTGCCATGGCTGTGTGCCACCTCCTTCTCCCTCCACCTGTTACAAATAACACACTGCGATGGAGATGTTAGTGTGTTTGGATTCTCGTGGCGTCAGAAGCTCTCTGGCCTTCACTTTCTGTCATCTGGCGCCACTGAATCACACGTTTTTTAAAGTTAATGGAACAGTGTAGATGGAAAGTTATTTATTTTTCCATCACCATCGGGGTATGGCTCACTGGTCCCAGATATATCCTGCAGCAGGACAGCGAGATTAAATATTCACACAGAGTCATGCAGGACTATCTTTAGCAGTGACACAACAAGTAGTCCTGTAGAATTATCTGACTGTAGCCAGAAAACTCCAAATATCAGCTAAAAAAGTCTGAAGGGATTTAACGGTCATGACACAGATATGTCAAACCCGAAGTGAGCCTAACAAAGACTCTATACATATTTCTAAACCAGAACAAAATAGGTCCAAAAGGAGACTAAATCTAAATCAAATTATAATTCAAAACTAAAACTAACTTTGGAAGCTAAATAAAAAAAGTCAAAACTAATTAAAAAGTGTCTAAAAGTAAGTGAAAACAAGATTAAACGTATAGAAAAGGAGGCTAAAACCAAGCAAATAAACGCAAACCCTAGTTTAAACCAGAACAAGTCCCAATCATGTCCAAAATGAGCCTAAATTAAGATCTAAAGCAGGTCTGGCCAACTTCATCCTTCAAGAACTAGTTTCCTGCTGTTTTAACATGACTGAATTAATGACCAAACTCAGGTCTGAAACCAAGTCCAAATCCACCTAAAACCAACTAAATATTAGAAATCCATCACTCAAAAATAACTCCAATATTCAGGTAAAATCCAGTCAAAATTCTCCCTGCTTAATAAAAACAGAACAAAAAGTTTAATCTATACCCAAACATACCCTACCCAAACAATAAATTACCTCCTAAACAGGGTCCAAATCAAACAATGACTACGTCTAAAGATCCGCAACTCATTATGAAACTCAAACACAACCAATACCAAAATAGGTCCAAAACACAAAGATTGTAGAACCAACCTAGAACCCATTCTAAACTCAAGACCAGACGTGTTTCCCGCCCATCCAAACAAAGTCCACAACAAACTTTTTGCTAACCGGTAGCCAGTCAAAACTTAAGCAAAAAGCAAAGTCCAAAACTAGAACCAAAACCTGTTAAATCCAATTAAATATGATTTCTTTAATAACCTAAAACCAGTTCAAATCTAAGTCCAAAGCGTTCATTGCCCTCCTAATACCTTCCTAATTCCTAATACAAGTACAAAATAAGACAGCGACCAGGAGTAAAACCCAACATTTGCTGTTTGTTGACCTGTTACCAGTCCAAAACCAAGTCAAAAACAATTCTAAAGGTTTCTAAACAAGTCCAGAATCAGTCCTGTGTAAAACCAGTCTAACACTCTCTAGCCCAGACCTGGTCTGAAACTATAGAAACCTACCCAGAACCAAGTATTAGTTTTAGATGGAACTAAAACCAGATTACAATCCTTCCTTGACCGCTCCAGAACCACTGCAAAAGGGGTACATATCTCCAACACAGATATAATATATGCTCTATAATACTAAAGAACATTATACCCAAACAGCTCTGAAGAGCAACCTTCAAGGAAGTCCACAAGCGACCTAGAGACAATAAGTCAGACTTAAAACAAGTCAAAAATATTCTTCTAACAATCTACAACCTCTAACTTATGTACTGTCTAACAAATGTCCAAAACTAATTCAAACCAGGTCTAAAAGTCCAAAGCAAAGAAGTCCTTACCTATACCATGGACAGCCAAACAGTTGTCTGAAAAAAAGCCAAAGTTTTACTAAAATAACTCCAAGACCGGTCCAAAACCAGGTGTGAAAGTCTGAAACCGAACTTGTGAACTTATACTTTGACCCAGGGGTTCCCAAACAATTTAGGCTGTGACCCCAAAATAAGTGCAATGACGGCCCCATCTAGCTCCATAATCTGGTGTCTAAACATGGCAGCTTTCTCCATGCAGGACCTCAGTGAGCTCTTTCGTGAACCGGTCAGAGAAATTTTAGACCAAACTAAGGATATAGGAGATGGAGCTGCTCACCCAGAGTTTATGGTAAAGAAAGTGGAAAAATTTCTTAAAGTTATTTCCACACTTTCCAGTGTTTCCAGACATTGATCTCAGAGTCAAAGGAGACCTGCAAGAAGTTACCTTGAATTGCTGTATAAAGCAGCCAATCAGACATCAGGGTCTGTTCAGGAGCCACCCTAATCCCACCGACTGAGTTTGATTGGTCAGGTTGACAGTTTGAATTATTTTATAATTAAATTGCTGCATGAAATAAAGCCATGAAATAAATATAGAATGAAATAATTATGTGTATTTTTGAATAAATTTATTTTTTAAATGACATTTGATTTTTTAGTTGTGTATTTCATATTTAAATGGTATATGTAATTAATAATTTAATATGTACATTGAATTATTTCATGTTTCAATTTTGTCCCTTTTGGCCATCCATAGCCCTCAGGTGTCACATCATGATGATTCTGAAAATCATCTCGCAACCCCCAACTTGGTGTCTAGCCCCCCCAGGTGGTCCCGACCCCCACTTTGGGAACTACTGGTCTAGCCTATACCATCCTAAAAGCAAATCGAAACTCACCAAAACCAGGCAAAATTACGCATAACACAAGAGTTAAACCACAGAACAGAATGACCCATTTAGAACCGATTCCAATTTACTTCTGAAGCAGACTGGTCTAAATCAGCCCATAAACACTGTTGTAAATCAAAAACATTAGAGACTAAAACATTACATCAAAAACAGTCCTGAATGGATAGATAAACAGCTCTAAATTAGGTCCAGAACAAGCCCTAAAAAGCACTGTCAGATTGGGTTTGGTATAAAGTTCTTCTATGTTCTACGCTGACAGATAAAGAAATTGTCTCCACCGCAGATTTCACAAAGGTTTTCTGCCTCATAAGAACTAAAAAGGTGGAAAGACGATAGACCCGAACAGAGCAGGTTGTTGTTCTCCTTTAAAGTTTCCATGGTAACCCGTGGCATTCAGCCTGATAACACCAAGGCCGTCTGACGAAGATAAACACAGAGACACACACACAGTCATGGCCATACATCTGTAATAACAACACACACACACACATACATACACACACACACACACGAACACACACATGTGACCTCTGACCTCTCCAAGGTTCCTCCCTGACTAACTTACATTAAAGTCAGGGTTCTTCGTCATCCCCTCATTCTCCTCTGCCTTGCTGCAGCCATGTTGTCCAGTCTCCTCTCCTCCATCTGCGCCTCCTTCTCTCCACCCGTCCTTCTCCTCTTCGTCGTTGTTGTGGTGGTCATCTTGTCTCTGGTCTTTCATCGGTTTGTTCATGGCACCAAACCTCTGAACCCCACCAGCCTGTCTTGGGGCTCCATCCCCTGCCTGCCTCACCTCCCAGTCCTGGGAAGCCTCCCCTGGCTGGGAGGAGGCCTTCCTCCGCACCTCCTCTTCACTCAGCTGGCTCACAGGTGAGTCTCCTTTGAATCATGAGTCTGTGGTGTTTCTGTTTCATCCCAGAGGAGAGTTGGGCTTATTTTAACTAAGGTTCAACTTGGTAATGTTAGAAGGGACTAGTTATCAAGACTGATCTTCTGAAAGGACTAGTTATGTGGGAGAAAGCAGGTTAACCAGAGGAATGACTAACTGACTGGTGACATGTTTAGGTTTGGATGGAATCGTTCATTTTATCAATGGACTAGTTTGTGTTTTAGCTATATATATTGGAAATCATAATAATCATAATTTAGAGGCACTAGTTAATTTTTGTAACCACTGGTTAAAATGTATAAGAACTAAACAATCTTAGAAAAAAATGGCACTTAAGGACAATTTAATGTGTTGAAGAACTGAGTACAAAATGATTAGTCAATTTCTGAAAACTAGTTTTCTTGTTGTTAACCTCCATTTATGTTTGTATGGGTGAGTTCATGTTTAGAAGAACTAGTTAATATCAGTAGAAAGCAATAAATGTTTAGAAAGATAATCATTATTTTATAAACTCTGGTGTGTTAATGTATAAAAAAGTACTTAAAGTAGTTAGGTTAGAAGGACTAGCTAAATTTAACCGAGCTGATTACTATTATAAATTACGCATTACTATATAAACCTTATATATAAAGACCTAATTTTGTTTTGATTGGAGACCAGTACTATAAGTTCTAATAATAATTTGTGGTTGTAGAGACTAGTTATATGTGGGATGAATATTTAGTTCTAAAAAGAATTAGAACAAAGTACTGATTTATCAGTTAACCCTAGATGTACTAGTTAATATACTAATAGTATCCGTTTTTACCTGACAATATTTTGTCTTCATAATTAACCTACTAGTTAATGTGTATTAGAACAAGGTAATGCTTGGAAGGCTAGTAAGTTAAAAACATGGCGTGATTGTGTGATTGAACTGGTTAATGTGGAAAACAAATAACTATCCACAAAGAATGGTTTTACCATTCATAACGTTCATAAGGACTAGTTAATGTTTTAACAAGCTTTTCAAAATAGCTCAGTGGTAAAAACATACTTTAGGTTTGTAGGCCACATTGATTTTGTGAAAACTAGTTAACATTTTGGAGGACTAGTACATGTTAGAAATAACTTGTTAATAACTAGAAACATGGTAAACAATTTTCAATGACTCATTAGTTTTAGTTATTTTCAACCAGTCTATAACAACTGGACAATCTGTACTAGCTGAACTAGAGTACTGGTTATTCTTTATATAAACAAGGTAAGATTAAAAGTAGTAGCTAACGTTACTAAACTAGGTACGTTTTAAGTTAGGCTGGTTACTGGACAAGAAAGACTAGTTAAAATCTAAATTAGACTGCTGTTCTTAACCATTTGTACTTGGACAAACTAGTTAATATTTAGGAGTGGTTATTGTGAGTAACTAGATTGGCCAAGTAGAAAAAATAGTTTACCTTTAAAAATGTCTACTTAGTTACTAGTTACATCTTAATTAGCTAACTGGTCTGATTCATGGTTTTCTAGTTAATTGCTACTATAACTAGGCCTCAGTCATGTGATGTTTTTATATTTAGAGTACTAGTTAATGTGTATACAAACATACTACAGATTGAAGGAGTGGTTAATATTCTGACTATGGACTTTTCATTGTTTAAAGAAAATAGTTAATGTCATCGTTTTTAAGGCCGATCTGACCCACATGCAGAGAACACTCAAACAGAGAAACGTTCAAGGAATTTATTTAAATGAAATGTACAAGGAGCGAAGTTTCCAGGAGAGACGTCCGACTGGAAAGGGAAAACAACAAGGTGTGTTCAGATTGGGAAACCAAACTTGCTAATTCTGTGGTCAGGCTTACTCTTAGGGTGGGGCAATCCGCCAGGGGGGAAAATGGTGTGAGTCTGGGATAGAGAGGTTGCGCTGATTTCGTTGAGGGCTGCTTGATGATCCAGGAGGAACCGTAGGAGGGTGGACAGGGTTCGCCTAACCAGACAGAGAGATCTCCAGGGCGGCCTGCTGCCGGGAATGAATCCAGAGTCCAGACTGTGATCAAAGGGTTTCTTGAGATCCCCAACAAGGAGCAAGGCTGAGGTGCCTAAGACAAGGTAAACAGACGGTTAGTCAAAATCCTCATAACAATCACAACATACAAGGTAGATGGCCAGGTAGTAATACCACGAAGGGCAAAAACACTCAGGCGTAGAAGTGCAGGTGAGCCGCCCTCACATAGTCCTCTGAACTGATGATTCAATGAGGAACACCTGTCACACCTTCGGTCCTCCAGCTCAGCGGCCCCTAGAGGTGGAAGGAAGAAGCAGCAGGCACGGAGACAACCAGACTCTGACAGTTAAGGCCTAAAACCACTAATTACCTGTTTAATTACTAATGTAGTTCATGTTTAAACAATGGACTCGTTCACATTTGGTAGAACTAGTCTTAATAACCACTAAACAACTAATTAACATATTGTAAAACTGGTTTATTTGAGAAGGATTTCACTGATGGTTCTGATGCAGATTTATTAGTTAAATATTTACTTCATTTAGCAGCTAATATTTAATAAAAACCAGTCCAGTTTTGTTCTGGCAATGGAAGAAAAAATTAGTTTAGAAGGACTAGTTAATGTTTGAAAAGACTGGTAGATATTTAGATGAATTTTTTATTTTATTCTTAAATATTTATGTAAGGCCACAGTCACATTTAAAATATGTGATGAATTACTTGAAAGTAGAGTAAATAGTTAAGGGTTTAACTTTAAGGACGGGTTTAAATTTAAACTTTCTTAATAGTGAGCAGAAAGACTAATGAATGTGTAAAAAGCTAGTAGCCTTGTTTATGTTCTAATGAAGAAATGTGCAGCAGGACTGGATGATGTTTAACAGAACTAATTAATGCATGAAGAGGTTTGATGTTTGCAGAATCGACTCCAGAGAACTCATCATTTTGAGGCAGTTAAAGATAATATTTGGAAGAACTAGTTAACTTTTTAAAGAAGTATTTTGTGTGGAGGAATGAGAAGCTGTGCATGGAAGTATGGGTTGGTGTTCAGGTAGATAAGGTTAGTCTTTATGGATTTGTTTGTGGATCTTTACATTTATTAGCCTGAATATTATCGTCCGGGACAGTTATCTGATTCCTGTAGAAACCAACCCATTTTCCCTCAGACCACGGCAGCTAATCAGATGTATTACTCTGCTTGTCTCTGAGGTATGGACCTCTGTTTGCGCTCTACCTTGGTCCTCACTACACCGTGGTGGTGAATAACCATCGACACGCCAGAGAGGTGCTGCTGCAGAGGGGCAAGGACTTCGCTGGACGTCCTGACATGGTCAGACATGCTAACAGAGAAAAGTTTCCCTGCAGAACGCCATACCGGAGCACTTTAAAAAAGACAATAAACAAGCTTCCATAAAGTTATATTTGACATTTTAGGCATAAAAGTGTCATTTTTTAGCCTGAAAACCAAAAGTGAAGGAAAGTGAAGACAATTGTTGGAGGCAGTCCTCTTTTTAACAACCTAACTTATGTTTCCTGAAGAATGAATCACTAACTATTTATTCCCTGTTGTTTTTTGTCTATTTTCATTTACTAAACCATTTTGCTGCTGCACCTCCTGGTGTCTCAGCATGAGACTTTAAAGTTTATTTACTCAGAATATTTTCTAATGGGTTTGAGCAGTTTTATAGGTAAAGATTCAACAACAAATGTTTTTAAGGGCTGTCGGTGATTTGCATTTCATTTACAGCCCAGTTTCCACCTTTTATCCAGTTTTTACTCTAGTTAGGAAACGGATTATGATTCTAAAAAGAGAAAAATATGAAATCTGACTCCAAGAAAGCTTGATATAAATGAGAAAAACCTAAAATATGAAGATAATTTACATTTTTGAACCTTATTAAGCGAAAAGGAGCACTTTTATAAAATGATGATTAGTTCTGCCTGTAAGGATAAATTTAACGTCTTGCTGCTTTGTCCCAGTTGGACTTGGTTGTATTTCCAGTCCTTTTTATCCAGAATCTCTGCTTGTGTGTTTTTCTGCACAGGTCACCACCAACCTGCTGACCCGAGGAGGCAAAGACATCGCCTTTTCAGACTACTCTCCTCTGTGGAGGTTTCACCGGCGCCTTGTCCACAACTCCTTCACTCTGTTTGGAGAGGGAACCAGCCGGCTGCAGGACATCGGTACCACACAGAATCCAGATCCGGGAATCAGCCAACAGTTTCTGATCACCTTTTAAATAAAATAATTTTCAGCCCAAACAGCAGGAGCAGCATATATACAGTATATTCAGCCACAGGACTTCCAGATTCCTGTTGTATGTCTTAGCTGTAATATGGCCCTAATTCTACTTTTATTTGCTGTGTAAAGACTGTCAGGTGTAAAAAACTGAAACAACATATATTTTTGTATCAAATTATAAAAATCTTGCATGATTAATGGACGTCTTGCAGTCAAACACTGTTTAACAGGTGAACTAGAATAATCTGAAGGCGTGATTGCTGTCCACCATCAATCACGTTTCCTTCTGAATACTGAACATTGCGCGTTTTAAATAATATTTTGAATTTTGAGGTTAATTTTAACGCTAAAGAACCAGCAGGTGGCACCAACAAACCCGTTAGAGTCTTTCAGCTCTAGTAGAGGAAGAGGAGATTAAATCAAGTAAACAGGAGGTCCAAAGGGAGAATAAATAAAACAAAATGAGACTGAATAAATGAAATGTAAAACATTTGAGAGTTTCAGCATTTAGTAACCTTTTGATATCCAGACTGTAGCATAAAGTTCTGATCCAAACAGCCATGTTGTTCTAAGTTGTGTTGATCAAAAGATCTCCAGGATATCTAAAAGTCTTTTCAGAGTTTTTCTTTGGACTTCGGCTCTTTTTTCACTCAGTTTCAGTACAGTACCATTTTTAGTTTATTCAGATTCTTTGTTCCCAGCAATCGAAGTCTAAAGAAAATCTCCAGGAAAGCATCATTTGAAAGCCTTCAGAAATCCTGGAGAGGTGCTCATCAAAAACACTAACATTTCTCTAGAAACCAACAAACTTCTCTGCTTGGAACTTCTCATCAACTTTCTATAAATATATGAAGGTATTTTTGATGTTTTATTCTTAAATGTTTAAACTCCAACAATGATCAAAGCTACCACAAACAGCCTCCAGTTTGTTTCATGGCCTTTAAAACAAGAACCAAATAATTTCTTTCCTAAAATGGTCAACGATTCATTTGACGTTGCTTCTCTGCAGTTTTGTCCGCGGTGGACAGTCTTTGTGTGGAGTTGTTGTCTTATGGGACCCAGACCTTCGACCCGTCTCCTGCCATGACCAGAGCCGTCACCAACGTGGTGTGCACGCTCGTGTTCAGCAGCACCTACAGCCATGGAGACAGCGAGCTGCAGGAGGTGATCCAGTACAACAACGGCATTGTGGATACCATCGCCAGGGGAGGACTGGTGGACATCTATCCCTGGATGAAGGTACGACGGAGATCTGAGGAGTTCCATAATTAAAACTAAACCAACTGATAAAAGAAATGGAAACAATGCTCGAGGCATTACCTAAGGAAGCGGTAGAGCAGGCGCCCCACATACAGAAGCCCTGGGTTCAAATCCTGACCTTAACACCTTTGCTGCATGTCTTCCCCCCTTCGCTCTCTGCCCATTTCCGGTCAATAAAGGCAATTAGCACAAAAAAAAATCTCAATTTCCAAAATGACTAATTTTCTCAAATATCTTGGTCTTTAAGAAAATATTCCCACAATCTGAAAATACCCTTAATCTCTTTCTGACACTTAGAAGTCCCTCAGAAAGAGTTTATATTTTAATTAAATTTATCAATAACTTTTTAAACAATGATTTTTCCAAATGTCCTCACATTTACATACAGACACATCGGACGTAATTAGAATATGTGTTCTAATGAAGTTCTTTTGCTGAAAAATAACTTCGTTTCACTCACATTTCTCTGTTAAAATGTGTTTTTATTGGTCTGATGTAATATTCTAATCCTATATGTCATGTTTTCATTGGCTGGAAGCAGAAAATCATCGTAATTAACAAAACATAAAGGCTGAAAACAGTTTACATGTGATTGATCTATTTAATGTGTTTCTCTTAGTGAACTGAGTAACTGAAACAAATAAACTTTTCAATATTCTACTTTATTGAATGACTGCGTATCCCTATTTTACCAAACATGTAAGTTAATTCTTGAACTGCCCAAACTTTTCACAGATAAAGTTCACACATTTCCTAAAAATATCTGAAGTTTTCCAGATTTACATACTCCCTCCCAAAAGGTGAGAAGCGTTCATAATAATTAAACAATATACCGTGTAACTGTGATGTTCCATTAAAGAACTGGTGAAATATTCCCAACCCAAAATCTTAATGACCAACACCAGCTGAGTGTTACATTGGAGTTAAGGGAACCTTTAGCTGAGTTTTAAAAGCTAAAACTTTGCATTAAAAAGCCCAAATTCTCCTGGCTCACAGCCTCGGTCTTTCTTTCAGCTCTTTCCTAACAGGTCTCTCAGTAAACTGAAGGCGTGCATCACTGTCAGAGACCGACTGCTGAGCCGGAAGCTGGAGGAGCACAAGGTAACACCCACAAACTCTTAAAACAAGAGTTCATCCATAAAACCTCATTAAACAGATCAGGGAGAGCAACAGCTCCCCCTACAGTCTGCAGTGCACTACAGTTCTGAAAGGAGGAAAACTAGGAAAAAAGTTATCGGCTCTATGCTGAAGAATATCTAACACTTTGTGTACAGCATGTACTCTTATTTTGTAAATACACTGAATTTCCATCTTCTGTCCGATGTGTCACAGGCATCACTGAGTGATGGTGATCCTCGTGACCTCCTGGAGGCCTTACTGCAGGGTCAGACAGGCAGCGGGTGGGGTCAGAAGTCATATGGGTCAAAGGAAGAGGGGATAACAGATGACCATGTCCTGATGACAGCAGCTGAGGCTTTTGGAGCTGGTGTGGAGACGACATCCACCACTTTGCTGTGGATCTTGGCCTACCTGCTGCACCACCCTGAGGTTAGAAGCAATGATGCTGCCGATGCCCTTTAGATCTTGGTCATTACCAACAATTACATGTCTGGGTCAACATTGCAGGTCCAGGAGCGTGTGCAGAGGGAGCTGGACGAGAACGTGGGCTGTGAGAGAGCAGTGAGTGTGTCAGACCGCGGCCGGCTGCCATACCTGGACTGTGTCATCAACGAGGGCATGAGGATCCGACCAGTCAGCCCGGTTCTGATCCCACACACTGCCATGACCGACAGCAGGTAGATCTGTTTACTCACAGCATTGGTATATCATTCAAAGTGTTTGCTTAAAACCATGTTCTCCCCCAGCATTGGAGGTCACGCTGTATGTCAGGGGACTCGTGTTTTGGTCAACATGTGGTCGATTCATCATGACCCTCAACACTGGGACAAACCAGACTTGTTTAACCCAGGTGACTCAAGGGAAAACTCACTAGATCTTTTTAAACAAGCTCAACAGAAGCCATCTTTCTTACCTTTTCCCCCCATCAAATACAGATCGTTTTCTTGACGACCAAGGTCAACGTGCCACACCCTCTTGTTTCCTGCCATTTGGGGCGGGACCTCGAGTCTGCGTTGGAGAATCGTTGGCCAGACTGGAGCTTTTCCTCTTCCTGTCATCTCTGCTCCAGCGAATGAGCTTCAGGCTGCCAGACGGGGATTCCCCGCCTAACTTGCAGGGGCGTCTGGGCGTGGTCTTGCAGCCATTGCCTTATAAGGCTCGAGTTTTTCCACGCCCAGGATGGGAGGGCGGGGTTAAATGACAAGGGGCGTGACTTACAGTGAAGGGGGGAAAAAACTACTTTTTGGTAACTATTTACCGAAGTCAAACTGTATGAAGAATATGAGGCAATATTATTAACATTTTTAGATTTACTTACACTGTTGCTTACAACTACATTGACCAAACTTTTTAATCAAAAATACATGCTAAATGCTAACCTAGCAGGACATCTTTGGCATTTGTCTCCTAAATTCATGTTTTAAAAAAAATCTACCTTTGTTGATTTGTAAAATATTTCATAGCAAGACGAAACTACTCATACTCAACCTGTAGTTGTTTTGTATCATCAGGGTTTTCAGCCCCCCTGTAAAACCTGTAACATTCCTACATTTAAATTTGTTTCATATTTAATTAAATCATAATCCTCGTTGTTCTTTATTTTTCAGAATATTAAAGTTATCTGTTAATTATCACATCAACCCAAACTGAGAACTCATCAATGAATGACCTACTGCCCGTTGACACTGCTGCAATACGAGCCTTGCTTGTTTGCAAAAAGTTCACTGGGAGATTTTCAAAAAGCTTCAATCCATGACAGGAACCTGAAAGAAATAATCAGTCAGATATCAAAAATGTTCATTTTCTCATAGAGGAATCTAACTATATATACCGTCATATGCAATAAATCAGAATATGCATTCTGATGAGGCTCGTTTGTCAGATTAAAATTTGTTTTTAAAAACAAACTTTAAGCAGGTATTAGTCATACTTTTCATTAAGCCCACATTTCTGTATTAAAATATTTTTTATTGGTCTGATGTAATATTCTGATCTTAAATGTTTTCATTAGCTGGAAGCAGAAAATCATCATAATTACCAGAAATAAAGGTTTGAAAATATCAGTCTGTGTGTAATTAATCTGTCAGCTGTTCAATAATATTCTAGTTTATTGGCTGTATATTTATTGAACTCTGTATATTTGCCTGCATATGGTTTTCTCTTGAAATTAATACATTTTTATTTGATACTATTATAAACAGATTATGGGTCCCCCACACCACTAAAGCGAGACAGAAGAGGCTGGGGGTCCAGGAGTTAAGGGTTCCTTATGCCATTGATGACGTATGTGTTGTCATATAAACATTTCATGCATAAATTATCGGTCTTTGGTAAGAATATGGTGCTTCGTCAGCATTAATGTGGTGAAAGAGGTTCTATATTAAACACAAAGACAAACAACCTTTAGATTCAACAGTTTAATTCATTATATTTCCACACTGTTAGAACAGGCTGGTTTAGTAATGTCACACACACATACATACATACATACACACCAGTTATTACTTTTAACAATACTAATTAGTGTTCTTGTCATCTGAATATTACAGGATTTTATTGTTTTAAAAAACTTCTCTTCTTCCCCCAACTCTGCAGACAGAAACCTCAGCGAGGACAAGCGAGGACCGGGGAGAAGACAAGACCGTTAAAATCCTGTAAACAGAGGGCAGGACCTGGACAGCATGATAATCTGAGCAAATTAAATTGTTTTGTCAAACATCACAGGGGGAGGTAAAATATGAAAGAACTGAAAGAGATTAGATTCAAAATACGGTTTGACTGGCTTCATATTTTAAGGCCAAGAAACTGGAAAATTAAATATCATTTATAACTCTGAATTTAAGTCTAGTCACACAAAGCACCTTCTAAACCCATCAAGACTAATGTTTAATTCAAAACTGTATTTAACAGGTTTGTTCTTTAAGATTTTCATTTAAATTGATGGTGGTGATTGACATATTTCCATTAACTTTAAGTTAATTAAGCATTTCATAAAAAATGGAAAACAGACTTTTCATCTCCCAACAGCTACTAGTAGAATAAAATAAATGATTACTTTTCAGACTGGTCTGTTAAATCTGAGCCATCATTAGGTCCATTTGTCCCAGGAAATGTTACCACTATCAAGAACATCTCAATCTGAATGCTTTGGTCGACCACAACACCAGTTAGATATTGTGATGTCTTTTGGCTTGAATACAGAAAAATAACCTTTTCAATCTGAATCTAGTTCATGTGAAAATCTCCAGGATCAGAGAGCTATAATTTAATAAAAACAAGTAATTCAGACCTTAACAAAGATGACATAAAGACGAGGTTTCCCAAAGGCAGAAGGCCCTGGAATCAGCTTAATGTGTCTCAGGTTTTTCCAACCGGTCACCTTAAGAATGCCTCAGAGTTTTTTGCCAAATGCCATACCAGAGCCTCGTTGTATCCCAGCAAATAATGTGATAAATTAACATCATCATTGGCTGTTGGCTAGGGTCCTAGTTCAACTTTGGATTTTTTCGTACGAGAAACCAATGGTTCCGGTTGTTTCCATCCTTTTGAGAAACATCAGAGCTCTTCTCTGAGTCTCTGAGGCATTTCCAATCAAATCCCAATCATCTTCGGCTGATCTCAGGTCTGCTCAGCCTTTAAGAACCTAAATTACAGACAAAACTCGGACAGTTCCCAAGTCATTCTGCTATAAAGCCCACAGTCACACAGAGCAAGAACAGCTCTAAATAATGCTAAGTAGTAACAGTAGTCAAGTAGAAATGGCACTCGGAAACCAATGAAATATATAACGTTATAAGTTCAGGTAAACAAAAAACACCGTCAACCACAACATCAACTACAACATCAAAGGCTCAACGTCACCCTAGAACGTTTAGCCTCTAACAACTCGTTCTCACTCAACAGGTGCTGAATTTAAACCAAAGCTTCATCATCAGTCTTTGAGCTCTCAGAAGTCCCAGGACCAGATATCTGGTTCATCTCTATCCGAACCAACGTAAATCCAGTCTTTAATGGCCGCATTCTTCACGCCATCTCTGTGGCAGGACTTCGTCTTTGCCTTAACAAAGTCCACAGTAGCTTCATCGCTCACCTGCATCATGTATCGATGTTCAGTTATACATGAAGGTGTGGATCAATGCAGCATGAACAGAGGGTCTAAAGGTCTGTCTGTCCGACTCAGAGTCTCTTTCCAACCAGTAAGGTTGAATAGATGATTTCACGAGGGGGTGAGAACCATCACTTTCCATCCAACACAAGCTCGTATGTCTTCACTGTCAGAGTCAATGTTTAAACGTTTCGTCTGTTGGAACAGTGAAACAGGAACACACTGTGTGAAAACGGGCGTATGGCAATACCTCACCTATCGTTCCTTTTCGTAGAATCCGTGAAGTCAATGTAACTGTTGACCCTGTGATGGACTGGCACTTTAAGGTGTAACCGCCTGGTCCCCCAATGACTGCTAGAGATAGGCACCAGCCCCTTACCCCCTGGCAAGGATTAGGAGGGTATAGAAGATAGATGGATGTATGATCTATTTTGTAGAACAAGTTATATCAACATACTTCTTGAACCTGTGTTGGACTGGAAAACGGTTTACCACAGGAGATAGATAACAGCCATCTTCCCTGAACAGGCAGAAGCTGGATGGAACATTGTTCTTTTCTTGGTTGATCCAAAAACTTTCAACCAGCAAAATACATCAGTCTAAGCCTCATCAGTAAACTTTTCCCCCTAAGATGACAACTCTGAACATTTTTGAAGCGGCTTTCATTTTTCTCCGGGTTTCTTTACTATTTTAGATGAAAAATATTGCTTTTCATATCACTGCAAATTTCTGATTCTAAGGTGAGCTGAAACAAGGCAGCATATACAAAACAACTACTACTGACTTTGCTTGATTGATAAAATATATTCCATCTCTGTGTGTCACAAAATATGTACACTGACTTCTCTATCAAGCTCACAACGTACAAAACACCGACCTAAAAATAAATCAAACTCCGTTTAACAGGTGTGCTGTAACTCCATCTTGTAAAGGCCTTGACATGTCTTAGCTTCCTCTGCATTTTGTTTTGTTTTATTGTTCAAATCCGTTGAAGTTGAGGACGTATGAACAAGAGATCCACAGGGTGACGGAGATTGTGGCGTCTACGGCGTATTGTTTGATCTGACCTCACGCTCCGAGAAAGAAACAAAGACAGGATGACGAGATGCTCTGTCTCTGCTCTCTTTGGGGCTTTGTTTTGGTCTAAAAGCATCCATTGTTTGTTTACATTCATGTAAGAGCTTTTCTCTGCTGAGATGTCGACGCAATACAAGCCAATCAGAGCCATCCGCCTTAAAGTTTTCCACTAGCAAACTGCAAACTAGCCCCTTAATTCGGCTCTGCTGACAGACCCAGCCATCAAACGTCCTCCGTGCCCTATGAATCAGTCTTCCCTCTGTCAATCAGGAGCTGTGAATCATCCACCTACATCGGTCTCTCTTCCTTTTCCAGAGCAAGCCAACTTGTTTGCAGCACATTTCCCAACCTCCGTCATCATCCAAGACGGCATGAAAGGTATCTCCGCCTAAATGCTCAGCTTTTTAAAGATGTTCATTTATAGGCAAAAAAGAAAGCATAATTGCCTGGAGGGGCATGATTTCAACCTTAGACAAACTTGTTTGCAGTTTTTACGCCATTTTTGCGTCACATCGGATAGAAAAGAGTCATGGGGTTTATTTCCCTTTATGTGCAAATTTATGTAGTTTGGATAAATACTGAAAGTGAATTTCAATGAAGACTGGGTTAAGTGGGGATTAAATAGTTGTTAAAACTATGCGCATGATAAGAGATCTGTCTGTGAAGAACTCTCCTTAAGAAAATAAGAAATGGGCTTACACTTCTTCCATGACAGCTGCGTTTTAGCTTTATCATCCTTAAACAAAATAAGACGCCTCTCAACCTGGGGACATGTGGCACCACAGACCAAAAAAAGAAGCACCACCAACAACGTTTGATGGCTGATGGGCTTTCTCCCGGTCAGGAGGAAAAACTGAACCGTCTACTTTCTGCCAGTTACACTTTCTCCATGACGATGATGACTTTGCCGTTCTCTTCAGGGCTCGACATGGTGACAGAGGCGGAAGGGTTGCATGGTGTAAGTTCGTCTCCTGTGCTCATCTGACTTCTTGCAGGACAATCCATGCTATCATGCAGGTCAGTGTTTCCATCTTTCTCTTCCTCCTCATCTTCTTCGTCATCCTCCTCCTCCTCTACTCGACACCGGCACACCTCAATTCCAGAGTCGCCTGTAAGACGCCGGTGTCTGTACTGGCTCTCATCAGCTCCCATTTCATCATCTTCATCCTCCTCTTTGTCCTTATCATCCTGCTCCTCTTCTCCGTCCTCCCAGCTTGCAGGTCCAGGTTCAAAGATGTCCACGCATGGGGAGAAGACGGTCTGTTTTGGTGGAGACTGAGTAGCCCGGGGTGATGGGGAGAGGGAAGAAGCATGGCCAGAAGAACATCCGCCTTTGTCGGGCTGGTGCAGAGCAGCGAGGGGGTCCAAGAGTAATGCTGGTGCTGCGAGACAGGGAGGGGATCGGGGTGAGGAAGGAGAGACAACTGCAACTGGCGACTGAGAAGAAGTGAAAGAAGTTTCAGACTCAATAGTGATTGCTGGGCAACAGGGGGAACTGTTTACAGGAACTGTACAGGTGAGAGCCGGAATGAAGGTTGGTGATCCTGATCCAGACCCGGAACTAAAACTAGTCTGAACATCTGCAGGCAATGGTGCAAGAAGGTTTGACTCGGATGACTCATGCAACCCGGGACTAGGTCCTAAATTGTCTGCTGATATATTCAAAACTTCAGAAGATACACTGGCAACAGAGCCAGACCGGCCTGTCACAGGACTTGAGGGAATCTGGACCGAACCCCCAGGTGATGGTTCTAAGTTTTGAGTCAATGGAGATGAAGCGGGTGCTGTAATCGTACCTGGGGTGAGATTTAAATGTGTTGGTTTTGGAATTAGAGGAGGGTTAGTAATGGAGTGTTGGACAATAATGGTTGGTGGGTTTGGTGGAACTAAAGTAAGGTCAGACAATAGTGGTTCTTGGTCCTTTGTAAGGTTAGTAGGAACTGTAGTTTGGGTAGGGGTAACAGGTGCACCATCTGGCAAAATGCAAAGATCCTGATCTGGGGTTAGAAGGCTGGCAGAGTCTGCTGTGAAGGCTATAGTTCTGTGAACATCTGGAGATGGTACCGGTGGACAAGAAGGAACACTGGGTGAATCAAACGTTCTTGGTAAATCAAGAGTTTCAAGTGCTTTGACCAGCTCACAGCTTTCAGAGGAGTTAGCTGCTGAATTAGAAGGCCCAGACAGGCTTCCAGTTCTCATGATTTCAATGGATGAGAGCTGGATGGTATCAAGTCTTGGACTAGGGAGTGTACTTAAGCTACCAGTGCTGAAGATTGGTGAACATGGTGGCATATCAAGCTGTGCATTTATAGGAGAAGAAGGTGCAACGGTAAGGGCCATCTCAGAGCCAGGTGAAGGCTGAGACGAGGCTGCCCTGGTAACTACCGCCATGGTAACAGTCTGGCTAGGAATTGAAGAGTCCGTGGCAGGGAGTTCCTGAGCTCTGACGTGTTCGGCACCCACGATGTCAATGGCTACCGTGGCAGCTGCTCTCTCAGAGGCAAATTTGGCCTCATTTGCCTCCAAGCAACTGGCTGCAACTGCTATGGTCTCCATGGTGACATCAAGGTTGAGGGGCGTGGCCTCACTTGGCGTTGAGGCGTGACTTGTGTCAGTCTCATAGGTGATGGGTGCTGAGAGCGAGGAGCTACAAGGAGAGGAGGGGCAGCAGGAGTCGCAGGAACAGCTGGAGCTGCAGACGGGAAATATTGTTTATATCCAAATGTCTAAAAACCATCTGAGAAAAGTACTAGAATGCCAGCAGCAAAGTGCACTTCATTATATTAGAAGTGGTTTTACATTTACTAGTTTTAAAGGGACTTTTACCTGTTGTCAGAGCTAAAGGAGGAGGGTCCATCACTTAGTGGTCGGTGTAGCAACGGGCCATGCTGCGTGAGCAGATGTGGGTCAGCAGCACGCGGGGGCTGCGGATATCGTGGGGTCGTAAAAACAGAGCTGTAGGGAGGAGGAGGGGTGGAGGGCTGAGCTGCAACCTCCTCGTAGGACGGTAATTTTAGTGACGCCAGAAAACCTACAGAGGGAAGGAAGGCAAGCAGGAGAAAACCATTGATAAGGGGGACCCTTGTTTTCAAATCGCGTCATCATGAATTAAACACACTAAACAAGGCAAGGATCCTCAAAAGAACAGCAGCTAAAATGGTAAAAATCACATGAAAGACAAACATAAAACCAGTGCAGCGATTTAAGGACTGGACTGATATGATCCATTGTCCTGGTGTTGGTCAGGACTCTGGTAGCAGGGTTTTGGATGTGGTGCAGCTGCCTGATTGATTTCTATCCTACAACCTAATAAAAACTTGCACCATTTTTTTCTCTCTCCTGTTGTGGTGGGAAACTCTTTATTCTGGCAATGTTTTTAAAGTGGTTGTTGGCTGATTTAGTCATCAGCGTAGATATGACATATAAAAAAAATGGTAGTCCATAATCTTCCGTTTTCTTGTGAGTAGCCCATAATCTGAGCCAGGGGGTCATGTAGATGTTGATTAAAAGTGGACAGAGAATAGAACCTTGTGGAACCCCACATTTGATCATTTATTTTCAGATTTATAATTATACAATGACACAATTTAGTCCCAGACTGTTTCATACGATCTGAGCCGGTTTAGCACAGTACCAGACAATCCTAACCACTCTTCTAATCTATCGGTTAGCATGTTCTGATCAACTGAGTCGAACGTAGCACAGAGATCCAGTAAAACCAAGACAGAAATTGTTGAAACATTGCAGTTGAGACACAGTTTATTGAGAGGTTAGAAGATTTGAAGTAACAAAGTCGTGTCCTAAAAGAAATAAAGTATGGTAACTGAATCAGTCTCAAGTAATTAATAGCAAAATCACCAAAAGTCAGCCAACTTCTGTCACATGTGAACAAGTAGTTCAGTCCAGGATCAACAGACAACATTCTGCAGCTGCTCTGCACATCTTGGTTTTGCCTCAGAAACATCATGTTTGGTGTCGCCCTTCTAGTTTCCTATAGGAAGTTCCAGGTATTGGACTGGCCACTCAGCAACAAATGTGTTGATGTTCTAAAACAAAGATGGAGGTGTGTTTGGGGTCATTGTCTTGTTGAAACACCAATTCGGAGGGTATAAGGCTCTGAACTCATCTAGTATTTGTTTAATGTTATCCGTGATCAATATGAGAAAGGCCTGACAGCATCAGTTTAAAAGCATCAACATACCATGATGCCTGAGCCACCATGCTCCAGGGACTACTGTGACTTGTATGTAGTGCTTGGAGGTCGTCCCACAAACTGTTTGCAGTCTCTGGACACCAAAGAGAACCATCTTGACCATAGAACTGTTGGTCCATTTCTGTTCAGGTCAGTCAGTGTGCTCTTTGGTAACTTTAAACTCTTAAGCTTAGGTTTTTAAACAGTAGGTCTGTGTGGGAACTTCTTGCTGATAGCTTGGCTACACACAGGACTCTTCTAATTGTTAGGGTACTCACAGGTAACTGTGGACCTTCTTTGATCACCCAGCAGTTAATTATAGTGCGAGGTTTTGCCATGTTGGCTTTTTATTTATTTCGATGGAATGCAGTTTTCCATTTTCTTCCATGTCTTTCTGGTATTTGAGATCATCTTAGCTGAGCCACCAACCATTTTCTGTTCTTCTTTATGTCTTCCCATCTCCAATCATCTCTTTAACCTAAGTTCACTGTTCTTGTAAAAAAGTTCTGATACAACCCATATTATTCATTCTCAGAGAAATGATCCATAACCAGCAGGTACAACATCTGCTGCCCTTGTCCCTAAATAAGGACCACCTGTCTGGCTCCTGCTTTTTCACAGAATAAACAACCTAAATGAATCAACTCCAGACTGCTAATTTTTGGTAACATGAACAGTTCAATTAATGATTCAGTCACCCAGAACCAACGGGACGCATGTTAAGACTGCTGGGTCTATTGGTGTTCTATTACTCTACTACCCCTACTAGTGAAACATGTAGAGATACAATTTTGATCAAAAACAGTGATTTCAGCGTGGTGCTGGTGGTGTAGGGACTAAGCGCACAACCATATATAGAGGCTATAGTTCTCGATGCGGCAGTCCCGGGTTCAAGTCCTGGACCCGGTGACCTTTGTTGAATGTCTGCCCCTCTTTCCTGTCTGCCTACTGTTGAACAATTAAAAATAAAGGCCTCTAATGCCAAAAAATATCTTAAAAAAAGCGATTGATCTGTTGGATGGTTGTTATTTTGAACATATTTAGTGTTTTCTTTGTATGAATGACTTTATGACTTCTAAAACCTTAAATCAGTGCAGTGATAACCTCTATAAAGCTCTTTGTGTTACACCTGATGATATGAAAATAAAGCTTGTAAATAAAGCTTGAATAATTAAAGTTACCGCAGGAAGTGATGAAGAGTTTATTTTCTGAAATATCAACCTTTAAGACTCTGAGCTATCACAGAAACAGACTAGAAAAGCAGCACATCATTCGACAGCTGAGCTTCAGATGCAAACAAAAAGACAAAAACCAGAGCTAGCTTCATTGTGTGGAGGGTTGAAAGGCCACAGATATCACCCATGTGCTGGAAACATGGAAACTATTTCCAGTCAAAGTGATCATTGCTGCTGAAATTATGTGAATGAACTGTGGGCTTTTTGTTGCAGCATGAATGACGTCTGCCTGCTGAGAATAAAACACTGACACATAAAACACAAACTCACTGTATAAATGTTAGCATCAAGCCTTAAAGAGTATTCAAACCACCTTAAATTCTCCAGTTTTCACATTTTAACCATTTTATTTTGGATTTTATGTTGCAAACCAACATAAATTAGTGCATAATTGTGAAGTGGAGGGAAAATTGTACAAGGCTTTTAACATTTTTACAAATAACAATCTAAAAAGTGTGACATGCATTTGAACTATGTCCCCTTTAATCTGATTCCACTAAATAAAATCCAGCATAGCCCACTGCTGATTAGTAACTAATCTCAGTATGTTCTGTGAAGGCCTCAGAGGTTTGGTAGAGAATGTCGTTCATCAAAAGAGTAATATAAACTGAAAAGCTACCAAGAGAAGAATGTCCTCTTAAACTCACAGGACTAGGAAGGAGAACATTAATCAGAGAAGCAGCCAAGAGATCCAGGTTTACTCTGGAGGAGCTACAGAGATCCAGAGCTCAGGTGGCAGAAGTCCTGTTTTCCAAAAGCCATGCAGCAAAACATGTAGAAGAAGGTCCTCCATTCAGATGAGATCAAAACTGAACTTGTTGGCCTGTGTGGTAGTAAACTTACACCGAACATACCCTGAAACCACCATCTGCATGGTGAAACATGATGGTGGCAGCATCATGCTCTGGAGGTGCTTTTCCTCAGCAGGAACAGGGAAGCTGGTCAGAGCTGATGGGAAGATGAATGGAGCTAAATCCAGGATGATCCTGGAAGAAAACCAGTTAGTGGCTGCAGAAGACTTGATACTGGGGTGAAGGTTCACCTTCCAGCAGGACAATCACCCTAAACATGCAGCCAGAGCTACAATGAGATGGTTTACACCAAAGAAGATTAGTGTTTTAGGGTGGCCTAATCAAAGTTCTGGCTCAACAGGTTCTAGGGGTGTGAATACTCTGCCACGCATCATAAAGTTTAATAAAGCTCAACCTTCTTCTCTGGTCCAGAACAGATAATGTGTATTAATCGGCTGTCCTGTACTGACAGAACCACCGCCTGGACTCTGACGGATCAGCCTGAAAAGATCCTGGTGAACACATGGTCGGACTTACTGAGGTCCAGCATGGAGGAGGGGAAGGAGCTGGCTCCGTGGTAGGCCAGCAGGCTGATCTCTCTCTGCCTCTGCTGCTGCTGGACTCGGAGTTTGGCTCGACGGTGTCGGTACGCGCAGCAGCAGCTAAACAGGATGAGGACGGTCCAAAGCAACCAGAACCCTGAACACACACACAAGCACAGTTTAAAACACAACCCGTCAATGTTCGGCACGCTCGCTGTTTAGGTCATGTACATCAAAACTGAATAAGTGTGGGTTTATAAATGTGAATTCAGAAGAAAAGAACACCAGAAAAAGTAGAAGTGATGTCCTTTTTCTATTTTTGAGTTAAGTTAATGGTTTCTAACATCATAATTGATGACCGTGGTTCACATTTTTTAAAAATTAGGCTAAACACAAAAAACAGTACAAATAGACAAGCTGTTATTTATTAAAATGTTAGAGACAGCAATGCATTAAATGACAAAACATTTTAAAATGACAGAGAAGCACAGACACACACAAAACATGCATTGATGTCCAGCACACAATAAAACTATTGTCCACAGGATTCATGCTGCAGATGTTTGTGGTTTCATTTTCTGAGGATTCCAAAATCCTCCCTCTAAACAAAACGTAGCTGAAAACATAGTGAAACGAGGGCGTTTACTTTTGTTTAAATATGTTTAATAACCTCTATTAATATCTAAACGAGATGACCAAATGAGCTGAACAAGCTGACTTTTACCATGTTTGATCAGGCTTCAATGGGACGGAACATTTGGGCTAAAATCCTACATTTTATTCGCTGGGACTAAATAAGGACAAAGAATATGTGGCTGTAAAAAGATGTTTATGGACATCTACTTCATTCGCTCCTAACAGGGAGCAGTTTGGGTCTGTTTGGTGAATAATTATCTACAGTAATCATGATGAAATGATGCAGTGGAAGACAAACTGGTTCCTTGCTGTGATTTCCAGCAGAGAGCTCTAGTTTCTGATTCTAGATCAGCAGGAATATGTCTCCAGGGTATTTTTTGGGTATTCTTGGTCCCGCTGTGACCTAATATTAATCACTGACCCCAGTCTCTATGTTCAACAGCCGGTGTCTGGTCTAAATCCTGAACATATGTTCTGCAGCACCATCAAAACCAGTATATAGTCTCTTCTTTAGCTCCTGTTTACGTTTTCAGCATCTGGGCAGTATCAACTACATGTAGTTTATATTCTGCTGTACAAGGCCTTACAAAAGTATTCGCATCCGTTAAACCTTGACATTTTGTCACAATTATTGCCCTGATTCTCACTGTGGTTTTGTGATCCTACTGTTCAGTGCTTTGGTCACCTTAGCTGGTTGTTTTAAAATAAATACACTGCTCAAAAAAAAAGGGAACACTCAAATAACACATCCCAGATCTGAGTGAATGAAATATTCTCATTGAATACTTTGTTCTGTACAAAGTTGAATGTGCTGACAACAAAATCACACAAAAATCATCCATGGAAATCAAATTTAATAACCAATGGAGGCCTGGATTTGGAGTCACACACAAAATTAAAGTGGAAAAACACACTACAGGCTGATCAAACTTTGATGTAATGTCCCTAAAACAAGTCAAAATGAGGCTCAGTATTGTGTGTGGCCTCCACATGCCTGTATGACCTCCCTACAACGCCTGGACATGCTCCTGATGAGACCTTGGATGGTCTCCTGAGGGATCTCCTCCCAGACCTGGACTAAAGCATCCTCCAACTCCTGGACAGTCTGTGGTGCAACGTGACGTTGGTGGATGGAGAGAGACATGATGTCCCAGATGTGCTCAATCGGATTCAGGTCTGGGGAACGGGCGGGCCAGTCCATAGCTTCAATGTCTTCATTTTGCAGAAACTGCTGACACACTCCAGCCACATGAGGTCTAGCATTGTTCTGCATTAGGAGGAACCCAGGGCCAACCGCACCAGGATATGGTCTCACAAGGGGTCTGAGAATCTCATCTCGGTACCTAATGGCAGTCAGGCTACCTCTGGCGAGCACATGGAGGGCCATGGGGCCCTCCAAAGAAATGCCACCCCACACCATTACTGACCCACTGCCAAACCGGTCATGCTGAAGGATGTTGCAGGCAGCAGATCGCTCTCCACGGTGTCTCCAGACTCTGTCACATCTGTCACATGTGCTCAGTGTGAATCTGCTTTCATCTGTGAAGAGCACAGGGCGCCAGTGGTGAATTTGCCAATCCTGGTGTTCTCTGGCAAATGCCAAGCCTCCTGCACGGTGTTGGGCTGTGAGCACAACCCCCATTTGTGGACGTCGGGCCCTCATGCCATCCTCAGGGAGTCGGTTTCTAACCGTTTGTGCAGACACATGCACGTTTGTGGCCTGCTGGAGGTCATTTTGCAGGGCTCTGGCAGTGCTCCTCCTGTTCCTCCTTGATCAAAGGCGGAGGTAGCGGTCCTGCTGCTGGGTTGTTGCCCTCCTACGGCCTCCTCCACGTCTCCTGGTGTACTGGCCTGTCTCCTGGTAGCGCCTCCAGGCTCTGGACACTACGCTGACAGACACAGCAAACCTTCTTTTCACAGCTCGCATTGTTGTACCATCCTGGATGAGCTGCACTACCTGAGCCACTTGTGTGGGTTGTAGAGTCCGTCTCATGCTACCACGAGTGTGAAAGCACCACCAAAATTCAAAAGTGACTAAAACATCAGCCAGAAAGCATAGGTACTGAGAAGTGTTCTGTGGTCCCCACCTGCAGAACCACTCCTTTATTGAGTGTCTTGATAATCCCCAAAGATTTCCCCCTGTTGTCTTTTCCATTTGCACAACAGCAGGTGAAATTGATTGTCAATCAGTGTTGCTTCCTAAGTGGACAGTTTGATTTCACAGAAGTTGGATCTACTTGGAGTTATAGTGTGTTGTTTAAGTGTTCCCTTTATTTTTTTGAGCAGTGTATATATATGAATCAATACATGAATTACAACCCCTTTAAGTCTGAAACCCCTAAATAAAATATGTGTACAAAGAACGATAAATTGCACAGAACTGAGATTAAGGCTTTGAAATTTGTTGGTTTCTTTGCAGAGGCAGAACCCAGCTGTGTTTGAGCTTAAAGTCACAAACTGATGATCGGATATTCTCTTTCAGGGTTTCTGCCATAGCAGCATATGCGCACCACCGTGTAAGTGAAAAGCTGTGCTAGTTTTAAATCAGATGCAACAGGACACACACCATGCAAAAAGCTACACCTTTGCCATATAAATTCATAAGCCACCCTAAAAGCCTTGGGTTCTGGATTGTTTTGTGACCTCCTGAATTGAGTCATTGAAGTAATTTTGGTAGGCTGGCCACTCCTGGGAAGGTTCTCCAGGGTTCCATGTTTTCTTCATTTGTGAACAATGTTTCTCACTGTGGTTCTCTAGAGTCCCTAAGCTTTAGACATGGCTCTGTAACCCTTCCAGATTCATAGATGGTATTGACTTTGTTTCTTATATTTTCTTGAATTTCTTCAGATTGGGGTGTGACGCATTGCTTTCAAAGATATCTTAGACTACTTCATGTCGCAAGACAGATTCTACCTAAGTAATTTCTTGATTCTATAGGCTAGGTACTTATCAGGCCTAATAAGGTGAAACTTAACCCAAAAATGCTGCATTTAATTCATTTATTATTTAAGGGGGACACTTATATTGTCAAACAAGGCTGGGACTCAGACTCAGATTATCTTTGATATTAGGACTGACAAAAAGCAACAATAGTAGAAATATGTAAGGGGTAAATACTTTTCAGTATGTAAGTATAAGGGTTTGATTAAAAGCCTTGCTGCCTTGCTGAGATAATGATCGTAAAGCTATTCTTTTTCATTTAAAGGCTAATCTTTAAACAAACAGTGTCTTTTCCTGCAGAAAATCCTGATTATGTTTTAATTAAAGTAAAAACTTACACCAGAGCTCATAGTAGTAGGTGCAGCAGCCGGTCTCTCCGCAGCAGTGTCCCGTCTCACACAGATAGCCTCCGTTAGCGTTGGCTCCAGGGCAGTACCGCGGTCTCCCCAGCAGGGGCAGGCTGCCACCGGAGTGGTACTCCATCGCACCCCCGCTGATCCCCTCTGTTACGCCAGAGCCACCGCTACCTGTCTACCTTGAGCCGCTAACTCACCGTTAGCTGCTGAATACCTGATGCTGTTCACAGTCCACCTACATTTTCAAGCAGTCTGGTTGATAACTAAATTTCTCCACTGAAGAGATAAGTTTGTTTTTATTCTCCAGTTGTTCTTTCTTTAAAAAACAAACTGATCTACATTTTCAAATGAAAAACTTGCTGAGTTTGAGCTGCAGGACAGCGAGGATCACAGTGAAGCTGCGGCTAGCCTGGCAGTGTCAGGGTCATTTTTCAGACGAGTACCACTAGAACGTTTCTGCAGCTACACACTACGGGTTCCTCAGCAGGAGAAGGAGAGGAGCAGCTGGTGGGGCCAAAAGGACGTCCTGGACTGTGGAGAGAGAGGAAACAATGGTTTATTGATAAACAACAACAGTGTGTGACACACAGCCACTACTACAGGCCTGTTTGATATTCATCAATGCACCGCCTTAACCTCAGGAGACACAATGCTGCCACTCTGTCCAGGACACACAAACACACACACACACATGTTCACACACTTCTGGAGACCATGTTGGAAATCATGTTCATGTTTACTGATGTAGCTGTCTTCATACTGCAGCTGTGTTCCTGTCCTGGAAAAGCCACAGAATTTAAATCTAGATGTTTCCACTTATTTCTAGAATCTCCATTTCCAGAAAAGCTATTTTTTTAACCTTTATTTCCCTTTATTAGACATGCAGAATTACTATTTTTTTTTTTATTAGAAAAAAACTTAAAATGAAACCTATAAAAGTTACACCTACCAGAGTAGGAGACACAGTGCGCCAGCGTACTTTTAAAAGTCTGCAATATATGCTTTTATAAAGGTAATTACTTTAAGTTTATACATTTTGAATCATTTTGTAAAAATAATGAAATCTTGTTATTTTAAAGGATAAAACTATCGAAAAATATTTGCAGGCTGTGAAACTTGAAAAACTTGAAAGAGGGGCTGCACGGTGGCGCAGTTGGTAGCACTGTTGCCTTGCAGCAAGAAGGTCCTGGGTTCGATTCCCGGCCGGAGATAGGCACCAGCTTCCCTGCGACCCCCTATGGAATAAGCGGTAGAAAATGACTGAATGACTGAAACTTGAAAAGTTAATTTCTAGTCAGTCTGAAATATTAATTTGCAAAAACAAAACAAAAGACAAATGGTCAATGATGTTTTTTTTGTAGTTCCTATTATATAGTTTTAGTACAACATCACAGCATTTTTTAGTCAGTCATCAGTTTTGATTTTGGTGAGATTTTGTAATGGTCCAATGTCCCCCCTACTAGGAAAAACCTCTGGGGCGCCGCTGGGGCGAGATTGGTCATGAAAGGAGTGCCATTAATATTATATCGCAGCTATAGGCTGTGGCTCACAACCCTCAGAGAATCACCAATCAAATAAAGTCAAAAACGTCTCTCTAATATTATAACGACATCAGTATTTAGGCCACTTTCTGGTACCAAGCTGTACAACGTTTTTATAATTCCAGATTTTAAACCTGAACATTTTTTATGTAAACTTTGGGAACTTTTTTATTTAATTAATCTGTTTCTCTCGGTCTCCGAGACACACTCAGCTTGATGTTGCCGCTGCTCATAAATAATCAGCTTAAGATAGGCTTACCCTGTTAAAGCCAATGATGCTGTCGCTGGATGAGGTGGCCTCTGAAGATCTGTTAACCAGTGGGTTTCAACCCAGTGCCACCATATAGTTGACTGCAGACGCCTTTTATAAAGATTATCAGAGCCCTGCATTTTTTTTGGAAAAATAATATTTTACAATCATTAAATAAATGATTTAAAATGAAGCAACATAACCAGCAAACCTGGCAGCCAGGCTGTAGTATTGGTAAGGAACAATATCTAAAGTGAGTCAAATTATATTTTATAGAGAATATTCAATTTTTACTGCTTCTGAAATAAAGACCGGAACAAAATTACCAATGATAAATTTGAACTTTTGTTGCATTTTAAAACACCTGAAACCTTTTCTGGAAGTAGAAGATGCAGTTCAAGCTAAATATATTTCACACCAAATAAGGCTTTTCAAAATTATAAATACATTTGATTTAAAAAACAACTGTAAAATGTTCGTTTTTTCATTATATACCTCTGTGAAAATCCAACCTGTTTGGCTGCTGAACTTACATAAGAATCATTGCAACATGTCAGTTTTTATATAATTTAAATTACATTTAAGCAATTGTCAGTTCATCCTATGAGGCATAAAAACCCGGGAATTTATCTAACGGAGAAACATGCTGCTTTTCAAAGTGAACAAATAAGCATCTAGTTAATAAAGATAAGCAGATCTTACATAATGAATGTTATAAAATTGTACTTGGTACTTAACACATTATGTCTACATAATTCCCTCTAAAAGCTTAGAGGAAAAATATGAATGTAGATGTCCATGACGCTTGCGTGCTGCATCAGATATGAATGGGTTAATACCATCCTCTGAGATGCATTTTCACTAGACAGAGTCAGCATCCGTGAGAGCAGCAGCGCATGACTGTGTAGCATGCAGACATTTAAATCTGTGCTGAGCAACAAGCGTGAAAGAAAGCTACAACTGGAATGAGAGCTGATGCTCAGGACCACAGGAGCAACAAGCTGTGACTGCATGGACGCAAAAACCCCTGCAAACAGGTGGCCTGTTGCCTCGTCAGCTCATAGGTCCTCGCTGGTTTAAAGATAACTAGATGGTTATGTGTACATTCAGGAATTATGGATTGTTCAGGTTTATGTCAACTATCACTAAGACAGGCAGCTTAAATTCCTGCTTTAGAAGATTCAAAGCCACAGACCAGCCTGTCCTGACAAGCTTCCAGGTAGAGACAGGCTGAATGCTGGGGGAAGACAGTTTGGGTCATAAATTAATGTTGGAGATGCACAGATTAGGCTCTTTCAGGCTGATTTCTATTTTCAGTTCAAGGTGTGACCTGCTAATTCAAATGCTCACTGACTGATTTATTGCCTAAGGGCTATAACACGCAGAGAGGAAAATGTACGGAGGTTGCTTGATTAGAGGTATTATTTATTAATCCAAGGAACATAATAAATGACATGATTGTTCCTTACTGAAGTATCAAACGACATTAACTCACAAAAAGAAAGAAAGCGCTTCAAACATGAGAAGTTTAAGTTTTGGTGCATTTAAAAATATGAAGACAATTCAGATTTTTCATAAATTTGACTGGCTGGTCACTGAAGGTTTTACTTCCCAGTGTCTATACACGAAAAAGGCAATGCAACACTGATTCTGGGCACAAACAAAAAGGCACATTTTAAAACCATCGCTCATGCACTCCCCTTCTTATGGTGCCCTGGGCCACTGCCCAGACTGACTAAATGAAAAACGCCTCATGCTGATGACAGCAATACTTCCTCAGGCTCCAAGATGAAGTGAAGGTAAATGTAATTACTTAATAAATGTTTAAATTAAAGTTACCTAATTTCATTACTGTATTTGAATGCAAACACTGTGATATTCAACAGGAGAGGCTGAGTTGTGACAATGTTGTGTTTATAAACCAATTCCTGAGAGACAACGAAAACATAAACCTGGGAACATTCAACCAGACAAGACAAACCAGTGCAGAAAACCCCGCTGGCTCTTGGAAAAGGTTCCTGCAGTGTTTGTTTATGAGAATCAATAAGTGACCTGTATTAATCATTGAATGTTGACAACTTTATTGTGAGAGAAAAACTGAGTAATGCTACTGGCTATACTGCAAAAACCTCAGTACTTTATGGTGCTTTTTGCATATGTTCAACAGATTTTAACACCGCCATACAAATATTCCTTACCGACATACATTTGGACACAGTAATTTTGTTAAAAATGTTCATAGCATTCCTTTCATAATATATCAACTCCACACAAGTTTAGGAATATCTGCTTCCCGACAGGAAAATGATAAGAAAACTGATAAGAAACTTGGCACTGATCAAGACTTTTGCACAAAATTTTAACCCTCAAACGACCAACCAATGATCCTAGTGGCAGTAACAGCCAGTGCCAAAATGTCCCCAGTCTGCAGGAATGTCCCCTCTGGTGCTTCTGCCTGCAGGTGGTCCTCACATGAACACATTTACAGGTACAAACAGTAACACTGCTGCAGGACACGGCGGTGGTCTGTGAGGAGCTCCCCACCGGGCCAAGTTCAGTCTGCATGCTGCAGTGCTGCATACACGCGCGCACACGCACACTTGCACGGCTTTGCAGCCCGGTAAACATGTCGACTGACGGTCAGTAAACGCAACACACGCATATAGGCCATATAAAGGCCATAAAGACGCTCTGCCTACTCGCATATGACACAGAGTGTTTTAAAGCCCAGCATAAAAGTAACGCTGTTAGTATCCAGGGTAACCCTGTCTGCAGACGGCCCCTCCAGCGGCCGTCTGGTGCGGCTCTACCCACCACCACCCCACCGGGAGCTTTGAGACAGAAACAACAGTACCCCTCCATCCATCCAGCGGACTCAGTCAGCGGGCCTCCCTGCAGCTCGGCTCGGTGTGCTCGCGGTCCGTGCAGTGGGGCGTCAGTGCTCGGTAGCGCCGTCTGTCCCCCGCCTCCTTGCGCTCCCTCTTCAGTGCGACCCTTCGCGAGCCCCGCCGCCATCAGCGCCAGCGGCACGTGAAGCCCGCGCGGTGCCTCGCGGAACGCTTTCCGCCGCGTTGTCTGTGAGACCTTCAAAGTAAAAGCACTTTTCTAGTGGACAGAGAAACTTCATTAATGCAGAACGTCTCCCACAACCTGGGGAGAACCAGAAAGCTTCAGTCGCTGATCTGGAAAGAGTTCAAATGTAAACAGTCAAACCAATAAAAACAAACAAACCAAAATGATGATCTAATGAAGAAATGTAAATTGTTTATACCATCCTCATTGGAGTAATTTTGGTAGGTCGGCCACTCCTGGGAAGGTTCCACACTGCTCCATGTTTTCTCCATTTATGGATCATTTATGGTTCTCACCGCGGTTCTCTGGAGAACCGTTTCTAGACAGACTTTTTTACCTACTTCATGTTGTCAGAAAGGTCCTATATAAGTGATTTCTTAATTCTGCATGTCTCTGAAGCACTTTGTGTTTTATTTGATGTAATGGAAAGGTTCAATAAATACAATTAGATTGATTGATTGATTGGTTGATGGGTTGGTTAGTTGATTGCAATAGTCATGGTCATTAACCTCTGCCACTGTAGTTTTTGAAAACAGAAGCTGAAAATTTGGTTCCATATTTCAACAAAATATCATATATAACAAAACATTTGAATGTTTTGTGGTTTAATCCCAAGTTATGTTTATTGGAGTTATTTTGTCTGAAAGCTTTTATTTTGTAAAGGTAATCGCGGTTGAAGGTAAACAGGAAGTTCTCGTGTGTGTGTTTGTGAAAACTGGACAGCCAGCAACAGACCCTGCAGTACAGACCATCATCTGTCTGTGAACAAACGACACAGACAGCTTGTTTTAGTTGGACTTCTGTCCCTTTGGACCCATGTTAGAGTTCACTGATGAACCAACATCTGCAGCACAAACCTCCAGCCTGGAAACATCAATCAGCTGCAGACTCAGAGGAACTGATGGTGATAATAAGAAAAAAACAGACGGATTATAGATTCTGGTGACGGGCGCTCTGGTCTCTGATTGGTCCGAGCCATCAGGCTGCTGACCAATCAGAGGGAGCCCTGAGGGAGGCTGCAGCTCCCAGCAACAAGGGAAAACTTCTTGGTTTCTGTCAGAAAACGTTAAGCAACATGTTGATTTTCATAACAGCAGAAAACAGAAAAAGCAGAAATAAATCTGAAAAGTTCTATAATTTTGTAATTTTAGTAAATCCTGCTTTTATCTGAGATTATTTGAATCTTGAGGTGTTTATGTATACATTTTTATGTCCAATAAAGTAATTGATATTTGCCACCCAGAAGCTTGTGAAGACTTTTTGTCTTTACCATTAAGAAATTATCATAGATTCTTATTCATTGCTCGCACACTGTGGATGAAATGGGGTCTGTGACCTTTCTCTGTTTTAGAACATGTTGTTTAATATCTCACCTCCTTCTGCTGGCGCTCAACCCTCCTCTCTGCAGTTGGGTTCTGGACCTTTTGTTGACCACAGCTGGTTCAGATCCACTGCAGTCCAACAGATGGCATCATGCTGCCAGCAGCCTAAGAGGAAGAGTCCAGAATCCTGTGATTGCGCTATGAAGTACCGCAGAGGCCCTGCAGTCGATGCAGCTGAACTCATATGAAACAGACACATTTCTGTGAGCAGACAGGAGTCTGAACTGTTAGTGTCATGGTGCATTTCACATATCCTTCTCATCAGTGTGACAAAGCCCAAGGAGATGTTGTGGACTTGTGGTCTGTCTTCATCGGACGAGAAGCTGAGGAGACAGACCTTTGCTCTGGTCTGTCACAGAAAGTTGCAATTTGACAAAACGTGAAATGTTCCAAGGGTTTGAATACTTTTATAAGACTGTGGGCCAGCAGGTGTCCACCTGAAGCTGCAATTATTGCACAGGTGTTTTTAATGCTTTACTTTTTAAAAATAAATATTATTTTAGTTGTCACCTTAGCTTCTGTTCATTGCCGTGTCTCAGGTTCAGGTTTTGTTCCTTCGTGCTTTAACCTGTTAATGACAATAAGTCAAATCTAAAACTTAAACTTCTCTCTGAATGTAACAATAAAAAGTAGATAAATCTCGGTAATTTCTCTGTTCTCAGATTTAAAAAGCTTTACCTGGAGCAAACTTTAATGGCTGAAAACAAAAAAAACATGTAAAAACTTAAACTGGGGCTAAAAGTATAAGTTGTGTTTTATTTTACTGATTATTGGTGAATTAATCAGCATTGTAGTTCAGATTGTTTTTGTTTTTTCATGTTTTCCTGCAGTATTTTGTAAATTGTGATTCCAGTAAATCAGAAAGCAACGAGAGCCAATGAGCATTTAGCTGTAGTTACATGATGCAGCCAGCAGATGGCAGCGAATCCCCTTCAAAGGATAGCAGAGGAGGTGGATGAGGAGCTTTTAACGATCTTATTCTTATTTATTCTGGATTTTACATTGTGCCAATGTTCAGCTTTTGCACCTAGTTTTTGGCAGTTTTTCCAAATGCAGATGTTTTGCTTCAGACGGACTCTCCCCTGAGAGGAACAGGAATCACAGCAATGCAACACTGAAGTGACAATTGCCTGCAAAATGTATTCCATCACATTTAGAGACAGGATGTTAGGAATTATGGGAATACTACTCAGGTGAGGGGGACATGTTTCATGTGTGAGATATGACAGAAGCTGCAGATGAACGTGTTATATCAGAGAACAGGCGGTGAAGGTTCACTCGGCCTTTATTAGCTGCAATCTACATTTGTTTTCCTTTCAGAAATGTATTTGAGGTGGGATCCTTCCTCCAGGTCAGAAGAGATCGGGTGTCTTTGTGTCTTCTTCAGAAATCAGACCAGATGTAAAGCAGGTGTTGCTCTGATCTGCTGTAGATACAAAAAGCTGAACATGTTGCTTCAATATTTCCACAAAATGTTTATTCCTTGCGATGCTATGATGCAATGTTGTGAAGTGCACCATTCCTTCCTCTCAGAAAAAACAGAGGAAAAACAAACTGATACAAAACAAACTGATGCAACCATATATATTATAAACACTGCAAAGTGTTAGATGATAAATTTACAGTTTTCTGCCAGGTGTCAGTTGGGTTCATGCTCCTTTCATGCATCTGAAACTCTACATGGACCTGATGCAGCTTTTGCACTCTGAAGTAATCCCAGCTGAAAGTAGACTTGAAACCCCTCTACTCAGCACAGGTTTGTTGATCTGGAAGAACCTGGGTTAAGATCCAGAAGGGATTGGGCCTCAATGAGAATCAACTGGATGCTTCAAAGCAGGATGTTCATCCCTCAAAGGTCTGTTACCTTCTCAAAGGGAAATGTTCTCACTATTTAGTGTCCTTCATTCATTATGCGGTGGAACTGCTGCCAGTTGTGTGTTTGGTCTCAGTTTAAAGGTGTCTGCTCTTCCTTTCTGTCAATGATGTATGTGATGCACATACACAGAAAAACACTTGAATTAAAAACGTATGTAATTATTTGTTTAATATATAACAATAATCTGCTGCTCTGGATCACTATGGGGCTTAAGGAATAATTAGAGAACAGGAAGAAGAGCATCCAGGAAGGAGACATGGTGGCAGAGCTGAAAACAGGTCACAAAGAAGACTTTCTGATTGGAACCAGAACCACTTTACAGAACCACGTTGTCTGTTCACACAGTTTTTAGGTCTGTTTTTATAGAAGTGGTTTAAATACGTTAAGTATATTACTGAATGGTGGCGCTTCTTGCATAAACACCACTGGGAGGCAAAGCTAAAATTATTAGAACCATTAATAATTGCCTCAGATCATATGGGGCAGACTGGTCTTACAGGGTCCTTATAAATTACTATACCACTACTTGCAAAGTACTACTTTCAGGGCACTTCATTGGAACTTTCTGAGTACTTTGAAGTAATTTCTGGAAGGTAACATATTTGTAGGTTACTTTATCGGTGCTTTCATTGGACTTTCCACACCTTACAGTGTGATGTACTGGAACCTAAAGTGTATTTTAGTGGTACTGTCAGGGTTATTTGAAGTTATAGGTTACTTTTTAGAACTTACAGGGTACTTGAAGATTACTTTACCACCACTTGCAAAGTACTCTCTGAAACTGGCAGAGTATTTTTCTGGAACTTCCATGGTGCTTTGCAGTTAAAGAGTACATTCTGGAAGTTAAAGCATATGTACAGGTTACTTTGACAGTACTTACAGAATACTTTCTGGAACTCACTTTGAATGTGCAGATTACTTTTACAGCACATACTGCTTTCTTTAAACTTTGAGTGCATGTCTTAAAGAGTTAAAGGGTACTTCCTGGAACTCACAGGGTACTTTCTAGAAGTTTTCAGGGTATTTTACTGGAACTTTCAGGGTATTTTGAAGTTAATTACTCTCTGTAAGTTAAAGGGTGTTTAAAAGTTTCTTTCTTCCTTTATATATAAATAAACTTGACTTGAGTTGACTTCCTTTGGAGCTGGCGGTACTTGGTGCTTACATGTTACGTCCTAGAATTTACAAGTGACTTTCCTTGATTCAGTAGTTTCCATGAATAAGTAAATCAATAAATAGTCAATAGCCACGTTTCCATGTTTAAGACCATCCTACCATCCTTCATCATGGGCGTTCTTGTTGGGTTCTTTATCAAGAAGCTCCAAGGACTAATTTTCATCTGTTACTTGCAGATTTCATTAGCAGAAGGAGAGAGAAGGAAGATGAATCACAAGGTGAGTGTCCTGTTACTTCTGGAGATTTGACCTTTGTACCTAACATCAGATATAGGGATCCCAAAGACCTGATGATGTTTGTTTCTCCCTTCTGCAGAACCTTTTCTTCTTGGTAATTCTTGCAACTAAAGACCAACCTACTTAATGTGCAGGTTTACCAGAACCCGGATGTTGGGAACAGAAACTGCACCATATCATGGGTCCAAATGAAAAGAGCCGGCATTAACACACAAAATGATAAACTCTTTGAGGCGACATCAAACTGTCAGGATTATGGATCAGTGGTTCTCAACCCTGGTCTCCAGAACCCACTGTCCTGCATGTTTTAGGGGGTTCCCTCCTGCTAGACACCTGACTTAAATAAATGGGTAATAAACAGGCTTCTGAAGCACTTGATGGCAGCTGAGGAGGGGATGCATTGTTTGAATCAGGTGTGCCAGGGTAGAGACAAGTCTAAAACATGAAGGACTGTGGGCCCTGAGGACCAGGATTTAGAGCAACTTTTCTGGATGCAAGTCAAGCAGAAGGAGCAGAACTAAACAAAGTTTGATGAGACTAAAACCAGTTGGTGTTGTTTCTCTCTCAGGTAAGATTACAGTGGATGCAAACGAGAACAGTGAGTCACCATCATTAAGAAGTTTTAGAGGAAAAGTTTTAAATGCAGGTCTGGTTTAAAACAAAGTACTGTCTGATTCCAATGGATCATCTTGTCCCATGAATGACATTCCTCCTCAGATGGATCGATGACGGCTGTTAACACCTCCAAAATGTTGCCAGAGAACAATCTGAAGCTCATGTCTAATCCAGAAAAGACATCATTAGTGTGGGACAAACATATGTTTGAAAACTTACCCCTCAGCTGTGGAAGCGGTTGAGTTTTGTCTCTGGTATAAATATAAAACAGATTGTTGTGGACATTTGAGGCTTCGTCTTCATCAAGCGCTGATTGCTACCATCATCTCCAAACAGTCCCGGGCCAGAGGCACCCTGGACCTAATGGGCTATGAACAAGTCGTTCAGACTCATACAGGTCAGTGTGGTGACACTTGGTCCACTGTGCACCTGATGGCGTCCAACTGACGGTGTGTCCTGTTGTTGTAGATCCACAGGGACTGTCATGCGTTGAAAGGCACAGCCTTTAATAGGGAGCACATTGATGAAAGAAGCACTCACCTGATCCACCGCATCAAGACCACAAGGAACTGGAAGCCAGACTGGTCAGAAAGGAAGCAGATGGAAGGTGCAAACTAACTCCTTAACGGTGTTGACTGACCTGTTCAAAAGTTCTGATACTACCATTGTTTCTTCATGTTTCTTCTTCCAAGCAGCCTCACTCTCTTTGAAACTCCACATGATTAGTTTTCCAGGTTTTCTTCAGTTCTAAAACTGTAAAAGTCTACAAGCACATTAGTTTATAGATTTAGTATGATGGAAAAAATGATAAAGGTACAAATTAGTGAGTGACTTGTGACTGAGCTTCAGCCCCTGGGACAAAGTAAGGCTCAGCACCAGAGAAGATGCAGGAGAAGAGCACTAGCGGGCCCACCACCTGCCGGGAGAGAGGCCAAAGCCTCCTGATTCCCAACATTACAAGTTGACCCAACATATGGACATTCAATAAGAGCAAAATTCCCCTCTGATATGCCTGCTTAAGAATCTCCTTAATCCGGCCAGCAGGTCTAATGCTGAGAAGGTCAAGTCTCAAAACATTTGTTTTACACGTCTCAATGTTATATTGTGGACTTTGGCAACACTTTGGAAGGGGGGCCACTGCTGTGCCAGAGAGGATGACTGGCGAGTTGGTTCCACCTTTCAGGGATCAAACTCATCAGCTTTCAAGAAAAATTCTGCTTGAGGATGTTGAAAGAGAGGTTCTGATCGATTACTGCTGTTGAAGCAAAGTGATTTTGGTCCAAGTCATATACCACTGGACCAGACCTTTACCCTGGCAGAATTGTGAAGGGGTCTTGGGAGTCATTGGTGGTCTTCCACCAATGTCTCCTGTGCCTCAAGAACCAATACAGCATCTAAGTAAGTTTAACAAACTGAATTATGTATCTTTGACAGAACCAGTTCAGAACCTAAAATCCACAACTTGCTGCCTTGATTTGTTGCCCACCAGGTTTTTAAAAACAGTTTTTAGCTGAGATAGAAAATAATTTTCTTCATTCGGGTCGTTTTCACAGACCCTGACAACCGCAGAGATCAAACCATGTCTAAGGAAACCAAACCTAGATGCATCAATAATAGGTAATAATAGTAGACCTCATTACAGGCTCGTATCCAATCTACCATTTCTGGCAAAGGTAATTAAAAACATAATTTATAAACAAATTTACCCCTTTATGATAAAAAATAATCTCTTCCAGTCTGGCTTTAGACCACACCTCTGCACAAAGACTGCACTGGTAAAACTGGTACTGGTAACTGGTTTGAATGATACAAATCTTAACAGTGATGGGTCCAGAGCTTCTGTCTTGGTATTACTTGATCTCAGTGCTGTGTTTGACCCAAGTTGATTATAACATACTGGTTGACAGGTTTACATGGAGATTCTTTTGGATATGGTTATGTTGGCAGGTGTTCCAGGGACAGGTAGAAACTGTGGGAGGAATGGTGTGTCCTTCTGGACCTAAAAATGCACTGGGATTTCCATGGCCAGTGCTTCTCCTGGACATGAAAATAACAAACCTTATCTATCCTTTAATAAAGTCATTCAAGTCTTTAACTAGAACCCCTACTTATGTGTTCCAGGTGCACTGGTCGGGTACGTGTCGGAGCTAGGTTCCTCTAGACTGACCTGAAGACTTGGACAGTGAGACACGGACCAAGGACTTCCATAAATAAAATATGAGGTAATTATAACAGGGCCAAGTGAGGGTTCTTATTTACCAAACTGGGACCTGTCCTCTGTCCTTTCTGATGGTGAACTTCTGCATCATTCAGCCGTGTGAGCAGCTCAGTTTTAAACTGCCAAACTGCTGTCTACTGCAGAACCTTCATGAAACATCACATCAGGCTGGAGGTCATCCATGGCAATCAGTTGGTACAGTCGGCCCTGTGCTGTCAATGTTAATTGTTTTATTCTCACTATAGTTTGACTTGTTGGAGGTATTTTCTACATCCAAAAGTGCGTTCAAAGTTACAACTTGATACTCATATAAAAAAAAAACAGACCAGCGAATGCTTGGAAAAGATGCATGCACAGGGAGAACATGCAAACTCAATGCATGAGTCGAACCCAGGACCTTCTGGCTGCAAGGCAACAGAGCTATCAACTGCACCACTGTGCAGCCCATGTCTGTATCATTTCACAGAAAATTAACACAAACTTCGCATTGAAGACTAAACTATTTACAGTAAGGAAGAAGTCGGCTTCTTCCTTTTTTAAGCCTTGACCTTAGAGCCCTGCATGCAGATAGCTGAAGGTGTCCTCAGCTGAACTGCTATGTGGTCCAGCAATCTTCTTCTACAAATAACAAAGACTGATTCAAGAAATGTAATTCTCTTTTTTCTAAAAACTTGCTGCTATAAAATCTGAAGCATGATGAGCGGAAGAGAATAAATCTTTCTAAAGCACTGTAGCTTTAGACTCAAAACCCAGAATACCTTTTGTTCAGCTTCTTTACGTGTGTGGCCATCGATTTATCAAGAAGACTCATACAGGTCTCATACCTGAGGCAGCTGAGGGGAGCTTTGGTTCAAAAAGTGCTGCGTGAATAAGGTTAAGTTCATTTTAACTCTTCGTTGACGGATTAGTTTCGTGTTTAGTTTAAAGTGAAACTAAATTCTGCACGCCTGAAGAATAAACAGGAAACAGAGTGTCGTCGTCATAGTTTAATATCAGAGGCTGAGCTCCAGAAAATCTGGTCAAACTGCCAACAGATGTTAGATGAATTCATCTTCACAACAGTCTGATCCTAATACAGTATTTCACATTTATTGAACTTTTATATTAAATAAAAATAATCTGAACAAAGTTATGTTTACATTAATATAATAGGAAAAAGACATAATTATTATTTTCTCTTACAAAAACATTATTGAACTCAAGAAATACTACTTAAAATGTATTTAGAAACTTTTAAAACAATAACATTTAAAGAAAGGTGTTGAATGTGTAATGAAATAAAATGATACATGCAAAAATAAATTTTCTCTGTGTTTAATAAAAAAATTACAACAATTACCTAATGTCCAAAAAAGTCCTTTCAAATGTTGACAATGATTCTATTAAAATAGCAAACAAAGGACAATTTGACGTAACCAATCAGAGCCAATGTAGGTTTGAAGCCCCTCCCCCTTGGATCTGAACCAACAAGGTTCAGAACAGCACTTTCTACTTATTAAAAGTTCCTGGGTCAAACAAACTGATTGGGTTTCTGGGTTGAAGTGGGAGGGGCTTGTGTTGGGAGGGGCTTGTGCTTCTCTGATGAGGCTCCCTGGTCGTCATGGAGATGGGGAGGAGCTTCAGCTGGAGTGAAAAATGGAAAACAGTCAGACTGGTTGATGTAATGAGCTGTAGTATTTGTGATGTAACACAAAAAAATTAAAATACTTATTGTAATCTAAATAACAGAGAACAAATACAATCATGGTAATAAGTATGTACACCACCTTTTAATCATACTGGATCAAATTTAAAACCTTTTTGATCACCTAGATGTCTTAAAAAAGATAAAAATGTACTATCTCAGTACATTAATATCTTTAATTTAACTAAACTGAACTAAAATATAAGTAGAGAAGCAATGCATTAAAGGTACAACATGTAACATATGGTGACATCTAGTGGTGGGATTAGAGAACTACAAGAAACACTGTCTAGTAAATATTTGACAACAAGGTGATCAAAGCGATTAAAAAACAACACTCATAGCCTTTAATAGACAACATAGACTAACGGCAAATATGTGTTCCTGGTTCTGCCCGACTATCCTTTAAAGTGCAAAGCCTGCGAGATGTAAAGATGATGTCCTCTATGCCCCTTGGAAAGCATCCACTCAGGTAACTTCAGACAACACGCAAAAAGAGCATAAATGAGGATGTCTGTGTGAGTAGATCAGTGCGGTACAGCTGATCTACTCACATTGACATTAGTCAACATTCGTCTCATTACAAGCACCTCCATGTTGGTGAGGTCCCAACAGCTTGAGCACCGACACCTGGAAAAGTAAATGGAGCCCTGATTCAGTGCTTTCCTTCCATCCATCCATCCATCCATCCATCCATTAGGGAGAGAACCCCAGAGATCCATCTCCTTAGCGAAACTGTCAAACTCATTCTCTTTGTTCCCAAGGCATTACTAGCTAAGAAAACATTTAAAAACCCTCCAGTTGGCTCTGAGTCTGCTGCAGGGTCTCCTCCCAGTGGGACATTCCAGGATAACCTCCAAAAGGGGGCACATAAGATGTATCTTCAACACATTCTTGAAGCACCTCGAGCGTCTCTTTTCGCGCAGCCTCCAGATGATGGAGCTTCTCACCCTCGCTCTGAGTCCAGCCTCTGTACAGAGGAAGCTTATTTCAGTTCCTTTTATACTGGATGTTGTTCTTTTGGCCATGATTCATATCTTGTGATCATAGGGTGACCATAGGTGATAGATGGAACTTGGAAATTAAATTCAGGCCTTTGTTTTTTGTATTTCTTCATGACGACAGGCTGGAGTAACACCAGAATGAGGGCCACACAGCAGACAGACCAGTAAATCAAAATGTTTGCCTTTTGGCCAAACTCTTTTTTTTCACCACAACAGACTAGAGCCAACCATCTACCCATCTTCTGCACCGTCTCTTGTAAACAAAGCTACTATATCTCCTCCACTTGAGACGGAGGCTGACCCCCGACCTGAAGAGAGCAGTCCACATTTCTTAGGGTGATAACTAGCGTCAGACTTAGGGGAGAAGATTCTCATCCCAGCTGCTTCACACTCAGCCACCAACCGCTCCACAGCATGATGAAGGTCATGGCTTGAAGCCCTCACCATGAGATGATGAAGTTCCCAAACCCAGAGATTCTGTCCATGAACACCACAGACAGGATCCATCATTGGGAACAGACTTTTGTAGAGAATATGGACATAGCTTTTGCTTTAGGGAAAGAAGGACTACTAGAGGTCACTTAAAAGCAACCAAGGTACCCCCACTGCCGCAGCACCTCCAGGGACACAGATTTAAACCCTCCCCACCTCCACCAAACACATGGACTAGACAGCTCAGCAACTCCATGAAGGTAAAGATCTGGTCCACTGTACCACCGGCAGGACAAACGGCACATGTCTTCATGCAGTTCAGAGAATCTGAACCAGAATCTTTCATGTGGGGGATGACCACCTTTACCTCTGAGTTGCAGCTGCTCTGAATGGTGTGTACTGTTACCCAGCTGAGTCACCATGTGATTGTGCTCAGTGAGTTAAATAAAAGGTTCTTTCAAGTGATGGACAAATATTAATGTGTTGGTCTTACTCTGTATCCTGGACAGAGCGTACTCCAGCCCCCTCATGGCTTTAGCTTGGTTGCTTTTAAACCTGGCCAGGCCAAACTCCTGGTGGACAGACAGAGACAGAGAGAAGCTTCAACCACAGGTGACCAGTACTCCCATCCAGGAAAGGACCTTCACAGGTCCTTTTGTTCTTAGTGTGAGAAGGCACAGAAAAACAAGAAGCAGCAATGCAAGAAAAGATCTGACAATGATGGTGTGTTGACTGAATACTTTAGAACTTTGACCTGCTAATAGTGATTTTAGACGATTCTGATTTAATCTTAAGACCTATAATATAAGAAGAAATGAAAACTGCACTGAAAACGTTTGTCTGTAGCCTTCCTGCTGTGACTGGTCATTAATTTTATTAGATCCAGATGTGACAAGACACAGTCGATTTAAATGTTGGTGCTAGAATTGAGACTCATTGGACCATCGGATCAATTGTGGTCCAGTTCTGGTGAGCTGGGATGAGTTGTAGCTTCAGTTTCCTTCTCTTATGCTTGGTTCACATGGCAGGATTTTCAAATTGTCGGCTGGTTTTCAAATCCTAAGAGACTCCAGACGTGACGATAAAAAATACATAAAAGTAGAAAAAGTAGATATCACAGGTTGGGTCATACGGTGTCCAGCCACACGGCGAGCACAACACACCAACACAACAGATTTCTCTCACAAACATTCAGATGTCAGACGGGAAATCTTGCAAACCCTCGCAAGGTCAAACGTGAGTTCTGAGTGATTCCCCTCTGTGTTTCTGTCACGTCGCTTTCTGATTGGCTATGCGTCTCATTGAACAGGCTGCATGCTCGTTCGTCCTCGGGCAACACTCCACACGGTAGGAAATCGGGCCAAGACAATCCAACATATTGAATATCCCGATTTGAGGTTGGAGCAATCCTGACGTCCTTCTGAGCCGACTAGATCACTCTTAACACACAGCAGGAATATCTCATAAGATTATCTTCAGAGCCATCATGATGATCGGGGCATGTTGGACGGTGGAAGATCGGTTCAAAAATCGGCATAAAAAACCGGCCGTGTTGACCAGGCATTAGCAGATAGGAGCAGTACCTAGTGTGGTCTCCTGCTGCTGTAGCTCATCTGCTTCAAGGGTTCATGTGTTGTGAGTGCACAGATGGTATTCCTAATACCTTGGTTGGAAGGTGGGTTTGCCTGAGCTACTTTTGACTTTCTGTCATCTCGATCCCATTCTCCTCTGACCTCTGACATCAACAAGGCTTTTCCACGTCTGTTCACTGGATAATTTTTCCTTTTTTTCAGGTACACTGTGATTGGCTGATTTGCCACATATCTTAATAAGCGACTGAACAGGTGTACCCAATAAACTGGCAGGTCAGAGGATACTCTATAAAGCACACCTCTTGCTGTGTTTAGATATATTTTACTATGATTGTGAGGTCTTGAGGCTTTAACTACCAAACTGAAGACATGATGTCCTGGTTCTGATGGAGTTTACATGTTACCTGTATGGGCCGGGCCAGTCCATAAACAGATGAGGAGATCCAGGCTTCTCGCCTCAGTTTGGTCCAAGTGGGCCGACTGCAGTCCTGTTCGAACATGCAGTGCTCCACCACCGTCTGAGAGAATTAAAACTGGACTTTACATTTAACTCCAAATTAATAATGAAACATGCAAAATAGAGTCCGTGTCCCTGAGACAGGATACAGACGACCTCTTTGAAAACATCGCAGTGTCTCACCATCAGGGTGTCGTGGTTCAGGTTCCAGGTCTTGGTGATTAGGGTGTTTGCTTCCAGGTCCACGATAGAGTCCTCCAGGACATAGACGGCCCGGGCCATGTGGGCAGGGAAGATGCGCTCCGCCCATCCCGGCAGCCGGTTGGTTTTGGTCAGCAGTTTCCGTGACAACAGGTGGTTGCTGGGTGTGACCTCTCTGTACAGGACATCCTCAGTGAGGACATGAGTGCTGGGACACAAAACCAGGCGACAAGTCACTACTTAACGTCTTATTGTCTGACTTTATTTACAATTACATAAACAAATATTGCAGATTCTGACTTTAAAAAACTGAAATTATTTTCAATAGAGAGAAAAACAAACATATATTTAAGTATTTCTTATGCAAATTAGCTAAATTAGGCATATTTGGGCATACCTCTGGCCGCTAGATGGGGGCAAAGTGCGTCTAATATGATTCTTGGTATGTGTAAAGTACTATACACCAGATATTCTACCTGGGCTGTGTGGTGGTTTGAGGGGACAGTGGTCCACTAGAGGTTAAAGAAATGTCCACTGCCTGAAGACATGCTTTAGATTACTCGTAGTAAAAATCTTTTCACAGTTTTTAACATTTTCAGGTTTGGTCTTAAAGTAAATGAAAGAGGACATATCATGCTTTTAAATTCTTCCTTTTCACCTTAAATCATTCAGTTGTGGTCTGTGTAAAGTAGAACCTCAATGCTTTGGTCTGAACTCCTTGTTGTTGTAGCTCCTCAGTCTTTTACCTGTTCTGAGGTGCGTCTGAGAGCAACTCATTTTAGTGTCGTCTCTTTAAATGCTACTGAGGCACTTCACACCCCGCCCCCCGACAGGTCAAACGCAATCCACTCCACTCCGTTCTGCCATTTTTGTAGTTTCATAGCAGAGATACAATTATCTAGCGCCGCTGAAACAAAACAAAAATGTAATTTGCAGCTTTCCGCTTTGCTGCATTCGTCGTTCGCAGACAGAAGGAACTGAGCCTTAATCAGATGGAGTCTTTCAGCAAATCCTTCTTGATACTGGAGGAGGTTGATGAAGAACTCATCCTTGAAGAGCTTCATGCAGACGAAGAGGAACTTCTCCATTGATGTGGGAACATTTCCGTGAAAAATAATATTTACTTTGAGGAGGTTCTGATGCTGGGACACGGTGTAATGAATTGTGTGGGTTAATGCACCCAACAACCAAACATTTAGACTTATCCACTTGCAGCATGGCATACTTGAGGTTGGACTACAAAATCACAGAGAGAAATAAAAATGTCACATTCATGACATTGGTTAATTGCAGCAAATACTGTGACGTTAACAGTTGGAGAAACGGATGATGGAGAAAACTGAACGGACTGAAAAATATGACCCAAACAGAATATAAACATATCTGCGCAGCACCTGGAGAGACTAAATTCAACTTTTCTGCACTCCTACAGGCTCCAGATACACAACAAAATGTAATTAAAGGCTATAAAAGTGGGTTTTGCATGATATGTCCCCTTTAAACCATTTAATGGCACAGTTAGGTGACTATTCAGAGGATTTGATTGTTACATTTCTTATTGAAAAATACCAAATGTTTTTTGGTTCCAGCTTCTGATATCTAAATGATCTTTTATTTATATGAAATATTTTAGGTTTTAGACACTTCCTGAATGTTTCACACAGCCAGAAAACAAACTGGGATACCAGGAAATGACACACTTCACCACTTTTCACCACGTATTATTTTCCTTTACATCATAATACCATTTAACACCTGTAATGATTTGTTGTCCTCAGGTTGGCTGCTCCTAGGGCAGGTAGAACAGGGTTCTCTTATTTTGCACAAATGTACAAGTTCAGGATTGAATAAAACCCTCTGGTTCTGGAAACAACAATCATTTTTGGGCTCAGTCTGGAGTGAAGCAGAAGTGATTGGAGTTGTTCTTGAGCAGATAGAGTTTTATCTTATATACCAGGCCGTTTAACTGATTTACCTGTATGGGTTTGGGTACCGCTGCCAGAAAGCAGCCAGAACTTGATCCCATGGACTCTTGATGTGGACCTCACTGTAGAAAGACCGCCCCATGTCTGAGGTCACAGATGAAAATAGCTCTTAATTTTATACAGTTTATGATATTTGTGTTCATTGAACTATTTCAAAAATAAAAATCTCAAAACTGTGGCATGCATATGTGTTCAGCCCCCTTCACCCAAGAGGCCACTGGTACCTCTGGAGGAGCTGCAGAGATTCGCAGCTCAGAGGTAGGATCTGTTGACAACTGTTAGCTCTGTTCTCCACAAGTCTGACCATGAAGGAAAAGGTCACATCTGTGGTTTTCCAAAAACTGGACTTTTGGCTGAAAAGTAACTGTGCACATCACCCTAAACACATCGACCCCGCAGTGAGACATTGTGGAGGCAGCATCATGCTGTGGGGATGTTTTTCTTCAGGAGGGACAGGAAAGCTGGTCAGAGATGATGGGAGATCTATCACATTAAATCCCAATAAAATACATTGTTGTTTGTAGTTGACAATTTGTGAAAATGTTGAAGCTGTTCAAGGTTTGGGCTTTTGGTTTAGGTAATTCCCAGCAATTGGATGTACTTCAGTTTAATTAAAAGTACAGTTCAGATAGATCCATTTCTACATTAGGATCAATAACACCACTTAATTTCTTATGCGGTGTTAACATTAACACTACTTAAGGAATTAAAGTCAAATGTAGGCAGGACAACATTGTATAGTCCCTATTATTTCCCTGCTTCTTTCTTATGTAATTCATGCATTTGTCTGTGATTCTATTGATCTGGTTTAATCCATGAGATGAAAAACTGAAATAAATAGTTACTAATAAGATCAAAATATTATCACTAATACGAGATAAGAAGAAAACACTTTGCGTTGGCCGGGAATCGAACCCGGGTCAACTGCTTGGAAGGCAGCTATGCTAACCACTATACCACCAACGCAGACGGTACTCAGAAGCCCGGCGTTTCTCTTTAAGGCTCAATATCGTATGGCTGTTCTGTTGTTCAATAACGGGTGCCTAGTGGATCTTGGAAGCAGGGCTGCTATTTTCGCTTCGTTTACCATCCATATTGCCCCTGCTGACATCCACAGTTCCAGGCTAGCCGCCGTGGTAGATGACGAGGCTAACCGCCAGCAGCGGAGGTAACATACCTGCAGCGGGATCAGGACGGTGTAAAAGCCCGGACACAGCGGAAGAGGCGCATTACTGGAAATTCAGCCGAGGATGTAACAATAAGGCACCTGTTTGCAGTTTCTGCACACTGGACATCCAGTTACAACCAGCGCATACAAGCGGTAGCTGCACATCCCACTTTCCTCCACTAGATGTCGGTATTTCATCATTTTTACAGCAGAAACTCGCCTGTTTTTCTTACCTGATTTGAAGAGTTTTTCGGGATTCCTGAAGGTCTTGAAAAGTTTCTGTTCGGACTTTATACAACTTTTTATTAATTTTTAATCCGCATACCCGTTCATTTATAGCAAAAAAGCATATTACTTAAGCCTTTTAAATTATAAGACTTTAGCTTCAAAAAGGATACAAAAGATACCTGGGCTGCTTTTAGTAGTAACCAGAAAAGGTTTTGGTGTTAATATTTAGAAAAAAATATAAACCAATTTAATATGATGTGGAGCTTCACATCATCACATGCATCACAAAAAATTGAGCATCGTTCAAAAGGTGGTTGTTCAGACAGTGCTGTATCCAATCACATAGAAAGTTGAGTGGAAGGAAAAAGTGCACCAGCAAAGCAGACAGTCACAGTCTTGAGAGGATTGTCAAGCAAAATCCATTCAAGAATTTAGGGGAGTTTCAAAATGAGTGAACTGAGGCTGGAGTCGGTGCATTAAGAGCCGCTACGCACAGATGAATCCAACACATTCATCAAATCAGTCTAATCATATAGACAGACTCAACTTCTATAACATATGTCCCAGTTGGATCATAGCTGTAATACAAGGCTGTCAAATGCTATTTATTTACAATACAAGCTGTATGTTGCACTTCCAAACCTTGTAAAGTTGACTACAGGAGGTCACCAAACTGACTACAGGCCATCATTAAATTGTGTACGCACGGCAGCCATGTTGAGTCTTGAGGTTGTTAAGAAATGTCTACATTTCCCACATGGAATTATGACTTATTGTGACCTTTATGTTACATTTTACAACTTTCCTTGAAAATAAACTTTGGTTCTTCAACATAAATATCCACATTGAACTGTCATATCATTGCGTCCTTTTTGTTGGTTCTCATTTTTGTATATAGTTCATTCGTTTTACTTATTGCTTTATTTTGCTTGGTAGTTTTTAGTTGAATTTTTCTAGCCTACTTACAGTTTGTTGATTGAAATATTTTTAACTTGGAGCTGAATTGTTGCGTTAATAAATTCTTATATTTTGGAGAGAAGTTGTGAATTTATTCCATATGAGTGCAGAGTTGCTGGTTTGAGAATGGCGGGACTCAAATCACTTTTTTGTCTATTGTTCCAACACCACCACCATTTTGGGCTGGTATTCACAGGACCATACTTGACAGACCGAAAGTTATTTATTAAATATTAAATAACTTCAAAATGTAATCAAATATTAAATAACCTAAACATAATATTGTACAACATACATCTGTAGTGCCAATGTTCATTTATTTAATTAAGATGCGTCTATCGTTGCCTTGGAAACCCATTAGACTCTTGATGCTCCAGGACAGAACAGGATGCTGGACTTTAACCTTGGAAAGTTTTACTAGAAGTGTTGATGCTTCTGAAATAGAGCAGGTGTGAAAACGTTTTCTGAAGCATCGGCCGTCAGTCAGATGTACCATTATCTTAAACTCCAAAACTCTTAACCTGTGCTCTCCAGATATTGGTCACTTCCATTGACATATATTTTATCCTCAGGTCCATCTCACATATTTTTGCTTGTGGGATTGTCCTGTACCTTACATCTATGCTGATGATACTTCCATCATGGAGCCCTTCCTGTTCCCTCTGGCCACCGTCCTTCCATCACAGTTTCTCTTTAACCTGTCTACTTCACTTACCATAGAAAAAAACATTTTACTGTGGTTTTTATCACCACAGCATGAATCTAATGGAGGGCTTTGCTGTGAGAGGAACAAGGATCACGGTCCCATAACCTGATGTAACTAGAAACACCTGCACACATCTGCTTTCATTGTTATTCAAAAGTAACCAATGACCTTCAGGCAACAGATGCTGGAAGCCACATCTGCAATGTAATATGGATTACTCTCTATACTCTCTACATCTGAGTGTCCAAGACATAAAGCTGCAGTCCAATGTTACGCCTTCTTCCCCCTGTGAAGACACCACCCAGAGCCTCCAAGAAGGGCACGTAATCGTCACTGCTGTTTGATGTATAAGCACAGACAACAGTCAGAACGTTACCTCTTGCAACTCAGAGCTACAAATCAACCATCTGGCTAACCAGGGAAAAGTCCAACATGAGGCCCCCAGCCAGGGGCATGAGAGGATCTCCAGACCCACCCGATGCCTCTCTCCTGGCCTACTCCAGAGCAGGAAATGGTCCATCCTCTCCCCAGGAGTTGGGTTCCAGAGCCCAAGCTATGTCAAGGTGGGTCCAACTATATCTACTTGGTAACATTCCCAATCCCAAAGGCCAGATTATAACACCTAGAAGCAGCATGCCCAGGCCCACACCTCCCCGCAGGGGATGGTTCCACTTGAAAGTGACCTCCTGTTGCCTGTTAGGATGGGGATTGGCTCCTGGTTTGGTGGGGTCTCCGGTACCAAGACTTAAAGACCTAACCAACTCTATTCTTCATGGGGGATAGTCAAACCCCTCCAGCACATTAAGGTGGTGATTCAGCTGAAGGCATTATGAAGATTCTGGCTACCCAAACACAAAGAAGGACCACTGAATTGCTTGACAGGGGCAGAACTCCATCCAAGGAAAGCTAGCATATTCTGTGTCATGCTGTACCATGTCACAAGGACTAGAATCAGCCAAACTACAGGTTTCTGGTCTGAGGCCATCTAAGAAGACATGGACTTTGTGTGAGAGTCATCTTTACAACCCCGTTGCTTCAACAAAGGACCACCGTACAATCTGTAAGCCTAGACAAACTGGGTGAAGATAAGACCCAAAAAGTGTGTTTGTAAATATTATATTTAAACTAGTTAATAAAGTTGGAATCATTTAGACAATTTATGACAAATCAGTCAGGAAAAATCAGTTTTAATAAAAGTAACAGAAAAATACGGATTGGTTCATTCAGCTCTCTCTCTCCTTATATCTCTCAATGCTCTCTCTACCTCTCTCTTTCTCTGTTAATGGCGAGTAGCCAATCACCTGCCTGCTCTCGCGCCTCTTGTTTCCTCCTCACCTCTTCTTGGCGCCAATCAGACCGTTCACACCGCGCGCCGCAAGGCACGCTGCCACGGGCGCTGCCGACAGCAGAACACACACACACACACCAGGCACACACACACCAGGCACACACACACCAGGCGCACACACACCAGGCACACACACACACACCTCCCCTCTCTGTTACCGAACATCAGCGTCGCATGTACCCCCTGCTTCCCTCCCTCCCCTTCTCGCCCTGCCGCGAGAGCGACGCACGTATCCGTTCATAACCTCCGCCATTATTCATCACCCCCCCCGTCCTCCTCCCCCTTTCCTCCCGTGGTGCTGTGTTTTTTCTCCTTTCTTTCCTCGAGCTCCTCGTCTCTCTTCCTCCTCCCCTGCAGGGTCTCCACAGAGCCGCTTCCCTTCTCCTCGGCCGGGCTAATTTAACGCCTCGCCCTCCCTCCTTCTCCCCGCCTCGCTCTCGCTTGTGCCAAGCCCAGGTGATTATCCTTCCGCCCCCCAACCCCCACTCCCCGTTATCCCTCCCTCCATCACCTCCTCCTCCTCCTCCTCCTTGGTACCAACAGACCGACAAATCCCTCCCGGAGCTCCTCTCGTCCCCCCCTCCCCTCCTCTCCTCTCTTTCTCTGTCTCCTTCCCCGCCAGCCATGATCCGTGGCGGGCTAATTCCCAGACGGTCTTCTCCTCCTTCTTCCTCTTCTCCTCATCACCCTCCTCCTCCTCCTCGCGGGGCCGGTAAGTAGCAGCAGCACGCGCCGTCCATCTTCTCCCTTCCTCCTCGCGCTGTATCGGACTGCATGCTGTGTTCACGGTATTTATCGGTCGTTATCGGCTCTGCCTTTTTTTGTGATTGACCCCCCCTTCCTGCCCCCCCGTTCCCTCATCACTCACCCTCCCTCCCCTCCCTGCTCCTTGGCTTTCAGCGCCTGAGGGGGGAGGTGTTAATGTGTGGCGTGGGAGAGCCGTTTTTCCCTCGCGGTCGGTGGCCACTGTGACCTTCTGTCGGAGCTCGCGCCGCGCGCTTGACCAGACAGGGTAATTAGTTACGCCTCGGGGAGTTGAGGGTTGGAGGGGGGGGATTGGGGAGGGACGGGAAGGGGGGTTGGGGGGCACACACGCGCGCGGGCCGACACACGTTTTCACACTAGCTGCACACACACAACACAGACACACACTCCGTTAGGGGCTTGGACAAACACCCACATTTCATTCCCGTTCACACAGCCGTGCAGTCTGCTCGTTGTTCACACACTGACAGGAGCAGCGAATGTTTTTCTGGCTGCTTTGTTCGGCTGTTTGTGTTCTGAGGGAAGGTTTGTTTTCCTGCCATGATGGGGTCCAGAACTGGGCAACACTCACAACTTTCAGGGGCTTTCTGGAAAGGTGGGGACCAAATTCAGGACACCACTCATACGAAGCGGTTTTTGAAAGTTGTGACTCGTTCCTTCCCCCAAGAGAAAAATGTCGTTGACAAGACATAGGAAAGACTAATTGGATTGCTGAAATGACACTAAACATTTAATTTGACTGAAAACATGTTTGGACTTTAGGGGCAGAATTTGGCGCCACTTCAGATAGGCTTTTCAATCCTAGCTTCTGAATTCAGGCTTATTTTGGACTTTGAATGTGAGCAAAACAAAGCATGGCAGCCCAGTGTTTGGAGCGTTCCAACTGGAACACACGTCACAAAATTCCTGAGGTTTCAATCTTTCACCGGATTTTGATGTTTTTCAAACTCAAACAGAACAAAAATCTGTTAAAACCAACAGTTTTGTTATTGTTTGGGTAACTAAGCATAAAAGCTGCAACTAGGATGAGTAAATCCAAACCTTCTGGACTAAAACATTAGTAATTTTAATACTTTTGAGGCATATTTGACCAATTATAAAAACTAGGTGACCAGACAGACTTTACATAGAATGAAATAGCACATCCTGAAAGATTATAATATCAGATCAAATTGTTTACAGTGTTGATTTTGAGGTACTGGGGTAGGATTTAATAGATTTATACTTCTTCATACCCCATTCAAACACAACATTGAGCTGTTTAACAGTGTGAAATCTCTGTTGATTTTACATGATATATTTTTCTGTTTCTTTTACTATTCTATTTTCCAATCGTGTTCGAAATAAACAAATAAAGTAAAACAGAGTTAGCGGTTTTAGCACGTTGACTGACCCAGTCTCATGAGGATTTTGCCCTTTTTGGACCTGGATACAAGCAGATATTAAGAGTAAAATGGAAGAGACATCACCTAATGCACCACGGCTTCACCACCACAGATGTGGACCAGGGTGGTGCAGCTCTTAATGTCCAGCAGTGCCTCCCTGAGCATAACCCGTACGTTTTATTGGGTAACCTAATGATCAATTCACATGGCCGGTGACAGGACAACCTAAACAAAATGCAGGCAGTGGATAAACACTGTGTGTCAACAGCAACTGCTCTGCTGAAAACACCGTACTAGAGTTCTCCCTGAAGACTGGTAAAACATGAATGCAGGATGCCATTAATATAGAACTGTACTGCCAGGCTCTCTTATTACTACCAGAGTTAAAGTCATACCTTGGAGATTTGTTGCTGTACAGGATACAACAGCATTCCTTATGAGCCCATACCTTTTGGTATAGGACGTCTTCAAAGGCAGCCACCTCTGCCTTGGTCCAAAAAGCTTTAGCATGAGATGGTGAACTTGTAGTCTGGGTGATGCCAGTCATTGGGCTGGTCCAGCATGTCATGGTGCTAGAAATAATCCAATACCTGTATCGACTATGAAGCCGTGGACAGTTCCCGCGGAGTCCGCGCTGCTCACGGTACGCCCAACTATGTTCTGCCCTTTAGACTACAATAATGGGTTTCACTGTTGCCTTGCAACAAGAAGGTCCTGGGTTCAAATCCTCAGATTCTTTCTGCATGAAGTTTGCATGTTCTCCCCATGCATGAGTGTGTTCTCACCAGGTACTCCGGCTTCTTCCCGAAGTCCAAAAAAAATGACTGTTAGGTCAGTTGCTCTCACTAAATTGCCCTTAGGTATGAGTGTGTATGTGCATGGTTGTTTGTCCTGTGTGTCTCTGTGTTGCCCTGCGATGGAAACCTGTCCAGGGTGTACCCTGCCTCTGGTCCAATGACTACTGTAGACAGGCCTAAGCAACTCACAATATCTTAATGAGGGGATAAGTTGTTGACGAAAGTATCGTCATTCACATGGTGCTTGATGATGCTAGTGAATTGATTGTAAGGAAAGACGGTTTCCATTAACATAAAAACATTAATTCTTTTGCTTTTTAAACTCTCAAACCATTAGGTATGTCCTTCCAAATTACAGCTCTTTTTAAATTGATCTCAATATGTCCTTAACCTTCGCCCTTTAATCTGTAAAAAGCTCTAGATTGAGACATCGCCAGCCTCAGTTCTGTCTTTGTCTTGATGGACATGTAACAAGTTGTCTATGCTTTGAGATGCCCAGATGGCATCACAGACCGCTGGGCCCAAGTTAAAATAATTTTAACTCCAGAAAACGTAAAATAATTGTACCTTGTGCGGCATTCCTTGCGGTGTGCATCGCTCAGCTTGGTGCAGTGCAGCCGTACTCTGCTGCCAAACAACATTTACACTGTAATGATTTTGCAGCAGAGTCCTCAGCTACCTATGTGAAAGCAGCCTTGGAGTATTGTGGAAGCAGGGTAACGGCCTAGGTAAGTCGTATCCCTGCCTTACTGTGCTTAGTATCAACTAATACATGGAGCTGAGCTGCACAAGTAACCTCTTCACATTAGTTATTGACAAAACATTTTTTTATGAACCGATGTCAGGTAAAAAGATTAAACCAGAGAGCAAGGTTACCATGATCTGTATAAATCAATAAACAAACTCTGATGTATTTCCTGAAGACACTCTGTCTGTTTTTTTTTTATTCACAGACCAGAACGTGGTGAGCTCACAGACGTAACTGCTAGCAAACGTGTATATATGTTTGTTTGTGTGTGCGTGTGTGAAAGGTCATGTCGGGAATGACGAGTGGCGTGTGTGTGGAGAGTGACCTCTCCTCAATGTTGCAGAGAAGCTCCGCCCCCTCTCACCATCACCCAAATCACCATGGTTATGGCAGTCAAGGGCAGGTGAGTCAATAGCTACGTTTACATACAAAAAATTTAAGGATCGGATTAAAATGTATCCAGATTAAAAAGCCAAAAATAATCAGACTGTACCGTTAATATGGACATAATTAATCAGAAAAAAACGGCCGATTAGACTAAAAATGTCATTTAAACTTGCTGATCGGAAAATTCCGTTAACATCTAGCCAGAGCGACTAGCCACTCAAGGTGGAAATATGTCACGTTGACGCGGGGTGCACATGCGGACTCAGGTCAGCTGAATACCTTGTCAAGCGTTTACATGCATGCCAATGGGATTGTCATTAGGCATAAACCACCCGTCTCAATCGGATTACAGATCAGAATATTCAGGCTGACATGTTTACATGACACATTTTTAGTCCGATCGGCCGTTTATTCAGATTATTTATGTCCATGTAAATTTAGCTTACGTTTTCACATTATCATTCTGAACTTCTGAGTTCAGATCTCCTGCACTGGTTAATCATCGGTCTTTAAGATGTACAGTCACATGGCGTAGGGAAAAGTAATGAAGGTCTTTGTTGCAGGTGTCGGGCCTGGCACCGATGCTCGACTACACAACTGAGATGGACCGGTACCGCTCATCTATCGCCACCTTCTACAAGACCAATGTCAACATGAACATGAACGTAACAAACTTCCCACAATCAGCCAAACTGGCGGCCCGTCTGGCAGCCGCTGCTCCCATCTTCCCCCCTACCGCTGCCAGGCTGGGTGCCATGGCGACAGCCCCATGGGGTTGCCACGACAACATGAACATGAACCACCCAGCAGCAATGTTCTGGGGCAGACCCAAACCTGTGGCCACAGCGCCAACGCATCACCACCACCATCCTTCGGCGACTCCAGGTCACATGACCTCTTCACACCCCCACAGCAGCAGCATGCACCAGAGTGGTGGAGGGTCGGGAGGGGGCAGCGGTGGAAGTGAAGGGGGAGGGGCTGAAAAACATGGACACACTGCATCACTTCCTGTTACCCAGGGAACAGCACACCATCACCCCATAGCACCTACCAACGGGAACTTTCTCCCCGGTTACAGTGGCGGGGCCGACTGTGGCGTTATGAACAAGCAGGGGCACGCCCACCCGGACATGATGGGCCTATCAGAGGGTGGCAACTGCAATGGGGGAGGGGTTATGAGTGGTGGCTTCCTGGGGGGGCTGGGATTACCCCCTGGGGTCATCGTCATGGCAATGGGATCCGCAGGTGGCGGGATTTCAGACGCTAGCAGTGCTTTTCAGATGACGAGCGGCCAGCGGGCCCTAACGGACTGCCAACAGCACACCAACTCCTCCCCCTGCCCCTCCTCTTCCTCCCCCTCATCATCAGGGGTTACAGCGGGGGGTGTCTCTCTCTCGTCATCGTCTTCATCGTCGTCAGGGACAGTGGCAAAGAGGAAGCGGAAGCGCTGCGGCGTGTGCGGGCCGTGCAGACGGCTAATCAACTGCGGCGTCTGCTCGTCTTGCCGCAACAGGAAGACGGGTCACCAGATCTGCAAGTTCAGGAAGTGTGAGGAGCTTAAGAAGAAGCCGGGAGGAGGAGGCGGGGTGCTGGAGGTGAGCATGCGCATCTACACACACAGTAACATACATACCGTGCCGTCCAAAAGTATCTGTATCATTTGAACTGTTTTTTTTCTCATTAACCTCAAACTTCAGGGTATTTTATTTGGGCGGACTGTGACAGACTAGTCGAAGTAGGGCATTATTGTGAAGTGGAAGGAAAATTATGGTAAAATACGACCAAGGAACAGACAGGTCAGAGAGAAAGTTGTGTAACACCTTAGGCAGGGTTAGGTTCTAAAACAATCCCAGGCTTTGAACATCTCCCAGAGCTCTGTTCAATCCTCTGAACATGGAGAGACGATGGACCAACATCAGATCTACCAAGATATGGACAGCCACCTAAACTGACAGGCTGGACAAAGAGAGCATTAATCAGAGAAGCAGCCAAGAGGCCCATGGTAACTCTGGAGGAGCTGCAGAGATCCACAGCTCACAGGTTGGAGAATCTGTTTACAAGATGAATATTAGTTGAGCACTCCACAATACTGGCCTCTTAGTAAAACTGGTAAGAACAAGGCCATCGTCGTAAGAAAGTCTGCAGTTTGGAAACGTGGAATAACGAGCTCTGGTCAGACCAAAAGTTCACTTTTACAAACAAAACACGATGTGTGTTGAAAAAATACCACAGCACATCAACCTGAACACACCATATCCACAGTGAAACACGGTGGTGGCAGCATCATGCTGTGGAGATTATTTTCTTCTGCAGGCACAGGGAAGTTGGTGGAGCTACTTCCAGGACAATCCTGGGAAGAAAACCTGTTAGAGGCTGCAGAAGACCTGAGCAAAGCTGGTAGAGATGTACCTCACAAGACCTGCAGCTGCAACTGCAGTGAAAGATGGTTCTAGAAGATAGAAACAGAACTCCATGGGCTAGAAATAAAACTTAATTTCACACGTTTCAGATTTCTATTTATAAAAGGAAAACAGAAAAATGTTTCATCATTTTTCTTCACTTCAGAACTGCTTCATACTTTGTGTCAATCTTTTCATAGAATCCAGATAAACACATTGAAGTTTGTTTTTATAATGTGACAAAATTAGGAAATTTCAAGGGGTATCAATACACACAACAGATGTTCACATATACAGTGACAGAGCTGAATATTTAGCTGGTTTTACTTCTCTCTACATGTTCCTGTGTGTGTGTTTGGTTTCCTCTGTCTGTGTGTGTGTGTCCTGGCTCACTTAACCCAGATGACTGCCAGTGCGGCTGGAAGGCATCGCTCACCCTGCTGAGTGAGTGTGTGTGAGTGCTGTGCAGATGGTGGGTGGTGAAAAGCGAGAGCTCGGAGCCTGCAGAGGTCTGGCAAGCTGCCAACACACACATACGCACACACACACTCACACACACACACACACACACACACCCCGCTCTACACTGATTCACAGAGATAAAGTGAGCCTGCAGAGAGCGGGAAACGGAGAATATTTATGTTATCTGCCTCCTCAGGGTGTGTGCCAGCGCTCGTCTTTGCCGTAAGAAGTAGCGACGATCAATAATTCATTGACACTGGTTTTCGACCTCACTGATGACTCCATATATCTTTCTCACACACACACACACACACACACACACTTCCTGTGGGAATGTCTTCATACTAACTCTAATTATTCCTTCTCCTGCGCATTAAAACAAGGAGTGTGTGCGTTAGGAAGACAGTGAATTAGCAGCCATAATCTTCCTCAATTACACACTAATTGGACCTGTGGAGGCTCACGGCAACTGACAGCACCATGCACGTGTGCACGGGCAACAGAGTGTGTGAATTTGTGTGTCCTGTGTGTGTGTGTGTTTGTGGCAGGTGGTTTCGCTCTCTTGCCTCATCCTTTTTCTGTGTTCTTTGAAGTCGACCTGACAGACTCTCCCTGAGCCCTAAACTTTACTTGTGCACCAAACATTAAAGCTTTGTCAGGATTTTTTCATTTCTTTCCTCTGAGTTTTTTTCTGCAGAGTCCAAAACAAATGGACCACAAAAACCTTTAAGTTTGAGAAAGAAAAGAAGTCTCCAAATAGTCTTCAAAGGTTTAATCTGGGTCAGAACCTTTTCCAAACACCTCCCTCTGAATGGTTGCAACGTTTAAGCTAGAGAGAAAAAGTTTTCATCTAATGGTTAGCAAACACAGATGTTTCAGCCTGATCCTTCAGGTTTGAAGCCATGCAGGTTTCTGGTCAACATGGTTGAAGCTTGAGGAACGTTCACCATCCTCGCAGATCTACAGCTGTGAACGAGTTTCCTTCATTGTAGGGAATCCTGAACAATTAGCCCTAGCTAAAACGTGCCAGTCAAACTGCTTGTTATGACATGATGATTTCTCTTGGCTCTTAAAAACACCAATTCTTCTTCTCTGTTTGCTCCTCAGCGGCCGCCCTCTGTCCCAGCCGGGGAGGCGTTTCGCTGGTTCTTCTAGCCTTTCCTTCGCCAGTGGAGTCACCAACATAGACAGACCTAGACCGAATCTCTTGGACTAAATCAGAGCAGCACTTTGTCATGTTGGATAGCCCAGGAATCCTGCATCGACTGCAAGGAGGAAGAGGAGGAGGAGGAAGGGGCAGTTTAATCACAAGAAACAGGAGGGTTTATTAGAATAAACTAAAGTTTTATGCTTTGTTGAGGGTTTTTAAAGGTAAAACATGATGCAGTTCCCAGATTGGCCTTCCAGGGTAAGGGTCTTTTGCTTGCCAGCTGGTAACGCCCACCGTCCATCACTGAACAAGTTAGAATCTCAAGGAGCTAAACTGAAGCAGGTTAATTCACACTGTTAATCACGTCAGCTAGCTGCAAGTCTGCTGTATTCAGATGATAAATGGTAAGATATTCTTTACTGTTACTTTATCTTTGGGTTTGAATTAGGCCTCTTCTGATTTTGTGGTCATGTAATGCCAGATTTGGGTCAATACCAGAAAGGCATCTTTGTCTTAATATGTGATTTGCCATAGTGGTTTTGGTCCATCTCTGTGATCTTAGTCAGACATGTTTAAATGAGACTTTTCAAAAGCAAAACCATCAATTAAAAATTTCCACATGTCCATTTTAAATTCCGTAGGGGCCATAATTTCTGCTCTAAATCCCGTTTTCGGCTAATTGCTGTTCGTATGGGAACCCAAACTCCCAGCATTTTAGGATCCAGGCTACAGGGTTCCCTGGGTGGAACTTTAACTTGTGTCTGTTAACCCTTTAAGCCCATCAGTATTGCCCTGTTTGCCCTGAAGTCCCAGTTTCAGAGATTTGATCAGTATTAAAGGATTTCTGAGTATTAGGACAGATTTTAGTAAAGGTCTTGGATCAGAACCAAGACCAAGAACACTCAGGGGATCAGGAAAGAGGAAACCAAGCAGATGGACAGCAGATGCAAAGATTTCCCTAAAAAGTTCCTTATACTCTGGTTGGTGAAAGTCATGGACAGATGAGTAGAAACCTCGAATTCTTTGAAAGGATAGACCTTAAGCTGTTGTTTTCAGCTAAATGTGTAAGTGAGGATGAAGATCGTTTAAACCGAAAGATCTTTATTCTGTCAGAGCAAATAAAATGTTTCTGGTGTCTATTTCGAACTGTAGCTCATTAAAACTCTAGAGTCTAAAGCTTTAAATGGGTTAGAACTGTGCAGTGACCAAAAAAGTCAACCGTCGGGTAAAATAAACCCAGTGTTCATACAGAAAGAACTCCAAACGTCTCCAGACACTGGAGCACTAATCATTCCCCCGGGCCAGTAACCATTTCCATCTGTGGAAAAACTGCCTTCTTCATCCTCTTCCTCCCAGCAAAACCACTAATCCCACTGTAGCAAAACCCAGGAAGATTCAGGACTCAGCTGCAGAGACTTCTTCAGTCTGACCAAAACTGGCAGACAAGCTAACCTCAAAGAGGATTCACAAACTGACCTCAGCAGGAAGTGATCCAAGACTGTTAATATGGACTACAAGTTCCCCACAGTAGGACTACAATAACCACATCACTGTTATCTGTCTCTTCTGTCTACCTCCTTCTCGAGAACTTTACAGGCACCTTGATTGACTTTTGCTGGGCCGTGTTTCTGCTGGTACACTGTGAGCTGCTTCTTAACTTTCTCGCTGGTCCAGAATTTATTGGATTGGTGTGAATCTTGTCATTAATCAGTCAAATAAAAGGTTCTCAGAGGTTCTGTTGGTTCTTTAAGGCCAAAAGCAAACCAGGAAGATCCATTTCACTGCGATTCTGTTCCTGTAATTGAGCGTTTCTAAGTACACCGCCACTAATGTTTGACCCAAAATAGCAAACGAGTTTTTGGTTCAGAACGTTCAGTTCGTTAGACCCTGACAAGGACCTCAGAGAGTTCAGAACCAGTTCTTGTGTTCCTGTATCAGTGCACATTGAACCAAGTGGTGACCGGCAGAAGCATCAAGCTGCAGTTTCATTGCATTGTGGGAATTGACAGGGACCCGTTGGATCCCCTCAGCAGAACTCTGGGACTTAAAGGAACCGGGCTGGAAGAGATCAGAACATTCCACGCTGCAACTGTGTCATGTCCTGTTTGTCGGTTGACAACATGCTCAGTGATACCTTGTACAAATTAAGACCTTCTCATTAAAATTTTATCTTGAAAGTTAATTTTTGAGAAGTACTGGAGGTGGCAGATGAAAAGCTTCCTCCAGGTGTTTTCAGCAAATACACGCCTAAGGTTCTTCTGATAAATATGAACCTGAGAACATTAGTGTAGATACTTAATGGAGGTCATGTTTTATAAGTTGGACAACACAACGGATAGCCTAATACGATGTCCTGGGAGACATAAATCTGTCTAAAGCTAATGTTGAGAATCCAGCAGAAGTAGGTCAGGTTTTATCGGCCAACAGATGTGTTCATTAGAAGGTTGGAGCGGTGGTGCTGGAGCCAGTTGCTGAGATCTTAATTGGAAAAATCATCAGGTGCAACCCCCCAGAAGCTAGATTTGGAAATTCCGAAGCCCCATTGGGGACATCGTGATGCTGTGAATCAACGCAGATGAACTTTTGGTTTAATTTCTTCACAAGGGCTGAGAATAGAAAGGTGTGGAGCAGAATCACTGTCTGGGTCACTCTGTGTGGCTTTTTATAATCGGGTCAAAGTAAACTTATTGCTCCTCCCCTCAGGTTCCAGACCAACCAAGATCCAATATGGCGTTCAGAAATCTAATCTAAATCTAGCACTGGTTTTCCGTCTGGAACCAGGTTATCTGGGCATGACAACATTCCCATAAATGAGTTCTGACCTCAAATGCAACAGGAAGGAAGTAAAAAAGCTTTTTGAGGATATTTAACCAAGAATTTCACTGTTAGGTTGGATCTAAGGGTATCCAAACTAACCTGCAGAGCTGCTCAGTGCTTAAAGCATCATGAACAAAAGCTCCTGTGGTGTCTTTGTTCAAACATTTCAGAGTACTAATGTCTTCGCCACCAGCAGGTCCGATAAGCCAAAGTCTCTGCAGAACAAGTCCTAAATCCCACGTTCTCCTACTGTAGCTCTGTCACAGTGCTGCAGTTCCTGCACCTGAAGATGTGGTGGAAATGTTTACAGATATTTGTTATATTTGTTTATCTTGCCGACTGTCGTGAGGGAAACGTTCCCCGGCTCTTTGTGGGATCTGAACCCAAACATCCTCTTCCTCCCAGGCTGGATGAGGAGGTGAGGACGTTGGTGTTGAGAGCCTGTGCTCCTGCTCCTCCTCCTCCTCCTCTTGCAAGTTGTCTTTGTGACCTCTTCATTGGAAATTTATAATAAGCATTTAAAAAAGACAAAGGGCGATGTGGGACCCACACACACACACACAAAAAAACCACAGGAAGGGATTCTGAGATTGCTCATGCGTTGCATGAGAAGATTGTGGAGCAGGAGGAGGCAGTGGCAGCAGGCATGAAAATGAACAATATGTTTTCCTGTGTTTGTGTGAATTTTTCCTGCCACAAGATGGAAGCTCAGTACGTGTGTGTGTGTGTGTGTGTGTGTGAGCTTGTCATCTCTGTAATGGTGTTGCTATCTGACAGAGAAAGAAAGAAAGACAGAGGCTGGTTGTCCCTGACGACGGTGCGGCGTGTTGCCAGGCAACTGCGCTAACAATGGGCCCACCACCTCGGTTCTAGAATGTGGGCGTGGCCTGAGGAGGAGAGGGGCGGGCGCTGTTCTCCCAGAACCATCATGTCTGACGTAGTGATGGGTTTTTATATTAAAGAATGAGAAAAACAACATATAAGCACCTGGTAGACCATCTCTGGGTCCTAACAGCAGCACATGCTGAGGTCTAAAAGTATTCAACCCTTTCCCACATAATGTGTCGTTTCAACCACAAACCCGGCGTAGTTCATTAGGATTTGATGTGTCAGCCCAACTTAGGAGGAAGGAAAGTCATACCTAGTTTTCAACGTTTTCTACAAATGTATCTCTGGCTGTACGTTCAGGGTGGTTGTCCTGCTGGATGGTGAACCTCCACCTTGGTCTAAAGTCTTCTGGAATCTCCAACACACAGGTCCTTCCACCCTTAGATGTGTCCCGAGACCAACACACCTGAATCAAATAATTAGGTAATTAGCAGGACTCTAGAGAACCTGACTGCATACTGAGGAGGAAATGCAGCCATTTGTTTGAGGACACCGGCCCTCGAGGACTGGAGTTTGACACCCCTGCTCCGACGGGTTCTGGTCCTGGATTTAGCTCCGTCCATCTTCCTATCTACTCTGACCGGCTACCCTGGTCCTGCTAAAGAAAAGCGTTCTGTGTTTAGGGTGATGGGTGTTAGCTTTTTGTCACAGTGTTCAGATTTTACGTTTGCCGTCTCCACCAGATGTCTTGTGACAAACTGCAAAGGAGAGACCTTTAACAACAGCTTTGCTCTTGCTGCTCCTACATAAACCAGATCTGTGAAGTAATATTAGTGTCCTGTAGACTGATTCTCCCACCTGAGCTTTGAGCTTTTCCCTGCAGCTCCTCCAGAGTTACTATGGGCCTCTAATTAATGCTCTCCTTGCCCAGCCTTTTAGGTGGACGTCCACGTCTTCATAGGTCTGCAGTTGGTCAATTCTCTCTCCATGTTCAGATGATAGATCTACCAGAGCTCTGGGAGATGTTCAAAGCTTGGGATATTGTTGTAGAACCTAACCCTGCTTTAAACTGAACCAGAACCTTCTCCCTGACCAGTCTGCTGTGGTCCTTGGTCTTCATGATGCTGGTTGTTCTCTAACAAACCTCTGAGGCCAGAAACAGAACAGCTGGGTTTATACTCGGATAATTTACTAATTAGGGACTAAAAGCAGCTAATTGCTGGTTGTTCATTTAAGGGCATCAGGTCCATGTATCCTTTACCTTCTGCCTCAAAATGAGGGTCCACTTTGAGTTGTTCTGTCACATAACCAAATCTGAGTCAATGGGGTGTGAATACTTGGGTGAGGCCCACTATGTAACCTGAACAAGAAGGCATTCTGACCACCTTATGAGGTCCGATTCCTGGCAGAATCAGGGAGAGGGATCAGGGATGATGGAGAGGAGGAAATGCAGGACCATCAGTGAGATCCAGACCAATCGATCCGTTTTTAATATGTGTGAGGGACGAGCTGTACTCTGGACATGTTGGCTCCTCCATCTCAGAGCTGGGTATAGGGTTCTGCAAGATCATCTAGGATCAGTTTAGGAGCCTTTCATGATTGGAAACCTACATGAACTTATTAACTCACTGAACAGCATAAGCAAGTTAAACATAATTTATCTTAAATCGATGTTTTTCAGCCCTGGGATGTGACTCAAGCAGTTTTACGCCTAAAGGTTACCTAACTTCAACACCTAGTAGCTTCACATCAGTAAACGTCACTGTAGCCGAACCTCCTTAAACATAAACTCTCCCAAGCTGGAGGAGCTGCTAGTAGAAGATGTAATGTTGTGTTTGTGATCGCCTCAGCATCCAGTTTTCAGCCCGTTGGTCGGTTTCAGGACCAGAGTCGGAACGGCTGAATGTCTGGGGATAAATTCATTTCGACTCGGCTTGTTGCTTTCATGCATCCATCGTGGGGTTTGTAGTTTGATCACAGCAGAAAACGCCGGATTCCTCAGTCAGAGCTACAAATCATGCAATGGCTGGAAAAACAGGCCGAAAAAATGATGGAAGAAGCAATAAATGAAATTTAAGGCATAGCTAATGTAATTTAACACTTGGAACGAAGACTGGCTGGTTTTAAGGCCGACATTTCCGATTATTAAGACTTGATGACAACCTGTTACAAATTTCAAGAGTCTTAAGGTAAAATGCAACTTTCTGCACAGTGGTACCAGGAGAGAACCTTCTGAGAACATGTGAACACCAAACAGAAATGGGCGGTGGGTTGGGACCCAGGGTCATCTTGCTGAGAGGAACCTGAACCAATCCTGGACCTCCACAGCTGATAAAATGAGGACAGAGACTGGAAATGGGAACAAAGATCAGATAGTGGACTGAAACAGCAGCCGAATCCCAAGGAAAACCTAAAGACCCAACGATGAAGAAGTGAGGGATGGACTCCGTGTTCTGTTAGGAGATGTAACCTAAACTCATCAGTCTGTATTTGAACTTCTGCAACAACATCTTGATGCCTATGTTATCAGGTTGGATACGGATCCAACATTAGTGCAACAACCTGAGAGTTTTGGTTCCGCCCTGTTTGGAGGGGGATCAGTTCAGGTGTAGGAGACAGAGAGAGGTCCATGTTCTGTGGTTCTGAGGTCCACGCAGCCTGAGAATCTGGAGAATCACCCAAAAAACAAATACAGGGATGATTTTTGTCTGTGAACCATTGAAACTTCCAGAGAGAGAAAACTGCTCTGATTTTCTCCTGACCCGGGTTTAGTTCTGGTAAACAGGAACAAAATGAGTTCTGTTTCTGTTCCACTCAGCTGTCGTTTCCCAGGCTGATAATTGTTTTCCTGCATGTCTCCAGCAGCTTCCCTGTCACTGACTGTTGAATCGGGCCTTGGTACCGATCCACCACAGACTGTGTGTTTAACAGCCAGTTAATCGCACCCTGATAGGCTTAATTAGTGCAGCAGAGCCTCCGTCTCCGTCTCCGGCGCTCCCCCGAGGCTCATTATGCTGCTTGCTTTCCTGCTGCTGAGGAGGAGGATGTGAAGGGAAGGGAGGAAGAACACAGGGGTGTTCTTCATGCTCCATCTGCTGGTGAGAAAGAAGCACAAACTTCCCCTGTTGAGAGTGTTTACGTCTACGCCTGCATTAATTAAAGCCGCAGTAAAATCTCAGATGAAGAACATGGTGTCGTGTGCAGAGGTGATGCTTCTATAGGCAGCAGGTGGTGAAATGCACTGATTACCAGATCATCATGTCTATGAAAGCAGGAGTCTGAGGATCTGGAGCACACAAGTGTGTGCTAACACACTGCCAAGACGGAAAGACATCAGCAATGACCTTAAAAAGCAGCTGGGAGGGGTCATAAGGTCATTTAGGATGCAAGACAGCTGCAATACTCCCATGAGGGAACATCCCAGCAAAGTCAGTCCAGGTTCAGAGGAATGAGCTCCATCTCAGTCGCTCACGGGTACAGTTAGCAGGCTAAAGGTCAAAGTTCATGGCAACATCACAAGTGAGGCTTATTCGGAAACGTTGAAGGAGAAAGCCTCTTCTTAGTAAAAAAAACAAGATGGCGGCTGAAGTTAAGCATCTTAAGAAAGACCGTTTGGTCTGAAGGACCAGAGACCAAAGCAGAAACATCTGGAGCTAAAACACCTCCAGCCAACAGTCAAGCATGGTGGTGGCGGTATGATGACTGGACCTTGTTCTGCAGCTGGAAACAACTTTCTGCAAACCTCAAAGTGAAGAAACCCTGGAAAGGTAAGTTGTTCTACAGGCTGCTGGGGTGCACTTAGTTTTTTTTTTACCAAGGATGGTTGTTCTACACACATTTTACTAAACTTTCTGAATCAAATAAAAAACCGCAGATTTTCTGATCAAGCCTTTATTCAGGACTTTCTTCCCCCATTCCAGAACCTGTAAACACATTTGGATCGCTCCAGTGTGACACTGACCTCCAGCTCTCCACCAGAACCAGAGAGAAATTCAGTTTATCACTTTTAAAAGATCTGCATCAGTTCTGATGACTGACAGGAAGGAGGTTCAGCGGTCCTGATGAAGTCTGATACCGGACCCCTCCAGTTCTCACTTAATGCATCGAAGCAGTCCAATTAGGCTGCTTCCAGAATTTTTGAGGGGTTTCATTATTTCATCATCTTCAAGATAAAAAGAAATAAAATACGTATAAATATATTTGGATCGGAACACATAAATGGCTCACAGTCCCGGTATTTAAAGTAAAGGCATAAGATGAGTCGTGACACTTTTCAATTAACAAAACGGACCCAAAAAACAGAAACTCTTTCTGTACATTTTCACCAGAATCATTTCGTTTAAGGTGGAATTTTTCAGGAGCGCTGCTCAGACTCTGGGTCCGGTGTGTGATTGTCTGCGTTGTTCTGAAAGGTTCCGGTTCTGTGGGAGGCTTTAGTGTGGGAGGAGTCAGAGGAAGGTCGGAATGCGGGGTCATGGAGGTGTGGGTCCGGGTCGTGCTGGATTTGAGGTCGTGGTACAGAGTCGATGGGCTGGAGAAGATGGCCAGGGAAGAAGTTGAAGCTCAGATCGCTGTGGTTCTGTGGTCCGGAGCGGGACCCGGAGCGATGAAACAGCTCAGAATGGGATTTAGGCCAAAAGCTGCACTTTGTGTTTGTTGAGATGAAACTACTAGCGTGTTGGGATGGCGACGAGGATAAGGCCATGTGGTGGGAGGCGGAGTCAGACGGCGACGTGAAGATGGAGGCTGATGACATCCCGCTGACCTTCTGACCTCCTGAAGCTGCTCTGGAACACAGGCGGACAGCTGCAGGTAGGCCGCCACCTGCTGGCGGTTCTGGGCAGCTCCTGCCGAGCAGCTTGTCAGGTAAAAAAGAAGCAGCATCATTAGAGTTCACTCCTGAGAAAACATCCCAGCTGGATGGATGGAGGTCCTGACGGATCGGGCCCAGCGTTTTCTTCCCGTCGCCTCCGGAGGTAGAGCTGCGGTGAGCTGGATGGAGATCTGTGGAATGTGACGAGTTCACAGGGTCAGCAGGTAAAGACAGTTTCAAACGTTCCCTGCTGTGATCAGACTCTGTGGAAGGACAAGAACCCAAACCCAGACTGGGAAAGTGATCGGAACCAGAGGAATGGGAATCTGTTGGAAGCCTGTGGCTGCTGGAGGGGACCCCGGCGCCGCTGGTGGACGTCCACACGTTGTTGAGGTGGTTCTTGAGGGTGGTTATGGGAGGAATGGCATGCTTGTTGAGACCGAGCAGGACGGGGGAGTTCCTGCCTTTCGGATCAGCGTCGGAGGAACACTGAGGCCCAACGTCTCGGGGAAAGGCGGCACACTGCTGCGGACTTCCAGCATCTTTGTGTTTTAGAGGTGGTGGAGTGTTCCTGTTGTAGGACCTAACAGGACTGGCCCGTCTGAGGAGAGGCGGGACATCTCTGCTCTCCTTCGTCCTCTCCAGGGGAGATCCTGGGGGGAAGGAGGAGGTTCTGGTCTGGGAGTTACATTCCTGATTCTGCTGACAGCTGATGTTTGACGTTGGGCTGGAACGTGTCCTCTCCTCCAGCAGGCAGTCTGCGTTCTGGCTGCTCTGCTGTGGGGTCTGTTTTCTGGAGTCAGTGTTTAGGGAAAGATCCGGTCTGGCGGGAGCGATCCGGTTCAGGTCGCTAAGGATGGATTCCAGCAGGTACCGATCAGATGAAGACACTTCCTGGTGTCTTCCGTGAAACGGTTTAGGACCAGCACCCTCTCCTACAGCAGCTGGTTCCATTGGACCTTCAGCTGGTGGCTTTGAATCGGCCGCTCTGATTGGCTCAGCAGCCGTTTGTTGATCATCGGAGCTTTCGAGCAGAGAGACGCTGTCCTCCCCCCGTTTGATCAGTCCCCACGTAAAAACTGCTGTCCCGTTTTTACTTGGCGTGCCGTCCGGAACCGCGCCGCCGCTAGATCCGACCCCTCAGACCCGATCCAGGATTTCGGCGGGGAAGCTCCGCCCATTTGCCCCCCCCGGGTGATAAGCATCGGGAGCGAAGGGAGGTCAGAGAAGTCGATGGTCTGCTGGCTGCTGAGCGGGCTGCTGCTGGCGCTGTTGGTCCTCCTGACGTCATCATGGCTACTGTCGCTGTCCAGGGTGATGATGACGGGAGAACTGAGACACAGAGAACACGGTAAAACAGGGGTGTCCAAACTTTTTACAACACATTTCTATCAGCGGCTCAACAATAAATGAAACATGCAGTAGTTACTGAAATGAAGCAGAAGAGAACAACAAAAGGTTCTGAGAAGTTTGCCTTAATGAAAGAAAGGTTCCTAACGTTTGGGTCGAATGTTTTCTATTTATTGGTCTAGAAAATGTTTCAGTTTATTCCCAGCAACAAAATCAGAACCTTCAACCCGCCTTGCTGTGTTTAACCAAGGTTACTGGACGGGTCCGGCCCAGTTCTGCTGCATAAAACTCACAGGATGCTTGTGGCCCGAAACCAGGCTAATAGTAAAAACATTTTCCATTTAAGTAGATAGAAATGGGAGAAAACCAGCATCAGCTTCATGTAGTGGAGGAACGAGTCTGCAGCAGCAGCTCCTGGCTGGAGCGTCTCAGCTAACTTAAAGGATGTAAAAACTTTCAAGCTCTTTGGCTTTTAATAACTTTTAGAACCTGGATCATTAGGAAACTAAATAAGACGCTTCATCCGCCATGTTTGTTTTAAACGTTCAGCTGGGACGGGGCCAATACTGGACCCGGACCGGGCCCACGTTTTTCGGGCTCCCACAGAAGCAAGGTTTTTCCCCACAGCAAACGGGAAATAAAAACATAATCCCTCAAAAACGACACCGACAGGAAAAAAGTTGGACGTATTTATAGCTGGTGGGGCGAGTCCTCAGCCAGATTTACACGGAACAAATAAAGGCCAGCAGAGCGTTTCCAGATTAAACTCAGACCCTGTAAACAACAAGAATTATCTGTTAAAACGACTCCCACAAAGAAAAAAACCCAAAGACTTGGAGCTTTAAACTGATGCTCTTCTAACTTTCTGTTACACCTAGCTGTGCTGCAGCGGTGACGCTAACTTAAATGTTGTCCTTAGTGTTTATGAATCCAACTGTGACGTCACATGTATTTACAGACAGAACAATAAAAATTTAAAGAACATTATAAACACAGAGGAACATTTTTAAACCTAGGGAACATTTTAAAAATTTAAATAGAACCCTGGGAACTTTTAGAACACTAGGGGAAACATTAAAGAACACAGAGGAACATTTTAGAACACAGAGGAACATTATTAGAACTTAATGAACACTAGGGGAAACCCTTATTAGAACTTTAATAGAACACTAAGGAACATTAATAGAACGCTAAGGAACTTATTAGAACACTAGAGGAACATTTTTAAACTTTAATAAACACTAGAGGAACATTAATAGAAACTAGAGGAAATTAATAAAAACCTAGGGGAACATTATTAGAACACTAGGGGAAAACATTATTAGAACATTAATAAAAACACTAGAGGAACATTATTAGAAATTAATAAAACCCTAGGGGAACTTATTAAAAAATTAATAGAACACAGAGGAACATTATTAGAACACTAGGGGAACATTATTGAACATTAAAACACTAGGGGAAACTTTAAATAGAAAATAAGGAAATTATTAGACTTAAAATAAACACTGGGGAACATTATTAGAACCTAGAGGAACTTATTAGACTTAATAGAACACAGGGAACATTAATAGAAATTAATAGAACACTAAGGAACATTATTAAACATAATAAACACTAGAGGAACATTAATTAGAAACTAGGGGATCTTTTTGAACACTAGGGGAAACTTTATTAGAACATAATAGAACACTAGGGAACTTTATTAAACTTTAATAGAACCTAGAGGAACATTATTAAACACTGGGGAAAAACTTATAAACATTATGAACACAGGGGAAACATTATTAGAACATTAAAAAACACTGGGGAAACTTAATAGAACACTAGAGGAACATTATTAGAACACTAGAGGAACATTATTAGAACACTAGAGGAACATTATTAGAACATTAATAGAACACTAGAGGAACATTATTAGAACACTAGAGGAACATTATTAGAACACTAGAGGAACATTATTAGAACATTAATAGAACACTAGAGGAACATTAATAGAACACTAGAGGAACATTATTAGAACATTAATAGAACACTAGAGGAACATTATTAGAACACTAGAGGAACATTATTAGAACATTAATAGAACACTAGAGGAACATTAATAGAACACTAGAGGAACATTATTAGAACATTAATAGAACACTAGAGGAACATTAATAGAACACTAGAGGAACATTATTAGAACACTAGAGGAACATTATTAGAACATTAATAGAACACTAGAGGAACATTAATAGAACACTAGAGGAACATTATTAGAACATTAATAGAACACTAGAGGAACATTATTAGAACACTAGAGGAACATTATTAGAACATTAATAGAACACTAGAGGAACATTATTAGAACATTAATAGAACACTAGAGGAACATTATTAGAACACTAGAGGAACATTATTAGAACATTAATAGAACACTAGAGGAACATTAATAGAACACTAGAGGAACATTATTAGAACACTAGAGGAACATTATTAGAACATTAATAGAACACTAGAGGAACATTATTAGAACATTAATAGAACACTAGAGGAACATTATTAGAACACTAGAGGAACATTATTAGAACATTAATAGAACACTAGAGGAACATTAATAGAACACTAGAGGAACATTAATGGAACACTAGAGGAACATTATTAGAACATTAATAGAACACTAGAGGAACATTTTTCTGAAGCTGGGATTGTCTGGGTTGACAGGCTGAGCTGATGTTGTATTTCCTGTTTTAAGAAACCAACAACATCTCTTTTGTTTTGTTATTCATCTCTTCAACAGAAAGGTCAGAAGGTCATTGTTTTAAAGCGGATCAGAACCTTTAAAAGCTCCCTCCATCGTGTAGTGTTTCCTGCCGTGTGACCGTACCTGCTGAGGTGTGTCCTGCGGTGGCGTCTCCGCCGCCATTTGTGCGCTGAAGGCTGCGTCGTGCTGGAGGCGATGGTTCCCTCGTAGATGATCTCCACGCTGGGACTCCGGTCCTCTCTGGACCTTCTGCTGATGCGGGACGAGACCAAACATGGTTTTAGCTGCATCGATTCATTTATTACAGAAATCAAAACTCTGGATTTCAGAAGGAAAGAAATTAGAAGCAGGAAGGAGGAGAATGAGTTTTTGTCAGAGTTCAGCATCTAATGAGCTGATGGCGTCACCTGCTGACAGGTAAGCGATGCAGCGCGTTAGAAAGAGGATCTTTAGACTTAAATATTAACACTACGACCTCCAACAGGAAGTGTTCTCACCTGTTTCCTGTTTTCAAGCTGCTGTTCTCACGCCCCAGAGCCTCTCTCCGGATCCTCCGCCTCTTCTTGTGCTCCCTCTCCCGCTGCTGGCTGCGGTTCGGCCTCCAGGACGGATCCTTGTTGCTGCTGTTCAGGTGCCGGCTCTTGTACTTCCTCTTCCCGCCGGGCTTTTCTACATGATGGGGCCGCTTGGGGGAGAAGGCGGGAGTAGGCGGCGTTTGAGGGGGAGAGGAGCAGAGGGGGGAGATGGAGCGGGAGGGTGAGGTTGAGGAGACGGAGGAGGTGAGAGGGGACACCTGGGTCAAGCGGAAGTCCCAGCTGGAGTCTCGTGGGCTCTGCGACAACGAAGAGGCGGAGTCAGCGCTATAATTGAAAGGTGACGGAGAGCAGCGGGACATCATGGGGGGAAAGATGGAGCGGTTTGGGTTGCAGAAGGTGCCGCTCCTCCTCAGATGTTCTCTACTCCCGTCCTGCCTTCGCTTCTTCTTCTTCCTCCTTTCTCCGTGCTGCTTCCTGTCTCTCCGCCTCCACTCAGGTGTTGCCGGACTGAGTGAGCACACCGACTTTGTGCTTCTTCCAGAACTTTCTGACCACGAGCGGGAGCGCTGCCTCCCCGTCTCACTCTGTTTCTGCCCCGCCACATGCTCTGCTCTGAAGGCGCCTGATGTGGAGGGAGGGATGATGGGTAGGTTGGAGGAGGGAGGAGCGGAGGAGGAAGAAGGAGGAGCCTTTTTTACTGTCTCTGATGCAGCCACCCCCTCCTCCTCTTTCTTCTTCTTCTCTCCCTCACCTTCATCGCTGTCAGAGGAGAGCTGCACCAGCTCCGGAGTCCGTTCTGCGATGGGTTTCTTGTAGCCAACAATCAGACACTCCTCCTCCTCCGCGCGGCGCTCTCCTCCCTCCTGATTGGCTGAGTCCTGAGGGGCAGGGCTGAATGCCGGTGCGAGTGAATGCGATGGCTCTGCTGTGGTATATGAGGGTCCCGGGGTTTCATCGTCCCAGCCTGACAGGCTGAGGCTGCTTCCTGCTCTGATGACATCATCATGACTTCCTCCTGCGCCCTCAAATCTTCCTCCTCTCTCCTCCCCCTCATCCTCTCCTTCAGAAATAGCGATGACAGAGCTGCCATCGGAGGGGGTGCTCACCTGGTCCAGCTCCATGGCGGTGGGCGGCGGCTCGTACACCGCCTGCTGGTCGTAGCTTTCCATCCTAAGTGTGGAGCGGGCGAAGCTCACCAGCTCATGCACAAAGTGCTCAGTGCGCGCCGACAGGAACGGCCGCAGCTCTTCTTCTATTGCGGCCGCGTCCTCCAGCCCGCTGCGGAGGACCCGAGCCATGACGGTGCGCTGAACTACATCCGTGAGCGAGGCGTGGGAGCCGAGCAGCACCGTCAGCTCCCGCCGCAGCCAGATGTGGAGTCTGTTTAGATGGCTGGTGCTCCGACGGAAAGACTCTGCTGTGATGGCACGCTGTCGCCCCTGGTTACCGCTGATGCCCTGAGCTCGTATGCCGCACTGGTAGAGCGCCTTGCGGAAAGCGATCACCTCCCTCTCCCCCATGTGGATGGTCCCGCCCTCTCGCTGCAGCCGCTGTCTGACCGCCAGGCGACACATTAACCGCCGGGACGCCCGGGTGCTGGGGGCTGCAGGGGGCGCTGCCGCTCCTCGGAGGCCCGTCAGCTCGTTAAAAACCAGCCTTCGCTCCTCATCTCTCCTCCTCATGTCCTCCTCAACCCCCATGTTCTCCATGATGATTTCTGACATGTCGAGGTGGTAAGGTGAGACTGGAAGAGGAGGAGAAGGCATGAAAAACTCCCACTCCCCCATCCTCTCGTTAGACCTTCTGCCGCTCGCTGCCCTCTCCCTCCTTCGCCTCCTCCGGATGTTCTCCCTGTCGGCTGCCACCAGATGCCTCCTCAGCATCAGCCTCAGGTGGTGCTGTGTGCTGCCATCCGAGGTCATCGCAGCTACCGTGGTTAGGAAGGTGCTGGCAGTCAGCTGGCTGTTGGTGCGCGGCGGCTGCAGGGTGTACTCTTTGAAGTCATCCTCAGCGCGGACCGAGTGAAGGATGGAGGCGAAGGGCTGCTTGCAGAGCGGACACTCGGCCTTGTTGTGGGACCACTCCTGGATACAGTGGAAGCAGAAGCGATGGAGGCAGTGGTCCAGGTACGCCAGGTTGTTGAAGCGGTCCAGGCAGATGGGACACTTGGAGTCTGGCGACGCCTCTGCCGCCACTGCAGGACGCGTGGTTCCAGACGAGGTGGAGGGAGGAGACGAGGATGAGGAGGGTGCAGCGTCAGCTGAGGCCGAAGCTTTACTGCAGTTTCTCTTTCTGCTGCTCCGTCTGCTCTCTCGGGTTCTCTCTGCGTCTCCGTCCAGCGAAGCGCCTCCTGCTGGAGCCGCTTCAGCTGCAGCGTCGCGCCGACGCTCGCGCAGTTTCATCCGTGTTGGCGCCATCACCTGGACACACAGAATGCTACTAGTCAAAGGATGATTTTCAGCTTGAAAATCCAACGTGTTATTGATCAGTAAATGCACCATAATGAAGCTCTACCAGGCTGACATAATCAGGCGCAGACGCTGTTACTGAGCCAAGAAGACTCAAAGTCAGTAACTTTCAGAACCAGCGAGGAGTTTAAATGAGGTCAGAGGAAGCACAAAGAGGTCATTTGAAAGGAAACGGGGCTTTCCCAAACAACTTGAGATACATTATGTCTGCAGGTCATTCACACTGGGAGAGAGCAACACTTTCAGCAAATACCAGGAAGGCTGGTTGGAGTATAGCAAAGTTTCACCCTGCAGAGTTTTGACACCAAACCTTTTTATTCTTCCTACAGGTTTAAGTGTTTTTGGGCCCAGATCAGACCTGGTATGAACCTTCATCCAGTCCCTGACATTAATATCAGTCCTAACATTCAGGCTCCCTGGTTCCAGATTTACGGTGTAAAACAAAGACATGCTGGAGTTACTGGTCCAGGCAGCATCATCTGAAGGAGACCTGAGGTCAGATCATCCAGGTCTGAACGTGTTCATTTTATTTCCAGCATTAAACCGAGTTTAAATATATGCAGCTGAACCTGTTTTTAAATTCCTCAGAACTTTGCAGAAGTTTTCCCACCGACTAACTTTATTTTTATTCTGTCAAATTACAAACACAACATCTTTTATTATGTTTCATGTGAGAGAGCAACACAAAGAAGTGCATAGTTCAGCCCCCTTTTACTCTGCTCCCCCTAAATAACATCCAGTGCAACCATTTACCTTTAGAGAACATCAGAGAACATCAGCATGATGAAGACCAGAGAACACAGCAGACAGGTCAGGGAGGAAGGACTGGGTTATACGCTGTGGGCTGCAGAAAACAACACCACCCTGCAGCTATTCAACCTGACCTGCAGCTTCAGCTGGACTTGTCTGACATAACCTGAACCAGAATGAAACCAAAGCTTCTTCTAAAATCGGCTTATCAGAGAAACACAATAAAAACCAACATGCCGCATTTACCTTAACTCACGTTAATAACATCTAAACTCTCCGTTTTGGTCGGAATCTCTCAGATTCCATGTTTTCCGGAACTGCAAAACCCAAAACTGCACGACCCAGAAGATAATGCTAATAAGCTAGCATTAGCCTAACAGCTGTAAACATTTAAAGACACAGTGCAGGTCGGTATAAGCCCATTAGATTTCACCAGTACGGTCACATCGAACATCCGCCAGAATCTGACATTAAACATTTCAAATCTTTGTTACATGTTCTGCCTTCCTGGTAGCTTGTTAGCATGCTAACGCTGTTAGCTTCACGGACCTCAACTGAACAATCCGCAGCTCGCTCCTCTTCATCCGGGCCGTTTCTCCTTCTCCGGGACGAACTCCGCGCCGGGAGCGGCATCCACTGTCAGCAGGGATGTACCGCCGTCCCAGGCTCCGAGATCCAGATCCGTTCAGAACCCGTTTACCGTCCGGAACCGAAACATCAGGGTCTCGGTCGGCTGTTTTCCCAACTGAAGCTGCAACACAAGCAACAAGGGATGATGGGAAACCAACGTCTGTGTTTTTTTTCAGGCCTGGAGCCGAAGATCGTCTATGTGTGAGGAGGACTCACTGTCACATGACATCGACGAAGCTCTGATTACGTAATGAAACAGGGATGGTTAACAGGTGGAGGACACTGACCTTTCTCAGCTATTCTGACTTTTCTTTGTTAGTTTTGCATTTTGCTAAAGTCAGACTGACTACTGCTTGGTTGTCCAACTCCTCCACGGTGGACATGTCTTCTCCAGAAAGAGAACGTTGCTGTCTGACATCATTCAGCATGAAAGGTTTGGTGGTGGGCCTGTCGTGGTCTGGGGAGGCATATGCATGGAGGGATGCAGGTGGAGCGGTTCTTGGGTTCCTCCTGATGCACAACAGCTCCAGGCCTCATGAGGTGAGAGCTTGCAGGCAGTTTCTGGGGTATGCAGGAACTGATACCATTGACTGGCCCCTGTACTTCCCTGACCTAAATCCAAGAGAGCACCTCTGGGACATTGTGTTTTTGTCCATGTGAGATGGCAGGCTCACACCTCAGCCTACCAAGGTGCTCCCTGATGCCTTGGTCCAAACCTGGGAGGAGAACCCCCAGGACATAACCTCTCCCAGGCATGCAAGCAAGCATGTGGGAGCGACACAAGCTATTGTTGGCTTTTTGAGTTGCTCAAGTTTGATTCTGGTTAAATGGACTACTACCTCATTTTCCCGCTTTGATTTATAGGCTGTGTTTGAATTTGGCCTCTATAGGTTGATACTGTTCAATTGCATCAAACAGTGTGGCATCTTTTCATTCCTCAAACAGTCCATATCAGTATGGATATTCAACCGCTTCCTTCCTTGGAGATCTGACATGTTTTTAAAGTGTTCCTTCAATATATGTGTAGAAAATGGCGCCCTTACAGGAAAAACCATTAAACCTAAATTAAAAACGGGTTACTTTCAGAGGATTTGATCTAATGTGTAGTATGTGATTCCGTTCTCATTAGGGTACACTAGTGGGTAGTTTATATTGTTTCTTGCAGTAAAACTACGTAAAAGTGAGACCTCTTATTCCGTCCCGTTCTTTGTGTGGTTACCATAGTAACATATGTGTTCTCTGTGCTGCCCTCAAACGGCAGCTTCCGCAGAGCTCCGCCATGTTTAGACGGTGGTTTAACATTTAATGTTTTATTCCTAAAGAATGAAGCAAAAATCATCAGAGAAGACGTCATAAATAAAAACCATACAGGAAGCTGAAGTTGTCTAATATTTAAACAAAACTTTCACCTACAGTTGGCCCTCTTGACACAAGATGGCGCCGTGGAACCTTAGATGGCGCTAGAAGTCAGCGAAGAAGAAGCAGCAGGAGCGCCCGGGTAAACAGAGCAGACTGTTTTCAGCTGCGGGAGAACATGGAGGCTCTCAGCAGGAGGACCGTGGACCGGATTTATTCTGCGGTAAAACCTGCTTGCATTTAATGTTTGTTCCTGTTTATCTGGAGGTTAGCAGATTATTACAGATTAAACAGCCACGTTTATACGACCCTCGGGTCTGTGAAGCGACCAGTGAAGCAAAGCATATAAAGGAAGAAATGTGTGGAAATATTACAACATGTAAGAATATGGATGTTATAGTTGATGCTATTTGTTACTGTTTTAGATCTCTGTTATTTCAGCAGACAGTCGGGATGTTTTCAGTTATTCTGTCAGACTTATTTTAGCCACCAGTCGTGTTCCCGTTGTTTGCCAGCTTTGAACGGATCGGTTCTGGTCAGTGATCAGCAGGTCAAACAGTGAAAATCATTTTCTTCTGTTACTTTAGAGCAGGGCGGTCCGGGTCCAGTCCTGACCCCGGCCGCCCAGCTCCAACGCACCTGAATCCTCTCATCAGCAGCTGGACTGGACTTAAGCACCAGTTGTTTTAAGGCATAAAAACGGAGAACTTCGGCCCGTTTGCTGTATGATTCAGGTTCTGTGGGGTTGAGTCCCACCCAGAAAGATGTCAGGAGTGTGCGCTGAAAGCTCACAGATTTGTTAACCTGTTCTGTAGACAGTTGTTCTGGTCTCGGTCCACTGAGCAAGCTCCACTGTGGGCTTTCTACCTGAACAAAAATGCAGGTGTTTTAAAGGTCACTTGAGGTCACCGTGGCTCTCAGGTGGAGGTGGATGTGACCAGCTGACAGGATGAGTCTCAGCGTCTCCTGATCTCTCTGTCCTCCAGGTTCTACTGGCTGTGGTGGTTCTGTCCTGGTCTTATGTGATCTACGCCAGCAGGATCGCAGCTCATTGGCTGCTGGAGAGAAGGACCACCCTCCTGCAGGAGGACTGACGGCGGTGGTGCGGCTGGTTCTGGATCAAAAACTACCAGCTGCAAGAAGGGGTTGCCTGTCGGCCTGATGGAACACACAGCAGGGTTCTGTTTCAGTCTTGTTGGTCCTGAGAAGGTCCAGATCCACGGCGGTCATGCTGAGCAAACAGGAAGAAGATCCCCTGCTGAGGCTCTACATGGATTCTCTCCTGGAATTTAATGATAGACGTTCTGAGGATCCAGGACTGTGGATTCTGGTGCTGTCCAATAGAAACATTCCAGAACCGGATGCAACAAAACCTTAACTGACTTTAAATTGGTTTGATTTTTGTTATTTTAATTTTTCCCTTGTAAATAAATGTGTGAGCAAATGTTTGTTTGTTCTGTTGAGTTTTTATGTTTTCTGTATTGAACATAAAAACCGGTTCTAGAAGTTCTAAAAGTGCTGCTGTGAGATTCCTTCAGCTCCATCAAATATCAGCGTTCAAACGAGGACCGGATCTGAGCTGGTAATGTAAAACCAGGATCAGCTCTGGAGCTGCGAGGCTCTCAGACAAACATCCTGTTGAAGGTCTGAAGCTCTGAAAAAACTCCATTCAAACAGGGACGTTTTACTTCACCCTGATGAAGAGGAACCTGCTGCAGAACCAAAATGTTCTTTACGCTCTCAGCCGCAGCTCATTTTAATAAACCAGACAGACGCTGCGAACAGGTCAGTCATTGGAGACCTTTGGTGTCCATGCATCAACATGCTGGCCTCATCCAGGAGAGAAGCACAGCTAAACAGAGGAAAACAGTCAGTGGCAGCAAGAACCTCCAGTTGGTTAGTCTAGGAGGGAGAAAGCATCATCTCTAGAAGGAGAACATGAAGCTACTGGCAGCAGCAGCCAATCCAGATGGTATGTCTGTGGAGATGAATAACAGGAGGGAGCAGAGGACATGGAAGCAATACCTGCAGAAGATGGTGAGATGCAGAAAGTTCTCTGCCTGAGCTTCATGTTCTTCATCATTTATTCACTGACTGATGACGTGTTCTCTGATGCCTTCAGGATGATCTAAACCAGGGGTTTACTTTGTTGCAGACTTCGTCCTGCAGGGGGAGCTCTCACATTTACTTTAAACTGGGAAATGTCCTGTTTTTATTTTTCTGCAGCATCGCATCTATGCTACAAATCCTCAACTGTTGACGTTTCTGAACATCACCAGAGGGTTCCTCAGGAGCAGTCTGAGAAGAGTTTGAATAATTTGTGTCTGTTGGTCCTGCTGAAGCTGATGATGAAGGTGACTGGTCCTCTGACAGCCTCAACCTCTTCTAGGATCTTCCACGAAGGAATGGTTCTATGGAAACAGATCATGTTCACAACATAAAGCAAACCCAAACTCTGCTACACTGGTCTAAAAAAACCCAGAAGTTTCTCACCCTCCTGTCTGCAGCTCGTCATCCTAACAAGCTCCAACCTTCTGAGTTTATTCAGGAAGAAAAAGTCATAGAAGCTTTTAATTTGGTGTCAAATTTTTATTCTGAAAGCTAAGATCTTTCACCAGATCAGGAAACTGAAACAGAAACATCTTCAGACTAGCAGGAGGACAGCAGAGCTTCCAGATCATCAGTAAACAGCCTCCATGCAGTGAGCTGGTTACAGGTTTGTTTTCACATCGTGTCTCAGCTGCTTTAATCACACACACACACGCACACACACACACACGGTGCTGTCTGAGCCGGATGGGACGCCGTCTTTGATGCGGCTCCTCAGATGTGCAAATGCTCTCAACAGAATGGGTGAAGGAGAGAGGCCGAGCGAGCTTCAGGCTGAATGAGCGCTGGAGAGAGAGAGGTTGAGCACCCATTCTATTAGAACCACTTCAAACACACACGTTGTGTTATCTGTAATTAAAAAACGCCCCTCTTCAGTCCCCTGGCACTGTTTGTGGCCCCCGGGGTGTTTTTCACATACTAAACAGCCTCTTTGTGTTGTTTATGGGAATGAGCTGTCTTTGGTTCTGATGATCTGAGTCATCCTGTAGCTTCAGAACTGGACCAGTGACAGATTTCATTGCTGTCCTCCTTGTAACACTACCCAGCATCACTGAATCTTATCCATATGTTTACGTCTATTTTAATTAAAGCTGCAGAGTTCTTCATCGTTTATCTCGTTATTAACCGAGCCCAGTTCTAACAGACAGATTTCTACGTTTATTCTGGTTCGCACATATTTCTCTGAGGACGCAGTGGTTCCTACAGGATAAACACACTGGATTAACGGATCATCATGTAAGCATCTATCTCTATAACAGCTGCCGTTTCATTGGGTTTCTGCTCTGTTGCATCCAGCCAAGTTGCAGCGACATCAGCAATGACCTTAGAGAAATAACTTGCTGCCCATCAATCTGGGAAGGGTTCAAACTGGCCATCGTTCTGCAGAGAGAAAGGAGACAACATTTCAGATGGCTGCCAGTCTTCGCGGTGGTGGACATCCCAGCAGATTGACCCTGGGGTCAGAGCCTGCAAGGCTTGGGGAAAGTTTGGGGAAATAAAAACAAATACTACCAATCAAGCACGGTGGTGAAGGGTGATTATCTGGGCTAGTTTTGATGTCTTCCAGTCACTAATGAACTCCTCTGTAGACCAAAGTATTTCATTGTGAGTCCATCTGTCCGAAGGTTGGACCAAACTGGTTCATCAACAGGACAGAAATCCTGAAGATAGCAGCAGGTCTACGACTAAAGGGCTAAAAAAGAAAGATTTAAGGAGTTTCAATGGCCTAGTCAAAGCCCAGACCTCAAGGACCTCACTGGACTAAAGCAACGTTTTCAGACGGACAGCCCCAGCCTAAAGTTTGTTCTACAGACAGCTGGATCATGGGGTGCACTTATTTCTTCACTAGCTTTCATGGTCTTCATTTGATAAGTAATGACTGTGTGGAACCGGTTCTGTCCAGTTTATCCCAGGTTATATTTAAATAATTAGACCGGATAATTTTTATTAAATCCTGAAACTCCAGAATGGACACAGGGTGTTCTTTCTTTTTTAAAACTACTTTGACATTTGTTTCTTTAAGTACAAACATTTTATCGTTGAACGTTTCCTCTGTTTAGAGTCCGATTGTGTGACCGCAGAGGTTCTGAGAACTGACTGAGTGTTCTGGTTCTCCTGCCTCCTGCAGCTGTGCTCTGATCCAGATGAGCCCACATGGAACCAGACGCTCCAACTGCAGCCATCTCTGTTAAAACAGATTCAGTTCCATCTTACTGACCCGGTATCAGAGAGGTCAGTACCAACACTGACCCAACAACATGTAAGCATGGCTACTGCTCCTGGTCAGGCCGATTCTCTCCTGGTCCTCCTCTTCCTCTTCCTCCTCTTGTCTCCTGTCTTCGCGTCGACCATCTGCTTCAAGATGAGACCTTAATTAACTGATTTTAGGATCCTCCAGATCCGGAACATTTTCCCCACAGAGACAAACAATGAGCCTCATTCAGGACTAAACTTAATTTTTATGAGTTTAAAGTAAAACAGAACAGGTGATAATCAGGTTTTTGCAGATAAACTTTATTTCATCGGTTGCTGCTTATCACAAACATGTTTTCATACAACAATTCAACATACAGAGCAGTCTGGTGATTAAACGACGTTCTCTTTGCTGTGAAGGGAGAGAATTTCGACCTTTTATTGTTAAAAAGTGACATTTCTTTCTCTTCAATGCTGTGGTTTTCTTTGCATGAACTTGGTAATATTTGAACTGATCTTTAAAACCAAAGGCAATGCTTTAAAAATTAAAACTGAGATGTACCTGCTTGCTCCATTAAGTGAGCATACTAGATCCACAGAGTGGAGGACCTCTTCTCCTTACCCCGACCACGGTACGTCAGTACAGCTGGATTAACTATGAAAGATCACATGGGGGGGCGCTTGGTTCCCTTTGTTGTAGCGCTGGTAGTGAAAACGACTGAATAAAATCATCTGCGGCCAAAGGTTAGGTTTGTTTTCCAACCTGATGTCATTTCCTCCGTATTAAAACACAGTTTATGTAGATAAAGTGATCAGGAGACGATAAACAGATAAGCTGGGAGTGAGAAGTTGCAGATAAAAAGACAACCAAACATTAAATCTACCGATAATTAACAAGTTGTTGTAGAAAACGTTGAATAATGAACTTTAAACACAGTTTTAATATGTTTGAATTAAACTTTCTATGAACTTGTGGAACAAAAACCGAAAAATTTACTTTTTATTTTTTACTTTTTACTTCAAGTTTGAGTTAAATAGCATAAAGACACACACATTTATACACTATGTATAAAGTATCATGATTTAAATAGAAATGATATTTATTAATATCTATATGATATATTTATATTTTAAAGCTCTTATAATTTAAATGAAACCTATGCATAACTAATAAAACAATACAATATCTACAAACATGAATAAATAAACGTTTTCTAAAGGTTGAGGACAGTCATGATTCTTAATAAGCGGCCAAATTAACATAACTTCATTCCTTTAATAGACATTTTCCCACATTTACAACCACTTGTGAATAAAGACTGACGATACCTAAAAACGGCACATGAAAAATGTGCAGAGAAGGTTTGGATCAGGCTGGTTCCATGAGAAGGTCATCGTTGACGAACCCTGGTACAGACGCGTACAGGTCCTTCTCCTCTGTTTCTATGTTGTATTGTTTCGCTGCTCTGGTGTCACCTCCGGTGTCCTTGGAGACCCCAGAGGTCTTCTTCCCCTCCAGCCAATATGTCACCATGTCACCTTTTCCCTGTGAGACAGCAGAAAGGTTCTGACTGTAACTGGGCCTTCCCAAGAGCTCCCAGTGTTAGCAGGAATGGATTGTGGTGGAGGTTGAAGGCTCACCTTGACCTGGAGGGTTCCTCTGCATTCCAACACGTAGCCACCAATCTCCTCCAGGAGGTAAAAGGCACTGGAGCTGCACTGGATCTTCAGAGCTGAAAGGATACAGAGGCAGGTTCTTAAAGATGCATACCACCTTATTCACGACTACAGCTCAGTGTTCCTGAGATGTTAACCAATGATAAGTCTTTGCAGGTTAAATATTGCTACCCAGGCTTGTGGACTCCATCCTGGAAGCTGTGTTGACCGTATCTCCAAACAGACAGTACCGAGGCATCTTGGTCCCAACAACTCCAGCCACCACCGGACCTGCACGGCATGCAGGGGAGATGTTTAAAAAATAATTAACGAACAGAGTTCAGCTTTCCAACCGTCCGCATGCATACCCGAATGAACTCCCGCTCGTATCTGCAGCTGCATGTTGGGTTTGTGAGGGATCCTGAAGGTGCGACAGACACCAACCAGGTCCAGGGCCATGCTGGCAATCTCCGAGGCGTGTAGGATCCCGTTCTCCTGAGGAACGCCCGACACCACCATGTCTACACAACAGTTAACAAGACAAACTGTAGCTTGTGTTTGATGCAGCATTGAACTCAGGGTGTGTGTCTGTTCTCACAGGCATCGCCAATGGTTTCCACTTTGTAGACGTCATAGTTGTCGATGATGTCATCGAACGTTGTGTACAGCTTGTTGAGGAAGTCCACCACCTGATAAGGAGTGCTGCTGCTAGACAGCTGAGTGAACCCAACGATGTCGCTGCAACCAAGCACACACAACATTATCACGTTTTAATCTGGTAACGGCATCCGTCAAGCGAGCAGTGAGGAATCCTACACAGACTTATCTTCAGGGAGTAGAAGTTTTAACGTACTAGAAATAATCCAAATAGTTTACTTTCCTAATCTGTCATTTGCATTGCAGAGGTCTCAGGAAAACTTTAGGTGTTACCTGAAGAAGACGGTGGCGCTGACGTAGCTCTGAGCCTGTAATGGTTTCCCCTGACGTAGATCATCAGCTACCTGTTTAGGAAGCATACCTGCAGGAAACACAACTTGATATAGCAGGAGTCAACTTCACACACAGTTTGGAGATCACGTCCTGGAGAGGGGCCAGACAACCGTAGTGTGGGGTCCCAATTTTTAAATCAAGGGAACCTGATAGGGCTTACAGTTCTCAGCCTTTCTTTGAAGGTTTGCTCTAGGATATTGGAAGGAAGCTCTGACTGACTGATGAATCCCAGATTCAGGAGGAGCAGCGTGGTCTTTAACCTGTATGTGGAACAATAGACCAGATCTTTACTGAGGGGTTCATGGGAGTTTGGTTGTTCAATCTACTTGTGTTTTGTAGATCTAAACACAGGTTTGTTGTCTAAGGCCTGGGGAGACTTTTAAGTGGTATTATGGGCATCTGACCAAGAAGCTTCATGGACACCTCCTTCTGGGGGTTTTCCTGGTATGTTGCAATGGGAAGCCCAGAATGCTTCCCACTGGATGGATGGGTGGACGGATGGATGGATGGATGGATGGATGGATGGACGGTTGGGAGGATGGACGGATGGATAGATGGATGGATTCCTGCACCAGGCTGACAGTGTGGTGATGACAACAATATTATTAAGGAGGCCATGAAGGCTTATTGATCTTTAATGTATCTGAACATTAATATTTCCATGTAAATTCTGTGTTTCTCAGCATCTTACTGTACAGCAGCCTGTCGGTCTTCTGTTTCTCCAGCATCAGATCCTGAGTCCTCTCAGCCACAAGAACCTCCAGGTGTTTACTGTACTTCTCCATCTGGAACACAGAGAAGTGTTCTTCAGTTAAGTAGATACAGTGAAACCAAGATGGACTGAAACAACATTAGCATCAGTTGACCTCCAGTTGAGAAAAAGGTGTACTTCAACTCAAATAATAATTTGATTTCAGTGAATATGAATTGTCTAGCTTTGGTGGCCTGTTATTTACCAGGTTCATCATCATGTCCACTGGGCTGACTTTGATGGGGTTGATGCGGTGAACAAATTTCTTGACTTGCTCAAATGTTGGTCGGTGGACGGGGTTATGAGAGCGACATTGACGAATCAGCTTCGGGAGCACCAGCAGACCAAGAGAGATCAGTTAATATCAGAATGAGGTTAAAATAATCTCTTAATTGACCAAAAGCTCATAAAAAGTTTTCTAAAATAAAGTCAATACATTGTTTAACTTTAACTTCCATAAAAAACATCTCAATACGTAAATTGTTGTGAAAACCAAGAAATTCAACAAGGTAACGAGGGATAAAATTTATTTTCATTTAACCTTTGAGTTTCATGTGGAAAATTGGTGGCTTGAGTTGTTACCTCTTTGGCTAAAATGACTCTGCTGTTCACTTAGTTTGTAACCTGAGGAAACATTTTGTTTAAGATTTGATTCATAGAAAGATTATCCACTAAACTATTCAGACTAAAACAGTCATAGTCCTGTTTAGATGGGTAAACCTTCAGCTCTCCCTTGCTGCAAACTGGTGATAGCTAAATAAACTGAATAAAATGGTCAGACATTAGTTTTCCATCTCATTTCACCAAACTTGAGATAATTCCTGCGAGTAACGGGGCGTTTGTTCACACCTCTGCGTAGTCAGCAGGACAGGGGCAGGTGTTGTCGCCTTTACTGGAGATCAGCTCAGGTAGAGGGGGACACCACCCACACTCCAGGTTGGACTCTTCTGCCTGCAGAGCAGTAGGTCTTTCAGATATTTGTGTTGCTTTTCAACTTTTTATTCTTAGTTATGTTAGAGGGACCCCGTAGACTGCAACTTACTGGGACTGGGTCACTGCGAGTGGCTATTTCCAGAAGAATGATGGAATAGCTGAAAGAACATACATTCACAGGTTACCACTTGAACTGTAAGCAAAACACATTATCAAACTCTTAACATTTTCAGATGTGATTTTCTGTTGAGTTTAGACAGCTGTTCTAACTGGTTTATGGAAAAAAGAAAGTTGACTGCAGCACCTGAACACGTCTCCAGCAAGTGTTGGCTCCATGCTGGAGGTCTGAAACTCAGGTGGCATGTACACCTCCAAGAGCCTCCGCTGATAGGAGGACAAAGGCTCTGTCCCATCGTCCCTCCGATATGTCCTCAACCCGTAGTCTAAAGGTGGAAACCACATCTCACTCAAAAACACTCTGCAACCTTTCTTTAGCAGACAGGGGGTAAAATAATTGGGGGCTCATCCGGGATCTAACAGGAATTTGATGGTTTGATGGCTGACTCTAATTTGAAAATTCACAGTAGTGACTAACATAAGCTATAGAATCACATCTTTATATACCACAAAAAGTGGGTGAATTTGGAATATTGGATTCCTCATAGCAGCGTAACTATCTGACAAAAACAGCTAAACGAGACATGTTGATTGTAAAGGCAAAGATTTGTCATGAAAATAAACAAAAGGAAGAAGCCTGACACATCAATACACTTTTTACTGTAGTTTGCTTCAAAAAAAAGAGCTTTTATCAGAAAAAAATAACACGTATAAAGTACTTTTGGACTATTTCAGCTTGCTTTGAATACATACATGTTTAAATATAAAGTTAGTTCAGGATGTTGAAACAGTAACTGCTCAGATGACCTGTTATTTTGCACACCCAGCGGTCGTCTAACACACAGTTCAGAGACTTGAGTCGGCCGTGACAGATCTTGTGCTGATGGAGGTACGACATCCCTCTGGCGATGTCTGTAGCGAAGGAAAACCTGGCAGTCGCAGTAAGGGAAATCATTACTGTGACAGTCGCTTCTTGTAGCCTAATTAACCGAACAAGCAGTTCTATCTCTAGATCAGAGTTTACCTGAAGCCCCAGTTGAGGGGGATCTCCTCGTTCAGAAGGACATCATGAAGACTTCCCTTTGGGCAGTACTCTGTTACTATGGCAATATTTGGCACTTCAATGCATCCACCAATGAACTTACACAGGTTTGGATGATCCAGCTCCCTGAACACAGAGACAGTGTCAGAGAGTTTTTCAGTTGAGGTAAAATCAAAGCTTTTTGTCTGTTTCTCACCTGACTTGTTTGACTTCCTCTCTGATGGTTTTGGACAGAGAGAAGGACTTAGTTTGGATCTTTTTGATTGCCACCGTTCTTCCGTCACTGCAGAGGAAATAGATTCTGAGACCACATAAAACCGGACAGCATGTGGTTTAAACAGTCGGACAGGAAGGTGAAGATGTGGCCATACTAGATCCCGGTGCAGGTGAACCGTCCCTTCCGGTTTGCTGGTTGACCCGTACAGGAGCTGAGCGCAGTCACACAGCTCAAGTTGCTGTCAGTGTGTCCCACTGGTACACTAATTATACTGCCCATGGTCGTATGAGCTTCCTGATCTACACACAGTGACAGAAGAGCACATCTGCACATCAACTCTCAGACTGGTTTCTGTCCTTTTAGACAATTATTAGACAATATTACCTAATTGTTCCAGTTTAACTCAGTACAAGATGATGCTAGTCTGCATCATACCTTGTTTAATTGTTGAGAAGTCAATGATCCAGCTTTCATCCCACAGCAACTTCTCCTTCTGATACTTCAGCCACTGCAATGACAGATTCCCTAATTGTTAACTGTAAATCAAAGAGTTTGTGCCTACGTGTTCAGAGTGCTTGTGTTGTCTGCATTCTCACCACAGCCGTCAGTATAAAGGAAAGGCAGAGCAGGCTGAGTGGCAGGCCAATGGCCACCTTGGTGGCGGGACTCATGGGACATTCTCCACAGTCAGCTGGACAGGTGGAACAATGCTCCCCCTCCTCACAGATTTTATCACCGCAAACTGATGCAGGAAAAATTTGCGATAACATTAAAACCAGATGTTAAAACACACTGTGTTGAAAGACACATACAGGGGTTGGACAATGAAACTGAAACACCTGGTTTCAGACCACAATAATTTATTAGTATGGTGTAGGGCCTCCTTTTGCGGCCAATACAGCGTCAATTCGTCTTGGGAATGACATATAACAAGTCCTGCACAGTGGTCAGAGTATTTAAGCCACTTCTTCTTGCAGATAGTGGCCAGGTCACTACGTGATACTGGTGGAGGAAAACGTTTCCTGACTCGCTCCTCCCAAAACACCGAAAGTGGCTCAATAATATTTAGATCTGTGACTGTGCAGGCCATGGAGATGTTCAACTTCACTTTCATGTTCATCAAACCAATCTTCACCAGTCTTGCTGTGTGTATTGGTGCATTGTCATCCCTGATACACGGCACCGCCTTCAGGATACAATGTTTTTGAACATTGAATGCCAAGGGGGGGGGGTCACTCAAGAATGGTTCGGTAGTCCTTGGCAGTGACGCGCCCATCTAGCACAAGTATTTGGCCAAGATGCATGATATGGCAGCCCAAACCATCACTGATCCCCCCTGCTTCACTCTGGGCATGCAACAGTCTGGGTGGTACGCTTCTTTGGGCTTCTCCACACCGTAAACTCTCCCGATGTGGGAAAACATAAAGGTTAATTCATCAGAGAACAATACATGTTTCACATTGTCCACGCCCAGATTTGCGACTCCTTGCACCATTGAACCGACGTTTGGCATTGGCATGAGTGACAAAAGGGGTGGCTATAGCATCCCGGCCGTGTATATTGACCCTGTGGAACCTCCCGACGGACAGTTCTGGTGAAACAGGAGAGTTGAGGTACACTTTAATTCTGCCGTGATTTGTGCAGGCCGTGGTTTTTTGTTTTTTGGATACAATCCGGGTTAGCACCCGAACATCCCTTTCAGACAGCTTCCTCTTGCGTCCACAGTTTAATTCCTGTGGATGTGGTTCGTCCTTCTTGGTGGTGTGCTGACATTACCCTGGATACCGTGGCTCTTGATACATCACAAAGACTTGCTGTCTTGGTCACAGATGCGCCAGCAAGACATGCAGCAACAATTTGTCCTCTTTTGAACTCTGGTATGTCACCCATAATGTTGTGTGCATTTCAATATTTTGAGCAAAACTGTGCTCTTACCCTGCTACTTGAACCTTCACACTCTGCTCTTACTGGTGCAATGTGCAGTCAATGAAGACTGGCTACCAGGCTGGTCCAATTTAGCCATGAAACCTCCAACACTAAAATGACAGGTGTTTCAGTTTCATTGTCCAACCCCTGTAACTATTTCCGACCACTCTCTGACATCAGTTAAGATTGACATTTTATCTTCTGAATGCCAGCATAATTAGACTTTTTTGTTACTGCCTTTGGATTTAGACATATAAATACACCAAGACTACTTTAAACAGTTCAGGAAATCCCAGAGTATGATGCCACGGCTTTAAAAGCTTCTGATGGTTTTTTAAGGCAACACCTCTTCTTTGTGTGACATAGAAAAATCAGCAAAGATATAAGGAAGAGAATTTTGGACCTCCATAGGTCTGATTTATTTTTGGGTACATTAAAAACCATGGGAATGTCCAGCCATCATACGGTTCAGGAAGGAGACGGGTTCTGTGTCTCACAAATGGTCAGGTTCTGTGGCAAAATGTGTGAATCAATCCCAGAACAAAAGCTAAAGATCTGGCATGAGAGCAAAATTATCCATAGAGAAACAAGTCCTGTACTAACATGAGCTGAAAGGCCACTCAGCAAGGAAGAAGTCATTACTCCAAAAGAAAAATGAAAAGCCAGAGTACACTTTGCACATAAACCCAGGGGCAAAAAAACTAAGACATGTCCTGTGGCCCTGATTAAATCAAAACAGTATGACAAATATTTGGTCATAATAACCAATCATTTCATTTGTAGGAAAATGAATGTCAGGGTTCCAGCATGCGAACACCATCTGAACTGTGAAGTACAAGTCTGGCTGAATCATGCTGCAGGGTGTTTTGCTGTAGAATGAACTGATGCATTTCCCAACTTAGATGGTGTCATGAGGAAATGTGAAGATACTGATGGAAAACTGGTGGAAATAAGACTTGTAGGAGAGGCTAGCTGTGGGAATGTAATAAGAGTTTCTAGAAAGTGGTGAGTGATCCTCCTGGTCTTATAACATTTGGAACCTCATTTTATTTTGGTGGAACCATAAAGAAAAACACTTCATAGTCAGAACACCTTGTGGGAAAGATCGTACCAGAGGGTATTCCTCAGAGAAATGTGGCAATTGAGACAGAAGCTGTTTAGATAAAATATGCAGTAGTTAGTGGCTAACCAGTTGCTGTTCTGAGCTACAAACTGTTTCTCAGCAAAATAGCACAAAAACTCCTTTGACAGAGTCTGTGTAGGAAGCCAGCCACAAGACATATATTAGAAAATGTTCAACACACATTTAAGCACAATGCTCTGTATCATCCACCTTCTATTTTGCTCTACATCTCCTATACTGACTTCTTTATGAATGCTGACATCTGTGCATGACGAGGCTGCCTGGACTGGTGATCTGCGATCAGCCAGAGGAAGCTTAGAGAGGGTTATGTCACTGCAGCTATAGATTGGGAAACTGTTCTGTAAAAAAGGTAAATGACAGATCTTGAAGGTAAATAGGAAGTAACATTTTCAGTTCATAGTTAGTCCAGCACCAGACCTGCTTAATTAATGAAGCGACACTTGGTTACTGGGATTCCTGTAGAGGGGTGATATCACTGAAGCAATAAGAAGCCTGTATCTTGATTTGGCTAACATATTGAGGTAGCTGGGACCACTTAGATTACCTCTACAGTCAAAATCCAGAGCATTTGAAACAGTTAAATTGTATTTCCCTACAATGTATTGTTCCTTAACTGAATGATGTGAGTGTCTTCGTTTGTCATTTACGGTGGGAATTATCTCACTGATAGACCTACCCACAGCTGGCAGAACAGTGCTCTTTGCCTCCAGTGCAGCCTGCATGGTACCGACTCTGATGTGAGCAATAAGCGAGGTTAAACCTGGATGGAAAAGAACCACCTGTAGGACAATGTGCTGGGGTTAGGAGGTATCCATTAAACCTTGGTCAGATAATTATAATTTATGTCTGAAATCAATGAATGACTCTAATTTGTAGGCAAAAAGCAATTGAGACATAAACTAGTGTATCATCTGCATATGGTGATATCAATGAATGTTATTTTTACTTTGGGGAAAAATTATTTTGTAAAATTGAATAGAGTAGAACATAATATATACCTTTTTCTCTAACCATAAACATTGTCCTGATATAAATTACATCTCTTTGAAAATTTATGTGTGATACTTATATGTACATCCTACCTTGGCAGTCCAGTTGGTCTGGGTCATCTTACCAGTGGTGGAGATGGTGTGAGTAAAGATTCTTCCATCATCTGGAATCCAGGGGCCACAGATGCTCTCTGTCTGTCCAACAGGAAAGCCAGAAGACCTGGTTAGGCTTGCTATATGTTTTCAACACATATTAAGTTTAGTTTCAGAGTTTTTGTGTCCCAGGTTTTATCTCCCTACAGCTGAGTAATTTTTTAGCACTAGGTTTTAGAAAAAAGGTTAAGATGCAGATTTTCCCATATATTATGTGTATAAGATTACTTAATAATACATATCAAGTAGTTGATTAGAGTATTCAAAGAACAACAACAAAAACATGGCCATGTTCACCATGTATCCCATTGGACAGGAGTGGATTTTTAGCTTTGATGGATGCACAGTTTTTCCCATTACTCTTCCCCCAAACCCGCCGGACGTCATGATTTTTCACAGAAACCCCTCGGCAGATGCGCTTTTTTTATTGAAGGGAAGACACACAGAAACACCAGATTACCAACCAGCTCAGAGCCAGGTTACGGAACCCGTCACTGGGCCTTAGATAAATCCAGTGGAACCACCTTACCTTTGTGAGAAGATGCCATTTTGGACCGCCCAGTGGTAGAAGGAGTCCCGGGCCGTAACGGAGTAGATGACAGTAAACACCTCACCGGTTTTCACCACTTCTGGAGGACGGAGCACCCAGGCCATCTCCATACCTAAACCCAAATACACACCAGGAAATCATTTCTAAACTTGCAAACTTTGAAGATAAACATGTAAATAAATGCAAGCAGAGGACTTGAGTTATTTATACTCACCAGTTCATTCAATTCAATGATAAAACAAACATTCAACAGGGGAATATTAGAGATCTGGGCTTTCTTCATGTGTTGTTCATTTGGGTTCAGTTAAAATGAAGCAAATGCAAAATGTTTAGAAATGTAATCCAAACTGATGGGATGATGATAGTTGAGTTTTTAAAGCTAAAATATAAAACATACATCATTTGACTTTTTCTGCATGATTTACCTGTTTAATGTAGAACGGTTTCTTAGAAGAGAGGAGAATTAAATTTTTTTTGTTTCCTTCAGTTTCAGGCTCTGTTTCAACTTAATGGTTTTTTGCATAACAAAAAATTTCGATGTAAATTTCACCATCAAAAAAGACGTTTTTTGTAGAAAAAAACCCCTTTTACTCACAGAGCGTTGGGCTTTTAGAAAAAAAGCAGAAAACTACGTTGCACATCCCCTACTGTTTTCTTTTTCTATAAATAAGCACAATAACGCAGTAAATTTAAAGTTTTGTTTCTTTTTTCTATCTTGCTCCCTCCGACTGACGTTGTTGCCACCTACTGGTAGCTCATTGGTATTTCAGTGTTTTTGTTGTATGTCCGAGATTCACGCAATGTTCTTATAGACATTTAATTATTTATAAAGATCAACACAGATCTGCCTCACTTAAATGGCATGTTCCCTTGTTTTTCCCATTTTGAAGAGAGGCTAAGAGAAATGGCAAATAGACCTCTATGTCACGCCATACTGATTCCCCATTCATGGGTTACTAGACAAAAGATCCTAGAGAATCTGATCAAGTCAAAAGAACTGATGGATCGAAGAAATTATTTAAGGCGATTTATTTTACAGGATTCTTTTAGCGGTGTCAATAATTGAGGCGTCACTGATTTTGTTCAAAACAATAATTTCTAAATGTAGTTTTATGCTATCCACTGGAAAAATGTTTTCTAATTAAATTTGGATCTTTCCTAATTCTTTCAGTGCGACATTATGTTGCTGCAATTAAAGATGATTTTATTTTAGGTCTTTTTACACTTATTTTACTATGGAGGGCAGTAAATATGAAGGGTACTACAGCAATAAACTCTCTATTCAATTATTAATTTGATCTATTCTTTACTGAAATAATTAGATTCAACTGTAGGTTTAAAAGTGCAGTAGTGTGTGCAGAAACAGAAGGTATCCCACTGTGGATCAGACTCTGACCTCCACAGTCGATCATGTTGTATTCGTTTGGTCGGTCCAGAGGCCAGCAGTCGTACTCCCTGTTATCCAGGTCGTGCCAACAAAAAGCAGGAAGGACTCGGAAAATACAAACCTGGAAGCAAGACGACACAAAAACATACCAGTGATCACAAACCAGGAGCATAAAGACTCAAAGCCACATCTGCACCACTGCAAAGGCCTAAATAAATCTGATTTTAATGGGTTAAATAGGTTTAATAAAGATGGAAACACTGGTATCAGTCCAAAATTAAACTAATTGTTTTTTAATTTTTAAATTAAATATTAAATAGAAAAAGGTGATGATGCTCTGTGAACAAACACGTAGATAGAGAGGTTAACACTCAGCTGTAAAAATGACAAATTAAACACGAAACAACCTGCAAAGAAGCCTTTATTGTAAAACTGCAGGCAAGAATCACAAGAACTGTAATAATAACCATAATAATCATCTTTTAATGCTAAGATGTTTTCTTACCCACAGCAGAAACCAATGTCTCTGTAGTTCCTTCATGCTGCTGCTGCTGCTGCTGCTGACAGGCGAGGAACGCTGCAGCTTCTGAGCTGCTCGGTCTGAAGAAGAGGAGGTTGAACCCAGAGCAGAGAGGACTTCAGTCTGCAGCGGATGAGCCCTCACTGCCCTCTGCTGGGGAGAACTGTTACTGCATGGTGGTTTTTACTCTTTCAAAGGGAGGTGGAGGTCTGGGTATGTTCCTGTTCTTAACATGTAGCTCAGAAACACGACTGAAGCTTAAATTATTCAGGTTTGACGAATCAGACTTGAAATGAACATACAAATTCATAGTTTAGAAAAACATAACTGTCAAGTAGCTCTAGATGAGTTTACACACCTGGAGACAGGAGGAAGTTTTTTGATTTCACTTAAATGCAACAGGGTGCGGCAGTCCGGAGAAAACCCTCAGATTTTATATGATAGATAACCTGAACTGAGGACCAAGAACAATATAAACATGTTTGATGAGCTCAAACAACCAAAATGGGGATGTTTTGTCTTCGTTTTCAGTGGGTTGGCCAGGTGGGGGTTGCTGACAGGGAGAAACACCCAAACATAAAGTGATGACGAAGAGCAGGAATCAGGAGGTTTATTATGTTGTTCTCACATATACATGCGTGTGATTGGCCGGACTGGACCGGGAGTGAGTGATGAGGAGCTGTGTGCCAGTAGGGATAAAAATAACAGCAAATAACTAGAAGTAGGAACTTCCCTGGCTTTAATTTATATTTATAAGAAATACAAGACGTAATGTCTGGCTGAAGGGTGCCTGCAGAGAGGTCAGTAAGTTCCCCCCTTTGGCCCCTCTTGGGGGCGCCACTGCATTTGTTGTCCTGTTTCTGCAGTAAAACTGCTGAATAATCTCAGTTTAAAACATCAAAATGGCTGAGATTTAATAGTTAAAAAAACTTTAAAGAAACTATTTTGACTCTTTGATAAAAACTGTGCTGGTTTTAAAGATTTAATCTTTCTTGTTTTATGGAAACTTTCTGTGGTGTATTTACCAATTCATTTTATTTTATTTTGGGCATTTTTGAAGCAAAAACAGAAACATTTTCTGTATTAATAAATGAAATACAGCACATAAGAAAGTCCTATTAGAACCTCATGTCAGTGAGTTCTGATGGTTCTAACGCTGCCGGTACCGCCCTCTCTAGGGTTCGGGTTTCCTGTCACTGGTTCCGGTGAGGAAACAACAAACACGAACCCGATCCTTTGTTGAAATTCAGCCGGCACGCGACTCTCACCGCGACCGCTAACCGACCAATCACAGCCGGCGCGAGGACACGCTGCTCTGCGGTGCGCGCGCTCAGCAGACAGAGAGGATCAGAAGGAGGAGGAATGCTGCTGCTTTCTAACTGGTTTTAATGGTTAAACTGGGTGTGTTGCGGGTTTGAACGGTTCGGTGACTGAGGAGGAGGTTTTATCGGACCCAGCAAACCTTCATGGGCCGCTTTCTATCCCACAGCATGCCTGAAAACTGGACTTTACCCTGATTTACTCCTCCTGCCGCATCTGCTGAAGGGACTCAGGGAAAACTGGAATTAAGTCTGGAAAACCTCCCTGATCTCCGACCACAGGAAGGAGGATGCTGATCCTGGTTCTTCTGTCCTGGTTCTGGATCTTGATCCAGGGACAGAGTTTGGACCATGACAGGTGGGTCATTTTTTGTCCTTACTTGGAATTTCATCATTTGAACATAGATAGATTGAAATTATCCAGATTGATCAGATTCATTTAAACACAGCCTTATGATTAAAGTGATATATGCATTATTAACGGGATCATAAAGTTATTTAAATAACCAGTAATTCTTGCTGTGAAGTTTTATTGCATCTCTGCAGTATACCTGACTTTAGTTATGTGATAACATTTTCTCCTATGTTGTGAGTCTAATATAGTTGCACAAAAATGCCAAAATGTTTGGAACCGCAAACTTGAATGTGTTTTCCTGAGATTTAATGTGATAAATCAACACAAAGTAGAGCATGATTATGAGATATGAGAAATATTCTGTATGATTTACTATATTCCTATAAATAAATATCTGAAAAGTGTTCATTATTGATCGCAAAAAAGGTCAAGCTCAGTCAGTGCGTCTGTGAACATTTCTTACCACAGATTCTCCTTTAGGTCTGGACTTTGACCGGGCCATTCTCATAGATACATTCCCATATCATGATACTCCCACCACCATGTTCCAACATGCAGTAGTGTGTTCATCATGTTAGATGTCTGCCACATTGAGTGTTTTGTATGTAGAGCAAAAAGTGAAGTTTTGATCTCATTTAACCAGAGCATCTTCTTCCACATGGCTTGTGGCAAACTGCTAATGGAACCTCTGGTTTTGCAGTTGTGTGTGTGTGTGTGTGTGCATGGGTTTTTATTGTACAACAAAAAAGACAATCCTGCATTTTTTTTAACCCCCTTCAAGTTTAAGGGGGGGGGTTTTAATTTTTTGTTTTCAGTTAAATAACATCCCGCTGAAATGGTTTGAATTCTGTGGTTGTTATAAAAGAAAATCTAAAACTATGATTATTTTGCAGAGTAATGTAAGAGCTAATCTCAAACTAAAAGAAGGAAACTAAACAATTTGAGGGTAAGAAGCTGAGGAATTGCTGAGGTGTGACGGAGGGATGGAAAGTATGCGGAGGGAGTGTAAAACGAGGGCGACGCCACCCTCCCTCCCCTCGTCTCCGGCTCCTATAATTCATGTTGAGACAGGCTCGAGGAAACAGGAGATGTCAGGATGCTCCTCTGCCGGTCTCGACTAGCAGAACTGACATTAACCAAACACTCAGAGCTTCCTGCAGCCAAGCAGGACGGGACAGCTCTGCAAAGCTGTTACCAGAACTCAGAGCCCACCCTGCAGATATCTCTGCATGTTTGTCACAGACAGGAAATTACTGAATCTCAGCTTGTTTGTTTGTGTTTTAATAATCCAGCTGCAGTAAAAAATGAGGACACACAAACATGCTCATTATTAGTTGTGTCTCTGTGTTTGCAGCTGGACAGACCAGGCGGTGTTGTCTGACGGTCTCTGTCGCTATGGTAACAGCGTGGAGTGCTGCTGGGGCTGGAGACGGATGGACTGGGGACGGTGTCAACGTGAGGGCAAGATAACACGCTGAAGTTTATTATAACTGTCCCCACTGGTTTTATTAGAAATCTTGTAAAGTTCTCTCCCAGGGTTTTATGCTCCTCATTTAATCTCACAATATGACACCATAATATGAGGCTCTGAGGATTTACAGCCCTGTTGAAAACGTCCTGATCCACCCCCTAAATTCTGTATATTTCTCTTCCAAGAAGCCAGACCTTCTTATAAGGCTCTAAAGTGTTCATCATCATCATCAGTTCTGCAGGATTTCTGAAGGTCTTTGGCTGCTTTTTTACTCTTTTTAGTCCATTCCCGGGCCATCTTGTCTGCTAGGCAACTTAACTTTTATGAATCGTTCAGGCATAAAAAGGTTCCTAAACTGAAGACATAAACTAGTGTTGTGTTTGCACATTACAGACAGGATAGCCATAAACCAGTCTGAAATGGGATAGTTATTAAGTAAAGCTGGTGGGTTTATTTATAAAGCAATGAGCATTAAGTGTTGTGCCTGATAATGCTAATAATTAAATTAAACTCACTAAAAGACAGAATGAAATAAATTCAGAAAAGCAATAACACACTGATTGTCTTCAGATTAATGTGAACGCAGGCTGGGTCAGATATTCAGTTCAGTAACTGCTGCAAAGGTCCAATCATCTTAGTACCTACCTGGACCTCATGGTCCTCTATTTAGTGATCTGGAGGTCACACAAGGTCGTAGAAGGTCAGAAAGGTCCTAAAGAGGCGGTCCATTAAAAGCTTTAAAGGTCAACAATAAAACTTTGAACATGGAGTCAGTGCAGCAAACAATGATGAGCTGCAGCACCGGCCACCCTAACTAACACCAACATGCAAAGACAAAAATGTTGGGTTCTGATAAAGGTGTGGATGATCCTCCTAATTAGAGAAGTTAAAGGATCTGACCCGTAAATAAAAGCCTAAATTTGATAAAATAAAATATTTCTCTTTTAGTAAACATAAAGTAGTAAAAGTGAAAATTCTGGTTCACCCCACATTTCTTTGTCAGACTCAAAACTGGCCACATCCATCCATGAGGACCTAAAGGCAACACACCATGTTTGGCCTTCAACAGATTTCCACCTTCACAGCCCTTTGGAAGTAGAGACACACCAATCTTTGGACCAGAGATTAAAATTATCCGGTTTTCCCTCAATCAACTCTGATCAGTGATCCACACGTCTTTGGTCTGTAAACCTATCAGCAAACACCCTGGTCATTGCTTCTCATTTTTAACTCTAAAAAAAATCTGATAAAGGTCAGGGACGTAAATCTTGGAGCATAAATGGGAATAATCTTGTAATCCCTTCACTTTCTGTTGGACTCCAAGCTGTCCTCTTTCCAGAAACCTGCAGCACATTTTTCATTTTGCATGTTCACGAAAACTCAAAAATCTATACCATTTCTTTCTATGTGTGGGTCAGGTGGACCACAGCAACCCGGACATAGTTTTAGCTACAGCCTCAGATTAGGTAGATCTGAGTGTCATCTGCATAATGTTTGACTTTTTGAAGATCAAGCTCAGAGGGATCATGATTACAAAGCAATATTAAACACTTGGGTTAGCATTGAAACAAGATAACACACTTTGACTCTCATAAAACAGGATTTTAGCTTCGACCATGTGATTCCCAAACAGCTGTTGGCTGAAAACTTCTCAGTGGGCGATCAGCTGACACATGATGCATCTTCCAGATTTTATTTCAGGTTTTTGCTGCATTTTTTTCTGTCCCTTAAAGAAAAGACTTTTAGTTACCTCTCAGGTTGTGATGTTCTAAGTAGGGCTGCATGATTTCAGGAAAAGAAATTGCAATGCTATTGCTGAAAATTGCAATAACGAAATCAGTTCAAATCATCCGACATTATTCTGATTCTTTTCTGTCTTTAACATTAAAAAATGTCCGCACCACCCACCCTGAGCTTCTGTACCTCAGCCACTGAAAACACACATCAGGTGAGGACAGTTAGAGTCCGTCCAACTGGCCATGGTGTTCCACCAACTGCTACATCCTAACTTTCACATGCGTTTGCAGTTTTGCACACACTGATAATTGTGAAGACAACATTATTATTTAAGCTAAAAATAAGTGAAGCAGCTAAAATCTGAAGGAAAACTCTGAAAGCCTGGAGGACCGTTCAATCACGACCACCTTCTGAGATGACGAGAACGTCTGGCTGTGTGGTAGAGAAATGTGACGGAACAAGGGAGACTGTCTGTCAACACCAACCCAAACAGACCACATGTTGGCTGACGGATTATTTATGTGAAGCCCGCGGCTGCTTGGAGGCCCGGGAATGAGCCTAAAGGATAATTCTGAAATCTGTGTGGGTTTTTGCTGTTAATGAGCTAAAACATGGACAACATGAACAGCTTCCAGGAAGATAAGACGCTGCACTGAAAACTGATCCAGAGTCAGCCGTTTTGACATGTTCATACATTGTTAACCTGTCACATGTACATTAACACCCTGTGTGTGTGTGTGTGTGTGTGTGTGTGTGTGTGTGTGTAGCTGACTGTCAGCAGGGCTGTAAACACGGAGACTGCGTAGGACCTGACAGATGTAAATGTAACCCAGGATACACCGGCAAAGCCTGTAACCAAGGTAACCACAAGCGTCCACATAGAAGTGGAGGAGTGGGACCTTCTCCAGACATCTGGACTGAACTGATCCAGAAGTGAGACCTGTTCTCCTGGTGCTGACTGAGGAACGCTGCCGGCTCTTAGAAAAGCTTAATTTCCCGTCATGCGAGGAGACAGACGCATTCCTTTAATGCCTGTTTGACCTGTGAGGGCGTGTCTTACCTGCACCCCCCCAAAACACACACACAGACACACACAACCCCTCTAACGCCTCTCTAAACTTAGATCAGCTCTGATACACCCTACCGACAGATACACACAAAACCCACACGATCTGCTGATTAGAGGCTTCAATGTGACTCATATCCTGACTTTAAACAGCGTTTGGCTTCAAACACACACACACACCAGCAGTGTGTAACATAAAACTGATGTTTGTAAGGACCCTCAGGGACACAATGCATTCCCCAATTTAACCGTCTTCCTGATGAAGACCCTGACGGATGAGCCAGAACTGAGAGCCGTCTGCAGACTCTCCCAGCTCTGCTTTCTGTTTTTTTGGTCCGTATGCAAGTTAAAGTCCCCGCAACAATAGTAACACACGCAGATACACATTTAAAGCACTCCTGGTCAACAACAGGGCTGGAGGTCAGAGGTTAATCCAACAAACTGACGTGAGGGGTGAAAAGAGAGAAGAATACGAGCTCTCAGGTTAATGTTTGAACCCTGACCTCTCTCCTCTGTGTGTGTGTGTTGCAGACCTGAACGAATGTGGCGTTAAGCCTCGGCCTTGTAAGCACCGCTGCATGAACACGCCGGGCAGCTACAAGTGTTACTGTCCGGACGGATACGCTCTGCAGCCGGACGGCAGCTGCAGGAGTGAGAAATTCGTCCATATTTTCTTGTTTTTCCTCCCGCTGTTGCAGAATTGTATCCTCATAACTGGTCCCCAGTTTAAGGTTTCATATCTTGGTGTACTTCTAGATGTGCGGACCTGTTACCATGCCAACTGTCAGTACGGCTGCGAGGTGATGAAGGGCGAGGTGCGGTGTACCTGTCCGTCTCCAGGGTTACGTCTGGGCCCAGACAGACGCTCCTGTGTCGGTCAGTCTGTGATTCGGAGCTGATTAGATGTTGCCTGTTGTTGCTTCAACATTGCTGCGTTGCCTCTCTGCAGACATAGACGAGTGTGCGCTGGGCGGAGTGATGTGTCCTCGACGCAGGAAGTGCTTCAACACGTTCGGGAGCTTCTTCTGTAAATGTCACCTGGGCTTCAAGCTGATGTACATCAACGGGCGCTACGCCTGCATCGGTGAGCCTGAGTGTGTGTAAAGGTGTCAGGATCCAGGTTTTGGTCTGCAGGTCTTTATTCTGGAGGCAACTGCGTAAATTCATGCAGAGCCCTTTACAAATTTCAGTGCCCCTTGAGTGTTTCCACATTTTATCCGGCTACAATCACAAATAAAACTCTGAAATCTTCAGTGGGTCCTCAGAAGTCACCTGATTAATTCTGTGTGGGGATGCTGTTCTTCACCAGGGACAGGGAAGCTGGTCAGAGTTGATGGGGAGATGGATGGAGCTAAATCCAGGAAAACCCTGGAAGAAAACGTGTTAGAGGCTGCAGAAGGCTGGAGACTGGGGTGGAGGTTCACTTTCCAGCAGGACAACCACCCTGAACATACAACCAGGGATACAATGGATGGTTTAGATCAAAGCATGCTAATGGGTTTGAGTGGCCTAGTCAAAGTCCTCACCTAAATCTGTGGCAAGACTTGAAATTTAACATTCACACACGTTCTTCATCTTGTCTGACTGAGCTCAAGCTGTTTTCCAAAGAAGAAAACTTTGAGTCTGTAGATCCAAAAGTAGTGGAGAAAACCCCCCAGACCTGCAGCTGGAGCTGCTGGCAGCGGTTCAACGATCGATTCAGAGACGATTACAGAAGCTTGAAAAATCATATTATTTTTCTTCCACAGAGGATATTCCACTGTCTATACTGGGATAGGCCAGTTTCCATACTGGGATAGGCCAGTTTCCATACTGGGATAGGCCAGTTTCCATACTGGGATATTTCTCTCTCCATACTAGGATAGGCCAGTTTCCATACTGGGATATTCCCCTCTCCATACTGGGATAGGCCAGTTTCCATACTGGGATAGGCCAGTTTCCATACTGGGATAGGCCAGTTTCCATACTGGGATATTCCACTGTCTATACTGGGATAGGCCAGTTTCCTACTGGGATACCAACTAGTGTAGGCCAGTCCATACTGGAGATCCCCTCTACCTACTGGAGATCGAGCGTTCCGTTTCCATACTGGGATTATATCCTTCTTCCATAGGGATAGGCCAGTTTCTATACTGGGATAGGCCAGTTTCCATACTGGGATAGGCCAGTTTCCTATACTGGGATAGGCCAGTTTCCATACTGGGATATTTCTCTCTCCATACTAGGATAGGCCAGTTTCCATACTGGGATATTCCCCTCTCCATACTGGGATAGGCCAGTTTCCATACTGGGATAGGCCAGTTTCCATACTGGGATAGGCCAGTTTCCATACTGGGATATTCCACTGTCTATACTGGGATAGGCCAGTTTCCATACTGGGATATTTCTCTCTCCATACTAGGATAGGCCAGTTTCCATACTGGGATATTCCCCTCTCCATACTGGGATAGGCCAGTTTCCATACTGGGATATTCCACTCTCCATACTGGGATAGGCCAGTGTCCACACTGGGATATTCCACTCTCCATACTGGGATAGGTCAGTTTCCATACTGGAATATTCCACTCTCCATACTGGGATAGGCCAGTTTCCATACTGGGATAATCCACTCTCCATACTGGGATAGGCGAGTTTCCACACTGGGATATTCCACTCTCCATACTGGGATAGGCCAGTGTCCACACTGGAATATTCCACTCTCCATACTGGGATAGGCCAGTGTCCACACTGGGATATTCCACTCTCCATACTGGGATAGGCCAGTGTCCACACTGGGATATTCCACTCTCCATACTGGGATAGGGCAATTTCCATACTGGGATATTCCACTCTCCATAAAAAAATAACCAAACAGAAACCGATTCTGACTCATTTATCTTCTCCAGACTCCAAACCACAGAAACATCACTAAAACATCTCTGCAACAGTTAGAACTATTTGTAAAAACAATAAGTTAGGAGCAAATTAAGTAAAAATAATAAATGTATGAAGTAAACAACCCAGAGACATGTTCAATAGAAGATTCTGATCATTCAGAGAAGGTCCAGATTTATTTAGGTCTGAATCTTCTCGGTTCTACCTGTAAACATCACCCACTGGGGAAACTGAAGGTCAGAAACATTTCTGAAAACGTGCAGTTAGTAATCATCCTGTCGGATGTAGAGGATCTTTGATTTGGGAACTTTTATAGACCAAATGTTTTATATTTTCATCTCCAGGCTTTTCCATTTAGAAGAAATGAGATAAAACAGGTTCTAATGGAAACTCAGCCCAGAGGAAACACATGTTCTTACATCTCATATCAGGCAGGTGAAAAATTGTTAGGTCACAGATTCAAATTTTAATGTTTTTTCCTTAACTCTATGAGCTCTGCTGACCCGTTTAAAGCAGCTTTAACTGGTTCTGCCCAGGATGGTTTCATGACAATGATGTTATTGTCAAAGTCATTTTTAATATCTTTGTTTTTTTCGATAAAATGTAAATAATTTGCTGTAAAACCAAATAATAATAATGATCTAAAACAGCAGTTTTTAACGCATATAAATGTGTTCCTGCTTATTCCAGTAAGCAGAGTTATTTATTTATTAGCACATAGATATGATAATGTCATAAAGTAACCGGGTCGGTGATGGTTCCTCTGTTTCTCACCAGATAAGGACACTCGGCCGTTCTGCTCCCTGAATGCTTCTTCTCCAAAGTGCAGGTGTAAAGACGGCAGCTGCAAAGGTAACAACGCCTCCTCATCAAACAAGAACCCAACTCATCTATAGGTCCGATTGTTTTCTGACACCTTAAAACCTGGTCAGTCAGTTAGAGTATAAATCTCTGATCAAAACCTGCTGTCTGTCAGGTCTTTATTCCAGAGGAACGGGCAGTAGAAACAGGTATTTGATCGGAGTATTCTAATTATAATATGCTAAACTACCAGATCAGATCCATGATGGTTCCACCTCTCAGTTTAAAGGACCTAAAGAATCTGCTTCTAACACCTTGGTACCAGATACCACAGATAAGGAGATCTATTTGAGTCCATGCCTCCACATGTCAGGGCTGGTTGGCACCCAAATGGATAAAAACACACCATTAAGAAGATGGTCATATTGTTATGCCTGATCGGTGTTTACTGGAAGGAGTTACAGGGTCCGCAGCAGGTGTACTGATAGACTGATGGGAACCAGTTGAGAGAGGAGCAGAAAGAAAACTGGAGGGAGGTCCGGTTCGGCCCGGATGTTTTTCTTGTTTTGTAATATTTCTCACAGTGAGGATAGAAGTGATAAAAAGGTATTTGAAAATTCTCCGCAGTCATTTTGGGGAGAAATCTGGCCCAGACACGTTCCTCTAAGAATAAAACCTATTATCATATAGGCTGCTTTATACAGCAGGTACATCAGGTAGTGTCCCTGGTCTGCTGAACAGAACCAAATGATTGCTTTCAACCAAACGATGAGATTTAAGTTTTCAGCCATCAGAGTTAAACACTACTATCACAGGATGATGAATCCTGAATAGGATGATTAATTTTTACAGATAAATGATAAACAACAACGAGAATCCGTACTCACAGGTTGGTTTTCTTCTTCTCCAGGGATCCTCAAAGTGACTTTAGAGCCACACAGACCCAGAACTACAACTCCCATCACCACCACTGCCACAACCTCCACGACTGCTACTACATCGACAACCAAACCTACAACCACTATAACCACTACAACCACACCTACCACCATACCTACAACCATACCTACAACCATACCTACAACCAGAACTTCAACCACTCTCACTGCTACTTCCACCACTGTCTCATCTACAGCTTATCCAACAACTGTTGCCTTGACGACGACTGTCATAGCAACAACCTGGGCAGCTACCTCTACTGTTGCTATGACGACAAAAACACTAACCACACTGCCTGCCACAACTGTCACAACAACCCCTCCCACTGTCCCAGCAACCACCACTCAGACCACGCCCACACCTGAGGCTTCCACCACAGCCCTGACTACACCTCCTCCTCCTCCTGCTCCTCCTACTACTGCACCTGCGGTTGCCACAGAAACCACAGTGCTGCCCACCACCTTGGTGACGACCACGCTGAACAACAGGATCAACAAGGACGTGACGCAGAGACAGAGAGGGGACGTCCACAGTGAGGAAACACTGCAGCCCTTTATAGGCTGATTAGCAAATAAAACAGCAGTTTGCTGTGATTTAAATGAATAACAAGCTATTAACTTGTCAGATATGCTGTAGTTAATGGTAGGTAATTACACTAAGCAAACAGAGAAACCATTCGATACTAATTGTTGGGTTTATTCTTGTGCTTCAGTACCTCGGCAGCCTGGACACAACCAAGTCTGGGAGTTTGAGATCGAGCTGGGAAACACAGCCGAGGACGCTGGGGACGATCCTGGTACGTGATGCTGATATTTATCAAAGTCGTGTCTCTGCAGATGAGAAAATCTGCCCCCATCAGGTGGAGTTTCATTCATCTGCAGCCCCTGCTGTGCAGCAGAGTCAGCAGTAGGGGGCGCAATAGAAACAGGTGCAACATAAATGGCTTCACATTTATGTGCAAGTCTGGTAAAAAACCCTGAAATAAATCCGATTTTAATGTGGCTGCATGATCTATAAAAACAAATCCAAACTTTGGTCGAGATGAGAAATATTTTTTATTGCAAGATATTTCTGGCCTCTGCAAAAATTCCTGGAAAATAAAAGTAGATTAAGGATTCTTTTATTTATAGTTGTTAAGTTGATATACCTACTTTTAAACATGTAACCCCTGATATCCAGTTTCACTTTGGTTTAGGGATGTTTCGCTTATGTACTCTTCAAAATGGGAATAACATGAAAATATCTAACCCAGACCATGAAAATCTCCATTAGGAGCCCTAAATGAAATAACTGGAGCTGTGAGAAACAAGACTGGACGATGACCCATGTTCAGAGAGGGGAGGAGGGGGAAGGTCTCACCTGCAGTCCACTGCTAGCATACTGCAGGTGGGAGTGGCATCTTGGGGTCACCACGGCTCCATAACAGCCATTAGATGACATCTACAGGCCAACTGGTTGTTGACAAATGTAACCATGAGGAGTTTTCTAAACTTCTGGGACTTTAACTGGACCTGTTTGCTTTGGTCAGATTAGATTAAACCCTCAGAGCAAAGGATGAACATGTGGAAAAGTAATACCAGGACATTTAAAAAAAAAGTGTTTCAGCTGAACAAAGGTCGCCTTTGGATCTCTTAGTAGGGTACTGCCCCCCCAACGGACCATAGCTCTGTCATTTCTAGTAGTATAATAAATTTGGACTTTAACTCTTTGACATTATTAAAAGAAAGAGCAGAAAACATTTAAGGGATGTTTAATGCTTGGTTGGACAAACCCGGTGGCCTGTTTTCTGAAAGTTCAGGCCAGTGAACAGAAGGGCTAAACTACAGATCTGTCTGTTTTCTATAGAGGTCGGTGATCTCCACTGCAGCTTTGATCGTGGACTCTGTGACTGGATATCAGACAGAGAGGGAGATGTGCACTGGGAAGCTGTGGACAGTCCTGCCGGTAACAACACCACGGCGCTACCTAGAGTCCAGCTAACCGCTTTCACTGAAGCTCCTGGCAGAGTTGGGTTTATAGGTTTTAAAACATCCAACCCGGTATGATTATGTTTTATGTCCCAGGTGGGCGGTACCTGTCTGTCCCTGAACTGAAGGCGGGGCAAAGGAGCATCCGAGGCGCCCGATTGGCCGTTGACATAGTCCCTCTGCTGAACCAGGGCGACATGTGTTTCTCCTTCTCCCATTGGTTGACAGGGCACCATGTGGGCGTCCTGCAACTGTTCATCCGCAAAAAAGGACGGGACCAAAGGTACCAGAGCTGCTGTAACCTCTGACTTCTAATCTATCTGCTGCTTCTGGAGAATGGGTAAAAGCTTGCTCCTTATTGGCTCTCTCAGGTATGGCTCCGCCCTCTGGAGCAGGACAGGTGGACATGGGTGGAGACAGACGCAGGTTACCTTGGAGACCCATTCTGTGGACAAAGTAAGTTATGCGATGATAATGATGAGTCTGATGGTAAGATTAGGACTGATGATGATGATGATGAAGTAGGTGAGAAAGGATGATGATGATTGTGATTATATTTATGATGAAGATCATGGTAATGATTCTGATGATAAGAATGATGATGATGATGATAATGATGATGGTAAGATTATGACTGATGATGAAGATGGTGGAGATGATGATGATTCTGATTAAATTTATGATGAAGGTCATGGTAATGATTCTGATGATAAGAATGATGATGATAATGGTCATGCTGATGATGATTATGATGATAATGCGTGTGCAGGTGCTGTTAAAGGCCGAGCGAAGGATTGGACGACGAGGACAGATACTGGTCGATGATGTCACACTGAGACAAGGGGCGTGTCTATGACATCATCAGCAGTGTGATCAGAGACCCTCAGGTCGGCTCATTTAAAGGAGCATTCTGCTGATTTTTAACGCTGGAGCTGAACTTCAGACTGATGATGGGTTTGAGTAGATCTACTAAAACTGGAAACCAGACTGGAGGCGTCCTTCATCTCCTCAGGTTGTCTTCAAACCACGATCAGCAGCCTTGGACTCATCTTCTGTCAGCTGCTGTTTGTTTGGTTTATTCGGTCCTCCAGAGCTTAAAGGTTGATCAGATCCTTTCTCACACCTTTTTAATTTGTTGGCAAAACCAGAAAGTTATTAAATGATCTCTGCTCAGACGCTGATTAATGTGGTATCATCAGAACATCAGAACAAGCAGGCAAATGTTGATGTAGCAGCTTTCTGGACGTCGATCAGAAGGTGCTGAACAAAAGAAACGAAGCAAAAGCTGGTAGACATTACAGCAGGTTTTACAGAGAGGGAGGTTCTAGGTTTGGTCCTGAAGGCAGGTCAGGAACCCAGAACGACCAGAACATGAGGCAGAAGCAATAGATCTGTTACCATGGTAACAAACATTGGAAACCTTGAATGCAGAGTGGGAAAGGTTTACTGGTTAATCAAAGCACCTCAACTAATCAGAGTCCTTAAAGTCATAAAGTCATAAAGTTATAGTTACCTTTAACTGAGAGAAATTTTCATCAACAGAACCGATGCTCTCCTTCAAACCGAGACTAACCAGAAACAATTTTTTTTACTTTCTTTAACCATTCTTTAACCATTTTACCATTTATCCTTTAATATTCCAGCTTGGAGCTTCTCACACCCACCAAACCAGCTCCGAGTGTCTCTGTGTGATCATTTATGTCACCCAGAGTTCTTATATGATGCGGTTTAAACTCAAAAATGACGCCTTTGGTGTTTCATGGTAGAACGTGGAAGACAATTCAGTTTATTTATATAACGCCACTTTCACAACATGTCGTCCCAAGGCACATTACAAGAAAAATTTAATTCAATCCACTCATAGAGATACCAAGTCAGGTACATACATTCCAATTAATCCTAACTATCAATGCAGTGCAGTCAGTTCAGTTATTTGTTCAAATTGGTAAAAGGTTTTTCTATCTAAGGAAACCCAGCAGATTGCATTGAGTCAGTGACTTGCAGCAGTCACATGTTGACTTTGCAGCAATCCCTCATACTGAGCATGTGTGTAGCGACAGTGGAGAGGAAAACTCCCTTTAAACAGGAAGAAACCTCCTTATTAAAGACATAAAACATTTCCAGACTGAGTAAATCATTGATTTCTTACCCAACAAAATGACCAAAACTGGTACTGAGAAAAAACTGAAAGGAGCTGCAGCCAATAATGATCCCATTAAACTAATTAAATTAATTACAGATTATTAATTTAGACACTTTTCATCTGGAGATCAGTAAAACAGCACATGTAGTAAAACTTTGTTAAATATGTCGAATAGGTTTGAAATAACATTTACAAATAATATTTTACTGTAATATTCTGTTTTTGTTATGTAAATAAAAGCTTTTTTTCAGTTTTTAAAACAATAAACCTGTTTATATTAACTTTCTTTATTAATTAGATATTTTCTTAAAGTGAGTACAATTCTGTGAAAATGAGCAAATCTTGTGGTTTAAATTCATATTTTATTTCTAATTCATTTATTTTAAATCTATATGATCTAACAGGAAGGAAGGAGTTTTTATGGAGGACCAAATTCAACTAATCAAGAATTAATATAACTAAATAAATACACTAAATAAATCACTACATTTATCCTTAATAATTGAAATGTTTGTATTATTTCTAATAAGCAATTTAATGTAGAAATCATAAAATACTGCCCTAATTTATTAGATGTTAATTATTTATATTTTTTAAAGTCAGTGGGCGGGGCTAATACTGCTAGAAACGAGCGGATTGGTCTGTTGTATTATTTCTAAATTAAGATATTACTTTTATTTAATGAGCTGTGATGAGTTGAAATGATTTCATGATGAAAATAAAGTGGAAATTATTTTTTACATGTAATAAAGACATTTTAATTGGGTTTACCTGATGACAGACAAATAAATATAGATTTTTTCTTATCTATTGTTTTTATTACAGCTGTTTTACTTTTTTGTAGAAGTATTTATTGGATTGTTAGAGTTGTCGGCCCTCGTTCGTTTACAGCTAATTATTTGTTATTTGTTTAATAAATGACAATGTTTTAGTTGACAGTTCCTGCATTTATACTAAATGCAGGACTTCACAGGTTTCGATGACCAAGTTGTCAGGGTTTTAGTGCCTATCTGATAAAATGAGACCACTTTCAGACTGTGGAACAGGTGGAGATGCTTCACCTGCAGAGACAGGAGGAGGAAGGCGGGAACGTCCCTGATGATTTACATCCCAACATCTGCTGCAGAGGACCAGGAAACATCTGGACGGAGCTCCACAGATTCCTGAGTTTATGGACCCCCAGCTCAGAGTGTGGAGGCTGAAAGCTGTGATTTACAGCCAAAGGTGGATGTGTGTTGGAGTCTCTGCTGAGGGAGGAGGTTCTCCAGTTAACCTTATAATTAACACAACCAGGTTTCCACTCTGCTTTCTGGTCAGGATCAGTAAACTTCTGATATGAGCTTCAAAAATCATCTTCATATAATAGACCTATAAATCTAAACCAAGAGGAAGAGGTTTCCTCAGAGGATATTTATGTTTGAAGCCTCCAAGAAACATGAATGCAGTTATACATGCAGGAGGGCCCCCTGCTGGAGGTTATGTGTAGTACATCTGTTTTCATTAGAGGTGTCAAAGGTCAGTTTCTCTCCATGAAAATGTTGTTCAATAATTTCTTCGTCTTGCTGAAGAAACAAATCCAGCATAGAAGTGTGATAGGAAAGAAAATAAAAACTGCATTATTCTCCTCTTTGACGGAAAATAAATAAAATCTTTAGATAGAAACACTGAAATTGTGTAAACGATGATTGCATAAAGTAAAGGGAAACGGCAGTTTTCTACCCCAGGTTGGAATTATCTAGGTTAAAGTCTGATATTTAAAAAAAACAACATGTTACTGATTTCCACACTCATTAATAGGCTCTTTGCTGCATCTGTAATTATAGATAAATGTTATGTTTAAAGGAGAAATGCATCCAAAGTTTCACGTTAGGATAATAAGCTGTTTACGTCCAATCAGCTTCTCTCTCTGCTGCTCATTTGTTCCACATTTGCAGGATATCTCTCCTATATTAATTAATTATCCAGCTGTTGCCATGGTGAACCAGTGCATCTGGGCTCTACTGATGATGGCTTTTCACTACGCTCATAAATGAACCCAACTCAAGATGAACAGGTTCTGGAAGCAGAAACTCAGAGTTAGAGAGGCGGTGGTTCTTATAGCCCACCGCCTACATGTGTCTGATGTTATTGGATTGCATTCTATTGATTTGATTTATGGTGTATTCCTAGTAGCTTCCTGTGATGAAATTTGCTGTGAACTGGTGCTCTACAAGTAAATAATCAAGAAATTACTATTTATATCACAAAACTGCAGGACCACAAAGAAGAGGCAAACCCAAGACCTGGACAAACCTGAACAGTGAGCAGGACCGACCCGTGGCACATGAAATTCTTCCTGAGATACTTCTGGTTATAACATTTCTGCTGCTAACATTTCTAAAATGCACCCGTGTTTTCAGTATGAATGCTCTGATTCTGCTGCTTTTTATTTCTTTCTCATTATGTTCTATTTTTCTTTTATTTGCAGCTCTCCAGACCATAAAAACATAAATGTAGTTTGTGATCAAAATAAATTACAAAACGTCTCTTGTAGGTTTGGGGTTAAATAAGGAGCACACAGAGTCTTATTTTTCAGCCAGTCTAACAATCAAGGAATCTATTATTTGCTTTTATTGTTTTTTCTCCAACAGAAACAGCGATAAAAGGACATTTCCTCGGTCAACAGTGTGAGAAAACAGGTTTAAAGACCCATCAAATAATTCCTGTTGAGGAGAAATCATACAGCTGTGATCAGTGAGTCTTAGGCACCCTTATTTCCCATCTACACGTTCACACTGGAGGGACAACAAATAGGTGGAACCAGTGTGGGAACTGGTTCAGGCACTTAAATTGCCTAAATGGTAATATGCACACTGAAATGGGAGAAACCCCAAACTCATGTGAGCAAAGCAGGAAGATTTTACCCACCGTTTAAATGTGACCAGTGTGGGAAAACCTTTACAAACAGCAGTAACCGAAAATCCCGTCAGTAAAATCATGGTGGGGTAAAACCCTCCCAATGGGAGGAGTGTGGGACAACATCTCAACATCTCACTCTTCAAAAATATGCTCATGCTGGAAAGAAGTGCAAATGGATTAGTGTGTTCATGGAAACCAGCAGCTTATTATGGGCTGCAAAAAGATGCAGAGATCCGTTTCAATCAAACAGGCACCAGGTGTCGCTATTTTGGCTTTGTCCATTTTCACTGTATTTAATGTTTGTCACCAGATATGAAGTGTACGCAGTCATCAGCATATTATGACGTCTTGACTGTTATGTAGATTGATGCCTTCTTGAAACATTCTTGTTTTTTTCCACTTTAAATTTTTGCTTTATAATTTAAACTTAATATAGTTGAGACGATTTATATTTGAACAGGTAATCTAAATAAATCTACATTTTGACTTTTTCTTTCTTCTATTCTTATATGTGATACAAAAAAACTCAAAAAGTCTCAAGTTGAAGCAGTTCAGCCATATTGTGTCTCTCAGTTTTATTACAAACTTATCAAATATCCTTGAACCACATGGTTGAGTTTTAATAAGTTGATTAAAACAGTTAAATACATGTTTTTCCATCCATCCACCCATCCATCCATCCATCCATCTATCCATCCATCCATCCACCCATCCATCCATCCATCCATCCATCCATCATCTATACCTACTGATTTCATAAAATCCTTTAAATGTTCCTCCACTGATCCTAAACTTTAAAATCTCTCCTTTTTCAGTTCAGTAGTGCTAAGTTGTTGAACCTGATTCTGTTTAAGATTTTAATGCTTGTTTTTATTGCCAGAAAAATCCTGCTCCAACTAATCTCCCAGACTTTTGGATCCTTCATGAACATGAGGGCGGTCAGGTCTTCCAGTCAACCAACCTAGAAGCACTGAGGTCAAGGTTCAAACTGTGCGAGGATTGTTCAATCACTTATTTATTCAAACTTTCAGTAGCACTCTGATGCTCTGACACTTCAACATTTTTCATGCGAGGTTTTCTTCTAACTCACATGTAATTAAATGTTTTCTACGCTGTTATTTTATTCTCTTTGTGTGTTTTTGTTTATTTCTATGTTAGTTTTGCTGGTTTCCTTTTACAAAAGCTTTATATAAATAAATGTAACTGCAGTGTGAAGGACCGGTAGTGTGACTGTTCAGTGTGCGCAGAACCTCATATTAAGCCCAGCTTAAAGAGCCATAGGTTAGTTTACTGTTGGAGGTGTTTTCCATTCACAGAAATCTGTTGGAACCCTAAATCTTATTGTAGCTGTCTGTAGTGAGATCAGGAGGACGATCACTCTGTCACTCAAATAAAAAAGATCTCCAGAACCCAAACGGTGCTGACCCGTTGACCAGAACTTCATTTACTTTACACTTTATATAAAATCTGAATTACATTTTTAATGTAAATTAACAATTTACATTTAGATTACCACCATCTGAGTGATGCTCAGAATTGATGCTCAGTGGTGACGTTCTCATCTCCAGCAGTTCTCTGTTCGTCCTGCATGGGTGAAGCTGTTGGAGATGAAGCCGTGGGTTCCGTTAATGAACTTCCTTTAATTATTTAATCATGTCACTGAAATAATGAAGCAGTACACTGATACCTGTGGTTCTGTCCTGATATAAGGACACCATGAGGAGAGTGGAGATGAAGTATGGACAGAACACCACCAGGTGGAACAACGCTCGTAGTAAAAGTTGGAGGTAGACAGGGGGTGGAGCTCCAAAGGTGTGTGGAGCCTGGGTAAAAGCTTGACCTATAGAAAAAATCCAGGTTGGTCGTGTGAGTGGGAGGATGGAATCTGTGTTTTTTCTTTTTTAACCGTGTTGTGTCCGGCAGAGTAGCGCTCAGAATTGTTGTCTGAGCGCTACTCTGACAACAATTGTTGTCTGTTCGTAAGAAGGCCCAGCAGAGACTGTACTTCCTGAGGCAACTCAAGAAGTACAACCTTCCACAGGAGCTGCTGGTCTTCTTCTACACTGCCATCATACAGTCTGTCCTGTCTTCATCCATCTCAGTGTGGTTTGGTTCATCCACAAAACAGGACAGGTCCAGACTGCAACGAATAATCAGGACTGCAGAGAGAATCATCAGGGCTGGTCTTCCCTCCATCCAGGACTTATACAGGTCTAGGGTCAGGAAAAGAGCTGCTAAAATCTCTGCAGACCCCACACACCCTGCACATAAACTGTTTAGAGTTTTACCTTCAGGCCATCGCTACAGAGCGCTGTTCACTAAAACCAGCCGCCACAGAGACAGTTTCTTCCCCCAGGCTGTTTCTCTGTTGAGCATTTAATAGAGTACAAAACGACAGCAGACAGATGTTGCAAATGCACCTTTATTTTATTTGTATATGTGTATATTTTACATTGTATATATGTATATTCTGTAATGCAAAAACAAAACCAGAGAGCAAAGTGTACCGGAATCAAATTCCTTGTTTGTATGTACAAACTTGGCAATAAAGCTGCTTCTGATTCTGATTCTGATTCTGAGTGCCAAAAAAATGCCCAACAGATTTACTTTCACTGGTGGAGCATTACAGCTAATGTTTTAAAGCTCTGCTTGATATTTATAAAAATAAACTTTATTAGAAACTGCTTTGGGATTATTTCAGTCGCTATGGACACGGAGACAGAAATGAAAAGGAAAAAAAAAAAGAACCACGAAAGAGAGAAAGGGGGGGAAAACGAAAAAATGGGAGAGAAGGAGAAAAGAATGGAGGAAAGAAAGAAGGATGAAGAGAACACAAGACAACATCCTGCTTGCTTCTGCACCTGCAGAAACGTTCATATTATCAGCTTTTTTACCGAAAAGTGTACGGTACCCACCAATGCAAGATGCATTTAGTGGTAAATGTGACTCAATATAGAACATTTGTGCAACTGTCAACACCCGAATCCAAACACCTGTGGGTCTGAGTGTGAGCACGCTTGTGTATACAAGGTTTCTCCATAAAAATATGCTATAGTGAGTGTGAGGAGCCACAGACCTGCCCCCTTCGACCCGGGACAGATACGGAGGAGATCCGAGCCACAGACATCCAAAGGTCCCCCAGAGCACAGGAACCCCAGGAGAACTATCTCCGGGACTACCGCAACCCCCCCAGAGAAGAGCAGGGGAGAGTCTACACCCGAGCAGATCCAGCCATGGACCCAAAGACCCAAGACCCCGGGACATATCACTCCTCAAGCAGAGGGCAAGCAGCCACCGGGAGTGAGCCAGCACACACCAAAGTACCCAGCCCGGTTACCAAGAACCACAAGTACACAAGGCAAAGAAACCAACCACCGGCAGGTAGTGTGGCTGGGAGGGAATAAGCCCTACATTTGATGGGGGGCCTAAACTGATCCAGGAGAGGGAGCAGCCGAAGACCCAGCCTGACACAAAAAACAGACACACACAGTCACAATCACACATTCCCACCCTCATACGTACATATAGAAACACTCAACACCCACGCACCCCACGTAAAGACAAACAACAAAGGACGTCATACCCTCAGTCACACTCCCCATACATACTCTATACTCCCAGGTCCAGGTGCCGATACCCCATAGGGACAACCAGCCCCCGGACCTAGGAGATGGTCCCCTTCCCTCCGGGGGTGAGGACAGGCAGACAGCCCCAGCACCTGAACCTGGTCTGGGCTAGCCCGGGCTCATGCCTGAACCTGAGTGACACCCGGCCCGGAACCGACCGCCCGCCCCGACCCGAGTCCCCAACGACCCCCATCCTCATCTGGAGAGGGGGCCACATACAAAAGAGGGTCTACATGGTCCAAACCAGCCCACCAAACACAGCCGCCACAAGAATAAAATAGTCCCAACCCCCCAATAAATCCGAATCCAACCCCCATCAGCCCCCTACCCCCAATGAACCCCGACCATAATTTCTCCACAGGGCCACCCCCAACCAGGACACAGACATCGAACACATGCCCTTGAACCACAACGCCATGAATCCCCTTCCCACAGCAATGGGCACATCCCCACAGGTGAGCTTCTTCCCCGAAAAACCAACGAAGCAACACCCACACAGCGCAAGCTCCACACACAGCCGAGCTTCAAGCACCCCGCACCGCATCCCGCCCCCACCACACAGCGCGACAGCAAGGCAAGGGCCCTGCACAACGCCACACCAGCCCCCACCCACAGGCGCAACAGGCCGAGACCGTCGAGCACCAAGCTCAAAACGGAACCCCCGACCCCACACCAAGATGGGACAAACTCACCCGGCAAGAGGTCCCCGGCCAAAACGCAAGCCACATCTCAATCAACACTGCACACCGCATGGCCAAGAGCCCCTCGTCGGAGCCTGGCGCCCCCCCAACCGATGGACCAGGCACCGAAGCCAGGAACTGTGATTCAAGGCAATCCAAATGATCCTGAGAGGGCCGAAAAGCCAGCCCCAGCACCAGACAACCCCAAGACCCGAACCACCAACCTGGCCTCCGACCCCAGACGGCAAACAACAAACAGGGGTGTGAGAAGACCCCAAGCCTATCTCCGCCCGCTCAAATGTGGTGTTGATGCGTGTTGTTTGTAGCGTGCATTTAAAAGAAAAACAGGTGGGGAAGAGGGTCTGCCACTCCTCCTACAAAATTATTTATTTACAAAATTTTGTGAGTGCAAAAACGATTTGAGACAATTATACACGTTCAAAGTTTGAGTTTACATGTCATATCAACATGAGATCAGAAGTAATGATCTGTGGTGACCCTCATAAGATCATCAACGTGGTGAGCTGTGTTCTGTTCGTCCAGGACCGGTGAAGCTGCTGGAGACAAAGGTCCAAAAGATTTTTAAATGTGTTAAAAATCCTTCAATCATGATTTTATTCAGTGATACCTGTGGCTCTGTGTCGATACAAGGACACCATGAGAAGAGTGGAGAGGAAGTATGGACAGAACACCACCAGGTGCCACATTACAAAGAAGGCTGAGGGAATGGCTCTAGAGGTGGGTGGAGCTGTGTCTGTGGGTTTACCTGGAGAAAAAATCCCACCTCGTCATGTTAGCGGGAGAATGGAATCTGTGTTCAACTGACAGCAAATCCTGCTGACCTGAGACAGAGATCCAGCTGGATGGAGACTCTCCATGACCCCTGATGTTACACTTGTAGAGGCCTTCATCAGAGCTGGTCACATGGTGGAGGGTCATGTGACCTGCAGGCTCAGTCCTGATGAGGGAGCCATCTTTAATGAAAGCAGCTGGGAGGTTGGAGGGAGTCTTTGTTTGACAGCTCAGAGTGACGTCATCTCCCTCCATCACAGGGAGGACAGGACTCTGCAGGATCACTGATCCACCTCAACACAGAGACAAACTACAGCATTTCATCCATTTCCACACAGCTTCATCAACACTAACTCCACAGTCTGATCTTACCAGAGACAGTGAGCTGGATGCTGCTGCTGGCTGCTCCCTCTCTGGACTCACACCAGTACACTCCACTGTCCAGGGGGATGATGTGGCTGACCCTGCAGGAGGAACCGACTGCTTCTCCCCAGTCCGTTCCACACTGAGTCCTGGTTTCTTTGGTTGTGTTTCTTTTCAGGGTCCATACAGTCGAGCTGTTGTCCTCCTTGCAGCTCAGAGACACAAAATGTCCTTCAAAGAACTGAGATCTGCTGGGAGTCACAGTCAGACGACCTGCAGAGAAGAAAGAATGTAACTGATCAGGGTAAATTAAACACAGTGTTCACATCTTCTCACATTACAACAAAAAAACTGCTATTTATTTAAAATACATAAGTGTATTTTAAGCGCATAATTGTGAAGGAAGATGATGACTGTATAAAACCTTTTTCATCTAAAAGTGGATCTGTACTCAGACCCCTTTACTCAGGTACTTCTAAATAAAATCCAGTGCAACCAGTTGTCTTCTAATTAGCAAACAGAGTCCAGCTGTGTGTAGTTTAATCTGAGTCTAACTGCAGCTGTTCTGTTTCTGGCCTCAGAGCATTGTTGGATAATGTCAGAGAACAACCAGCATCCTGAAGACCAAGGAACACAGCAGGCAGGTCATGGAGAAAGTTCTGGAGAAGTTTAAACCAGATTAGGATCTAAAACAACATCCCAAGAGCTCTATTCAATCCATCATCTGAACATGGACAGAGGATGAAGCAACTGCAGACCTACCAGTAGGGGGTCCTGCCTTTCAGGGCTTTGAACGGAGTTTCCTGTTTTACATGAAGCAATGCTGCCATCTGTTGGCGTTTCAAGGAAGTGATCTGCTTTTGTATGAGTCAGGCACCATGTTTGTAAACAGCTAGTATTCAGAGCAGCTGTACAGATGTTTTTCTCAGGACCTACGTGTTTTGGTTTATGTTTCTTGGTAGCGGTGCCTGTAAGTAGCAGTTATGTCTTAATGTGGATTTATGCTGTGACCTAAGCTAACAAATTCTCCCTTCACTGTACAATTCAAATGTTGATTTCTGTTTTGGATTTAGTTTTTTATAGTTAGTTTTTTGTGATATGTGAACTTGCATGCTTCCATTTGCTGTCTTGCTTTGCTGCTGACGCACCTGGATTTCCCCACTGTGGGACAAAAAAATGATATTTTAATCCTTTTCTTTTTGTGCACGCTGACTTTACAGGTAGGTATTGTTTAGAATGACAGAACATGGTGACCTTCTGCTGAAAGCAGGCTTCCCTCGCATTCACCACACATGAAACATCAGCCTGAAAGGATTTTACTGGGAAAGCTACATGTAGACACACTCACAAAGTTTAAATGGGGTCACAGATGGTATCTTTAAAACCTCACTAGCAAAAGACCTACGTAAAAACTGAGACTTTAAACTGCTTCCATTCACTACCTCTATGTTTTATACAGCAGTTACACAGCTTACTAAAGATATTTTGGAGAAATTACCTGAATCTTGCCAGAATTTTACATTTTTAATAAAAGTTTGGTCACAAGCAGCCATTTAGAGGCTGACTGGATGCAACACAGAGAACTTTTCAATCCCTGAGTAGCGAGGTGGCTGGTGAGAGTCGGGGTACGCCCTGGACAGGTCATCCGTCACATCCCAGGACAGAGAACCACACACACACTCATATCTAAGGACAAACTCATAGACTTGCCAGTCATGTTTTTGGACTGTTGGAGGAAGCCTAAGTACCCCAAGGGAACCCATGCATGCACAGGGAGAACATGCAAGTTTCATGTAGAAGGAACACAGACTGGGATTTGAACCCAGGACCTTTTTGCTGCATGGTACAACAGCTGCAATGGGGCAGCCCCTTTACATGTCCATCAGTTGTTAATGAAATCAATATAAAACCGTACTTGATCTGAATGCATGAGCTATCATTTAGGCGGACTAGATGCCATGCATCTAATGAAGGAACAAGCATTTCAGTCACTAGACACTAGAGACTGTAAAGAGGACGCCCCACATGCCGGATAACTATACAATATAGTAAATGACCACAAGCAGCGTTTACTTTCCAGCCTGACCTGCACAGCGCCATCTTGTGACCATCTAGATGAGTGGAAGAGGATGAGTTTTAGCGGTCAGTTAGAAAGTATGATAGAGGTTCACTCACCCTGGTTTGTTGCACAGCGCAGCAAAGACAAGAGAACTAAAAAGAAATAAACATAATTTAGTTGGAAATTTCTTTCTCAGCAGAAAACAGAGAAAAGTAGCGATCAGAGTTTGGCGAGCAGAAAGAAGACGGTCGAGTTGTGATGCAGACGGAACAAACGAAGCATTTCTCTCTTCAGATGCAGAAAAAGCAGACAGAAAAGCGTTTTTACAGAAAGGAATGTTACTTACAGAGAAGTTTTCCCTCCATCTTGTTGCTCGGTGACAGAAATCAGCTCTTTAACCAGTTTACAGGATGTAAGCCTCCCATTTAGTAACTGAAGGTGCTGTGGTTTCCTGTCCACAGCTCAGGGGGAGAACCTTGCTGAACCCTGGCTGAAAACTTTACATACAACAAAGTCTGAAAAGGACAACTCGACCGCATCAATATGCTTGAGGATAAAGTTGAAAAACCTGCTCTAGGACACCACTTAAGATGAAATCAACGATTTTTAACTGGAAATATAAACTGTAAATTGAAGTAATTTCCGCTGAGAGGAAATCAGAAACAGAGAATCATCATTTAGAAGAACTTTCTATTAGTTTTATTTATTATTCAATGTATCAAAATATATATTTCACCTTAAACTGTAGTTTTACTGCGCCATGTCCTACACCACCAGTTTTCTCTTTGCACTACATCACACCTTCAGTTGTGGTTCAGTACTTCCTGCTCTATGCATGTATCAACCAGCGGGGTCTTTTGGTCTTAAATGACAGGAAGCTTCTCTGAAAGGCTTGAAGCTCAGTAACAACCACAGAGACCTGCTGAAGTGTCATGTAAACTGGGCCTGAGGCAGCTGTAGCTGAATCTCGTGGTGTGACTCCTGACTGACCCGCTGCTCTGACTGCTCTCAGGCCTCCTCACCTCCTGTCCCTGGAAAAGGACGAAAGTGAAGGCTATTTGGTGCTGGATCGACTCCTTTACCCCTGTGTTGTTGCTGTTGGCCCACTTTCATCATCGGACTTTCCAGCAACCCAATGACACCATGTCTGAATCCACCAGAGGAGCCTTTCAGCTGCCAGATGTAACGGTGATTTAAAACTTTGGCTGGATTTAAAGAAGGCAGCCATTAGACATCAGAGAGCTACAGGTCGTTCCACATGTAGAATGGATAAACGGTGGCGGTTTGTGCTATTGCTACTTGCCCAGGGAACCATTTTCTGTTAATTTGCATTTCCAGTGGATGGGGTTACGGTGCCTCTTAACTGTGGACAACGTAAGCTCTGTAAGAAAACATTTCCATGCACTATGGCTGCTTGACGAAGTGAATGATGCTCTAAAATGTTTAAATAAATAGTGTTTTTGGCAGAAAATATCACCAAAGTCTTATTAAAAACCTCCGGGGCGTCTGGGTTTCAGCTGCTGATCAAACTTTCAGCACCATGGACAGCAGCAGGGTGGAGTTCAAATGAAAAAAACAACGTCTCAAATTAAACGCTTGCAAATAAAACCAGATAAGTTACAAACATGCAGCAAACCGCACAGTTTCACCCAGTAACAAACACACCAGGCAGGTCACAGCTGTAACTTCAGACCTTTTAGGCTTTAACTAAGCCAATAGTCTAAACTTAACATGATAACCAGTAGGTCTGCAGCAGGTCTGAGGTTAACTGGCTGGTAAACTGCTGATGTTTCTATCCAACACACTCCCTACTGTGTCTCTAATGGAAACAACATCACAGAAGCACACTTTTAACTTCTCACTGTAAAGAAGACCAAGTCAAACGGGTTGAATTTCTTCTCAGGTTGCCAAGAGCTGCACAGATGTGAGATGGCTGAGAACAACCAGGAGTGCAAGGAAGGTCTGACAGTTTATCTGTAATGATAACGTTAGTTGAGGAAAGATCAACATCCTAAATGTTCAGTGGTTGTAGGAGATACGTGGTCAGGCTGGAGGTTCTACCACCACTGAGAGAACATATGGACACGTCATGGCAGTCAGAGCGGTGGGAACTGTGCAGGAACCATGAGTACAGTAAAGGTCAGGGAGTTAAATAAAATGTTGGAGGGAAAGAAACAAATGTTAAATTTGATGAAAAAATATCTGGGAATTAAAGGGTTTTACTGGGAGGAAGAGGAAGAAATGCTGAGAACAGCTCCCAGTCAGGGGCCAGTAGCTCCCAGTCTGGGGCCGGTAGCTCCCAGTCTAGGGCCGGTAGCTCCCAGTCAGGGGCCGGTAGCTCCCAGTCCGGGTTCAGTAGCTCCTAGTCAGGGGCCGGTAGCTCCCAGTTTGGGGCTGGTAGGTCCCAGCCAGGGGCCGGTAGCTCCCGGTCCGGGGGCCGGTAGCTCCCAGTCTGGGGCCGGTAGCTCCCAGCCAGGGGCCGGTAGCTCCCAGTCTGCGGCCGGTAGCTCCCAGTCTGGGGCCGGTAGCTCCCAGTCCGGGTTCAGTAGCTCCCAGTCAGGGGGCTGGTAGCTCCCAGTCCGGGTTCAGTAGCTCCCAGCCAGGGGCCAGTAGCTCCCAGTGTGGGGCCGGTAGCTCCCAGTCCGGGTGCCGGTAGCTCCCAGCCAGGGGCGGTAGCTCCCATCCGGGTTCAGTAGCTCCCGGTCAGGGGCGGTAGCTCCCAGTTTATGGCTGGTAGGTCCCAGCCAGGGGCCGGTAGCTCCCGGTCGGTGGGCCGGTAGCTCCCGGTCTGGGGCCGGTAGCTCCCAGCCAGGGGCCGGTAGCTCCCAGTCTGCGGCCGGTAGCTCCGGTCTGGGGCCGGTAGCTCCCGGTCTGGGGCCGGTAGCTCCCAGTTTGGGGCCGGTAGGTCCCAGCCAGGAGCCATTAGCTCCCGGTCTGGGGCCGGTAGCTCCCGGTCTGAAGATCACATGCATAGCGGGACCAGGGCTGTTTGCTGTGGTTGTTTAACGTGATGTGAGCAAGTGTATTGGTATAAACATCCAGAAAGCCGCTGGTACCAGTTCGGGGTGGTTGATTTATTCATTTGACTTTTTCTACATAGGCCGTTTCTTCTGTCATGTGCTCCGTGTTTCAAACAGGAGCTTTTATCCATTGAATGGGCCGATGTTCCGGGACTTTATCTGCATTTATAACCGAGTTATTTCTCTTTACTTACAATCACACACACGTCGTGGATCAGGGCTTTATGATGGATACCCTGAAAAACATAATATTGTGGTCGATCTTCTGTCTGGGTTCTGGATCAGCGGAACCGGCGCCGACTGTTGGCCCAGATGGTGAGCTAATCCGAGAGCAAAGCCTCGTTGTGACGGTGGGAAGTTGTCCTGAATGTGGGCTTGAAAGTCCAGCAAATTCCTCTGGGGACAGTGTGGCTCCTAAAAGACCAAACAGCCCAGAGCTAAACCCGAACCTGGGTTTAACTTCCGGGCTCCAGCTGTCAGGCAGAGATGTTGCTGTGAAGAACCCAGCTGGAGGAGAGACCAGCTGCAGGTGTCCTTCAGATGTGACCAGGACCCAAAGGGAGAACTTTTCTAACTTGATTTTATTTCATGGCCACAGTTCTGGTGAGCTTTTTGGTACCACTGACTCCTTTCTTAATGCTCCACAGACTGCTGGTTTTGAAGCCTCTCCCTGATGGTCCAATAATTTGATGCAGGTTTTTATTGATGCATAAGAGCTCTCCTCTTACACCCATACTCTGACCCCTTTGCATGTCTTCCCTCCTCTGCTTTCAGTCTGTGACTGTTGTCATTTTAGAAGAGGTGGTTCCCCAGATTCATCTCTGGTTCTGGTTCTCCATCTGATGTTCTTCCACCACACTTTCAGACAGGGTTCCCTTGCTGTGAGCATTTGGTTCCTGCCCTTTTTAACAGCATTGTTTTTGCTGTAGTTCCTACTAATTTCAAATATGCTGTGGTGATACAGAAACCTGGTCTCCACAGACCAGGTTTGTGATGATGTTCTGCTGGCATGTGACTCTGCTGACTGTGATCCTTGTCCTGCTGGACCTTTGATACTGTGGATCATAGCATTACGGTTCTGAAGGGGCTTAGGTCCTGTCTGGCAGACGGAACATTTTCCGTAGAGGTTGAATCATCTTCTGCTCCTCTGTCATGTGGGGTCCCCCAGGGCTCAATTTTAGGACCTTTGCTCTTTTCTCTGTACCTCCTTCCTCTGGGGTCAATTTGTAGAAAATGGCGTCTCCTCCTTTTTGCGCTGATGATTGCCAAATCTATGCGCCTGTAAGGTGATGCCTGCTCCATCACACCTTTATTATCCTGTCTTGAGGATATTAAAGCTTGGATGGCCTAAAAACTTCCTTACGGTCAATGAGAAAAAGACTGAGGTACTTGTCTTTGGAGCTAGTTGAGTATGTCAGACCCCTCCTGTTAATTTAGACCCCCTGGCAGCGTATGTCAAGTTATGAACCTTGGTTTTAAGATGGACAGTGATTTTAAGCTTGATGGTCAAATAAGGGCCACAGTTCAGTCTAGTTTTGATGGCAAATATAAAAAGTATTCTTTGAAGGCAATGGTTAGGAACAGTGATCCATGCCTTCATTTCGTCGCGGCTGGATTACTGTAACTCGCTGTACCTCAGTATCAGCCAGTCCTCGCTGACACGCCTGCAGCTGGTTCAAAATGCTGCTGAACACACAAAAAGGAGCATATGGAGCATATGACCCCGGTTCTGGCTTCCCTCCTCTGGCTGCATGTGTGCTTTAAAGTCCTTTTTGTTTTTAAGGTTTTACACAGCCTTGCCCACCTCATTTAACCGAGCTTCTCCACCACTTGGTCGCTTCGGTCCGCTGACCAGCTGCTCCTGGTCGTCCTCGGCTCCAGGCAGAAGCTTAGAGGGGATGGGCCCTTCTCTAATGGGGCCCCTAGGTTATAGCATCCCCTTCACTGTCCATGTTTAAAACTGGTCTAAAAACGTATTATTAATCAATGGTGTTCAACCCAACTGGGACACGATTTAACTACGATTTTATAGGGACCGATTTTATGCTTTATTGGTGCTTTTTTACTGCGTCTGTATTGAGTTTATAAGTTATTTACATCGTTGTGTGTTTAGCTTTATTTGATGTTTTTTCATATCTTATTTATCCCAAACGTTCAGCCGTTTGTTTCAGCTGAGGCTGCTGCTAAAGCGCTTCATAAATAAAGTTGATGGTGATGGATCACGTGTTTCCTCGGGTCCCCCAGCATCACCAAAGCTTTAGGTTTCAGGAACAGTTGTTAAAATAAACATGCTGCATATGAACCAATAGATGAACTGAATCCAGATGATTGTGTTTTATTTAGAGTCACACGAGGAGATCCACGTGGAGGCCGGAAACGACGTCATTCTCAGCTGCCAGTATCTCCAATCTGCAGAACTCACAGCACTGAAGTGGCGCCGGTCCAACATGAAGGAGTTCTTCTATCAGGAGAAACGGCAGTATGAACGTTACCAGAACCTGCTGTATCAGGGCCGAGTGCAGCTGGTGGACCCTCAGATGAGGAACGGGAATCTGTCCATCGTCCTGTCCAACACCTCGCTGAACGACGCTGGAACCTACTGCTGTGATGTTTGGGTCGCCAGAAGGAAAAGAGCAGATCCAACTGAGACCATACAGGTCATCCTCCTGAAGGTCACGCCACCAGCAGGTGAGATGGTCCAGTTTAGTCTCCGCTTGTTTTTCTAGATTTCACTGCTTCCAATAATCTGAACCAAGCGGGTCTCTCATCCAGACATGGTGGAGAGACGTCCTCCATCAGTTGTAGGGGTTTACACATTAAGACCAAACCAGGTTCTAAAATTATTTAAATTCAACTTCAAGTGAAGAAAAATAGCAAATTTCATGAAGGTATTATTAAGTGTTCTAGACCAATAATACGATCAGAATTTCTCTCGTCCTGTAAACCAGGAGTGGGTGTGGTAGTTTGACTGCTGTGATATTATCCTGTTTATATGGACATGATTCATGTTTTACTTACATTTAGAGAGCCCATTATAATAATAAGATATCCTGACAATTTAAAGCACACACTAAATATTCTATTTCCTGTTTTGATGGAAACCTTTAATTCTAGTGACGTTTTAAGACACTAGTAGGCTTATTTAGTAATAAACTTGAAAATAATGTTACAAATCAATAACTACAGCAGTGTTTCTGGCTCTGCTGTGTAGTTTCTTGTTATATTGAGTCTATTTTAATCCTGATCCCTAAACTTATCAATACTCTTGGGACCAAAAACATTGACATCTGTGTTTTCTGGGTTAAGCTGGAGAAAATCTTGACCCGTCCATAGGCTGTGACTGTAAGGAAGTATGATCATGTGGCGACAGAGAAATGACGTCGTGTGTCATTAACATGGATATGGTATTGGATGCTGTAATACCATAAACTCTGGGCTAGGGGGAGTATGAAAACACTGAGTAAAAGTGGGCCAAGAACAGACCCTTGAGGAACCCCACATTTAACTTTTGTTCACTCAGATTGCTAATTGCCAAGTGAGATAAGTTAGTCCCGGTCTGCTCATTAAGACCTGAACCAGTTTATCGGTTTGTTCAGATCAAATGTGTTGAATGTAGAAATTTAGATCCAGTAAAACCAACACAGAACTTTTACAACTGGATTCTCATTGTGTTTTCTGGTTGAAAACTTGACGGGAAAACATTACAAAAACAGAAACAGACACTAAACAAATTAATGCAAAACTGACTGATATGTTAGAAGGGACACGGTATCCCTTCAGAAAGACAGGATGCTACAGGATCTTTCAAAGCTCAAGGACCTGATCAGAAAATATACATTTTATTAAAGTTTAATAAGAACATCGTCTTTACACATAATTCTTTGTGGAGTTTTCCATCTTTACATCCATTCCCTGTTTAGACTCTGTGGATGGAGTATTTTCCACTGAGACAGTCAAGTTGCTCTCTGGGGTCAAAGAAACAAAGTGTTAAAACAGCAACAGTCCACTAAGATGTAATTATGAGTCACACGTTTCCTCTTTGATTGGAAAAATAAGTGCGAGTTGAAGTATTACCTGCTGGTCTGGGATGATATAAAGACACCATGAGGATGGTAGAGATGAAGTATGGACACGACACCACCAGGTGGCGCACCACTGTGTACAGAATCTGGAGGGGGCCTGAGGGAGAGGGTGGGGCTGTGGAGGTGGGCAGGGTTACTGGAGGTTTTTCTGTCAAAACGTAAACAAAAACATTTGCTCACCAGGAGCTGACAGAACATTAAGCTTTAATGTCTGTAATATAAGCGACATTAGTTCATTGGTTGGGATGGACCACACGGGTCAGCCTCACTGCATAAATCTGTTATCCTTGACCCTCATGACCTTCCTGTCAGCGGTTCAGAACAGCACCTTCCCTGGACCACTTTCTATAGGTACTGTCTACAGCTACTCGATATATTAACTCCTATAAAGCATCACTATACACTCAGCGGCCACTTTATAAGGTACACCTGTCCAACTGCTCGTTAATGCAAATTTCTAATCAGCCAATCACATGGCAGCAACTCAGTGCATTTAGTCATGTAGACATGGTCAAGACGATCTGCTGCAGCTCAAACCGAGCATCAGAATGGGGAAGAAAGGTGATTTAAGTGACTTTGAACGTGGCATGGGATATTTTCTTGGCACACTTTGGGCCCTTTAGTACCAATTGAGCATCGTGTCAACGCCACAGCCTACCTGAGTATTGTTGCTGACCATGTCCATCCCTTTATGACCACAGTGTACCCATCTTCTGATGGTTACGTCCAGCAGGATAACGCGCCATGTGATAAAGCACGAATCATCTCAGACTGGTTTCTTGAACATGACAATGAGCTCACTGGACTCAAATGGCCTCCACAGTCACCAGATCTAAATCCAATAGAGCACCTTTGGGATGTGGTGGAACGGGAGATTCGCATCATGGATGTGCAGCCGACAAATCTGCAGCATCTGTGTGATGCTATCATGTCAATATGGACCAAACTCTCTGAGGAATGTTTCCAGTACCTTGTTGAATCTATGCCACAAGGATTAAGGCAGTTCTGAAGGCAAAAGGGGGTCCAACCCGGTACCAGCAAGGTGAACCTAATAAAGTGGCTGGTGAGTTTATGTGTGCAGCAGTGCAGTGGCAAATGGCTGTTTATATATAACTGGCATTCAACTCTGTATGCTAGACACATATATGTCCTGCTGGATAGACCTTTACTGCCCAAAGTGCCAACACTTGATTCACATATTTAGTGGCTGAGATGCTAAAGCTGACAATCAGTAATGGAGACACTTTTGTGAAAGAAAAGAGTCAGAAAATGTGGGTAAATTATACTTGAAAGGATTATTCAGTAGTATTGCAGTTACATGCAATGCTGAAGTTGTTCTGCTTTAATACTGCCCACTGCAGAACAGGAACACCTACAGCAGCTGCAGTTTTGAAATGTTCTGTTGTTTAGACGTTCAGTCGTGTAGCCATGACATTTTGGTCCTTGTCAAACTCACTTCAATCCCTATGTTGCCTATTTGTCCTGTTTTAAACATCTCAACTTTGAGGACAAAATGTTAACTGAGAACAGGCATTGTTCGCTAAGCGCATCCCTCATCTCTTCTACCTCAGTTGTACCTTAATTATTTTCATGTTTTTGTGTTTTCTCACCTGTGACAGAGATCCAGCTGGATAGAGAGTCTCCATGACCACTGATGTAACACTTGTAGAAGGCTTCATAAGACCTGGAAACACGGTGGAAGGTGATGTTACCTGAAGACTCAGTCCCGATGAAGACGCCATCTTTATAGAAAGCAGCTGGGAGGTTTGAGGGAGTCTTTGTTTGACAGCTCAGAGTGACGTCATCTCCCTCCATCACAGGGAGGACAGGACTCTGCAGGATCACTGATCCACCTCAACACAGAGACAAACTACAGCATTTCATCCATTTCCACACAGCTTCATCAACACTAACTCCACAGTCTGATCTTACCAGAGACAGTGAGGTTGATGCTGCTGCTGGCTGCTCCCTCTCTGGACTCACACCAGTACACTCCAGTGTCCTGAACGAAGATGAATTCGATGGCACAGGAAGAATCGCTCCATTTTCCCCATCCTTCTCCACACTTAGACAGTCGTTTGGTTGTGTTTCTCCTCACCGTCCATCCTTCAGAGCCGTCGTGTTCCTCACAGCTCAGAGTCACAGAGGTTCCTTCGAAGACCTGAGAGTTGCTGGAATCCAGAACCAGACGAACTGTGAAGAAGGCAGGGAGACACACTGAAGGTAGAACTTTCAAACGTTTTCTCAGACTCAGAAGCTGAACTTTAGAACTGTCTCAGGATTTGTCAGATTAGGCTAATTATCCTTTAAATAATCAGCCTGAAGTGAAGAAATTTGACAAAGATAGTATTTCTAATGCATTCACTTTGTTGTCACCAGACTGTCCAATCAGGAGGTATTTGCCTTAGAGTTATTGGCTATGGCTATTGTAATCTCCATCCATCCATTCTTCCATTGTCTTCCTCCTATCTGTGATCGGGTCCCACGGTTACTGGATGCTAAGGTGTTTCCAGACCAGAAACAGCTATACACTCTCTCCAGATAGTTCAGAGTCTCTCCCAGGGTCTTCTTATAGTGGGATTTGCCCAAAGAGCTTCCATAGGGAGATGCGCAGGAGGCCTGTCTGAACCCCAGCTTTCCCAGGCAGGCTGAGAAGACCTTCTGCTAACTCTTTCATTAAATTCTAACTATCAAACTGGTTTGTAAGGTGTTCCAGTTGCCCAGGAGACACTGAAAATGTGGGTCAACCACACCATGTTTAGAGCCTTAGTATCACTGGAAAGCTTTTACCAACCTCAACCTTCTCTGCCAGATTGATGAACTCACTTTCTGCTCAGACTGCTCTTTAAAGTTAAGGAAATCCTCAAAGTTGTCCTTAATCTACCAGATCTTTAGAGTGGGTCTGCAGTCCTTCTCAGGTCAGATCCGGTCAGATCAGTAGTTTGACAGGAAAGAGAAAACACACGGCAAAAGTCACTAGTGTCAGGACCCAAACCCGGCATGGCCTCGTCGAAGACTAAAACCTCCATACGTGGGTCGCGCCATAAACCCCTAACACCACCACCACCGCACCAGACTATCGCCTTGTTTAAGATCATGCTAAAGCATCTCCATCATATCTATGTTCAGAATTTGACTAGGCCACTCCAAAACATGATTTTGTGTTTCAGCCATTCAGAGATCATTGCAGTGCTGCATAAACCGAGTGAACTCCAGCTCAAGGTCACAAACTGATGGCTCTCCGTTCTCCTTCAGGATTTTCTGCAGGAGAGCAGAGTTCATGGTTCCATCAACTGCAGCAAGTCGTCCAGGTCCTGAAGCAGAAAAGCAGCCTCTGACCATCACATGGTGGAGTCATAAAACCTTAGAAGTGACTTTGCACAATCCGTTGCTTTCTGGGATATTTTGGCCTACTTCATGTTGTCAGTCAGGTTCTATTTAAGTGACTCTTTATTGACTCTTTGAGTCTGGCAGATATTAGGTCTGGGTGTGGCTGGTGACACTGAACTCACCTTAGAAAGTGGTTAAAACTGATAATTCATCATGTTGGATTATCAGAAACACCAGAAGAAATCACAGAACTGTCTTTTAGTTTTAAATCTTAAATACTGTGATACTGTGAAGCTGAGGTATTTTTACTAAATGGAGAATCTCAGAGCAGCCCTGGAGTAACTTCACTAGGACACTAATCCTGTTTTATAGTCCAGGTTTCAGGTCTGCTTCAGAATAAAGTGGAACAGAAGTGAAACCAAGCATAACATTTAGAGACAACAAAACACACGTAAACCTCATCATGTTGTTACCAGGAAGTACCTTTACTTTAAAGTTTTACTGACCTTGATTTGTTGAGCTGCACAGCAGAGAGGTCAGAACTACAGAGAAATCACAGAAAGCTTAGTTTGAGGTTTTTATTCCTTAAGACATTGGAAACATTAATAATTATGTACATTTTGATACCTTTGACTATAAACTTCCTGTGAACCCAGTTCAAAGACAAACTGATCAGTTTATTTGAGCTGTTTTATGAATAAAATATATAATCCAGACATAAAAACCGGGTTTACTCACACAGCAGACGTAGTAAGATCATTTTCATCTTCATTTATAGTAATGACGCATAAATAATGAGTGAGTTCGGTCAAACACCAGAAACCCTCCCCCTTCCCCTACCTCCGTGGTTTCCTCTAACTCTACTGATGATGGAGACGAACAAAGCAGCAGAAAGCAAACGAGACCAAACCCGTGAAATGTTAAATCTGAACATGTTTATGTTGTGTTCCCTGAGCTTAAAGAAGTTGATTCCTGAAAGAAAAACGGGTTTCAACTGAAACACCTGAAGCACAACTTTGATTTTAGATAGATTGTGGATTTTTCCCCTTAAATTAAATTCATTTTATAAACAGAAAAACAAACCATTTCTGTCTATGACTGTGTGTGTGAAACAGGAAGTGATGTTCAGTTTCTTGCTGCTGTCAACACGCTTCGATTTGTGGTCGGAGAAAGAAAAACGACTGAAGCTCCTCGGGTTGAAGAGATGCTTTTGCTGCAGGTAAACCAGCTCCTACTGACCAAAACAAGAGATAAATGAGATCAAACCTGCGTTTCTGGGGAAATCTGATCACCTTGTTCACAGTAAATAAACACAGACAGCTGATGGGAAACATGCACTTTATCTGCTGCTGCAAAAACAGGGTTTGAATTACTGAAAATACTTTAGACAAAGTTTTTCTGTTTACACACGTTGAGTTTTGAACACAGTCTAAAGCTGAGTTGGTTTTAATGGTAAAAACATTCATTTTGAGGCTCATGTATGCGTATGTAAGCCAGCGCTGTATGGGGGCAGGTGTCAAAATAACATATGTGGTTTAAGCTGACATCCTGCTCTACTCTACGCATCATATTTATGAGCGGTTACTATAGTAGACTCAGCATTTTCTGGTACAGGACACACCATTACTGTCTCACTGCCAAACTGGTCATGCTGAAGGATGTTGCAGGCAGCACATCCCTCTCCACGGTGTCTCCAGACTCTGTCACGTCTGTCACATGTGCTCAGTCTGAACCTACTTTCATCTGTGAAGAGCACAGGGCGCCAGTGGCAAATATGCCAATCCTGGTGTTCTCTGGCAAATGCCAAGCGTCCTGCGCGGTGTTGAGCTGTGAGCACAACCCCCATTTGTGGACGTCGAGCCCTCATACCATCCTCATGGAGTCGGTTTCTAACCGTTTGTGCAGACACATGCACATTTGTGGCCTGCTGGAGGTCATTTTGCAGGGCTCTGGCAGTGCTCCTCCTGTTCCTCCTTGCACAAAGGCGGAGGTAGCGGTCCTGCTGCTGGGTTGTTGCCCTCCTACGGCCTCCTCCACGTCTCCTGGTGTACTGGCCTGTGTCCTGGTAGCGCCTCCAGGCTCTGGACACTACGCTGACAGACACAGCAAACCTTCTTGCCACAGCTCACATTGATGTGCCATCCTGGATGAACTGCACTACCTGCGCATCTTGTGTGGGTTGTAGAGCCCGTCTCATGCTACCATGAGTGTGAAAGCACCACCAACATTCAAAAGTGACCAAAACATCAGCCAGAAAGCATAGGTACTGAGAAGTGGTCTGTGGTCCCCACCTGCAGAACCACTCCTTTATTGAGTGTGTCTTGATAATCCCCAAAGATTTCCCCCTGTTGTCTTTTCTATTTGAACAACAGCAGTGAAATTGATTGTCAATCAGTGTTGCTTCCTAAGTGGACAGTTTGATTTCACAGACGTTTGATTTACTTAGAGTTATATTGTGTTGTTTAAGTGTTCCCTTTATTTTTTGGAGCAGTGTACTATATAATCTTAAAAGGCATTTAAATTTTAGGTCTTTCAGCCTATCTGGCTTCAGACACAACATTGACCAGAGGGGGCGCTGTTGTTGGGTGGTAAAATTCCTGCTTGATTATAAATCAGCAAAATCACCAGAGGTCAAAGGTAAACTTTATTATCCCTGAGGGGAAGTTTGTTGTTGTTGTTGTTGTGCAGACAGCAGTCACTAAAAACAAGCTCAACACCAAGATTAAAAGAAAAGTCTGAGCTGATCTTCACGTTGTGGAGTTCACCACGCTGAGACCAGCAGAAGTAAAAGATGGTTTCGGTCCCATCGTTCTACAGCGTGGCGTCCTGTGCCTCCTACTGAAGGTGGCAGGGAAACATCTCCTCACGAAGGGTGACCGCTGCCACCAAGGTGGGGTTTGCTGCCATCTTACGGTGTCTAATGGAGGTTTAAAATAATACCAGACCAAAACAAAGTATACTTCATGTTCATGTTTTTAAGTATACTCATGTGTACAAATATATATATATCCCAAGTTCATTGATGCAAGTATACTAGACATTTACTAAAAAATATACCTCTTGGGACTAAATTGGCCCACTTTAAATGTTCTTTGAAGTATACCTAAAGTTGTCCTCCAGGTATTCTTCTCCAGCATCAATACTACGGTCAAAGTAATTAAATCCCTTCCCAGCAAGTGAGAAATCAGGGAACAGAGTAAACTTGCAAATAGAAATGATTCCGGAAAAAACAAAAGTATAACTTTAAAAACAAGGGGTTGAGGCCCAGATACAAACAAAGCCCACCAAAATGTCCCTGTTGTGCCTCACAGGACAAACAACCATGAAACAGAAAAACTCACTCCTGGGGAAAGTTTAGAGACACCAGTTAAGCTAACGCTCATGTTTTTGGAAGAGGCGGGAATACCTGGAGAGAACCTCTGCATGCACATGGAGAACATGGAAACTCCATCCAGAAAGACCCCAAATTAAGATCTATAATAATATAATAATATAAGTACTTTTTGTTTTACACCTTCCACTCGCAGCAACAGTTAGCTTCAGTCAGTTAGCATTAGCAATGCTAACTCTGCTAATGCTGCAAAGAGGCTCTTGTTGAAGCTCTGGAGCTTCAGTTTTATGAGGCTGCAGTAAAATGATTCTGCCTTCAGTAATTTGATCCTTTCTTCTTTGTTGGTCCACAGATCTCAGGCAGCTGTGCTTCACTACTTTTCTGTTCACTAAGATGAAAGAAGAAGAAGAAGAAAATACTTTGATGACGTGACTCCTGGAGCCAGACAGTAAAATGTTGTTGTGAGTAAAACTAGATTCACTGACAAACATTCATTATTATGTTTAGATTTATGAAGCCCTGCTGCTTCATTTTACACATTATAAACATTATGAAGGTTTGCATTCACTAGAGTCTGATTTCTGCTCCTGTTTTTATTAATAAATTCATGGATTTGCTGTAAAACGTTTGTATCAAAACTAAATGTTCAGGTTGATAGAAACAAGCAACAAGCAAAACGTTGAAAACAAATGTTAATGTTAATGAAACCGAAACAAATATGAAACTAAACAGAAAAACTGTTTAGTTTATTAGTTTTTATATGTTAAAAGCATAAAAGAAATACTAAATGTGATGGCATGGTAGAAACCATTACTGGTTTATATAAACCAAACCAAGTAATTAAGAAGCATACAGTATATTAACAATATATAAACATGAAGTATAAATTCATTATATACATGAAGACCCTTGTTGAAAAAACTGAAATAACATCAGAGCAATGAATGATCAGAGGAGGAATAGTTAACAGGGTGCAGCAGGTGAATCTGTAGTTAGTAAAGTAAATGTTGTTCTTATTTGTCTTTGGTTGAGTTTGATTTTCTTAGTTTGTGTTTTTCAGAGCTTCCATAAAATGTCATAAACTGCAGGTTGAGTAAATTCATTGTTTGTACATTCGTAGAATAAACATTGCATGGATTTATATCAGGTTTAATCCCGCCATCACGCATTCCCTGGTGGAAACAGAGGCTGGGGACTCGGGGTTGGACTCTTTCATCAGCCAGGATGAAGTCACCAAGGTGGTTAAAAAGCTCCGCGGTGGCAGGGCTTCGGGGGTGGATAAAATCTGCCCTGAGTACCTCAAATCTCTGGATGTTGTGGGGCTGTCATGGTTGACACACCTCTTCAACATTGCGTGGCGGTCGGGGACAGTGCCTCTGGACTGGCAGACTGGGGTGGTGGTCCCCCTTCATAAGAAGGGGGACCGGAGAGTGTGTTCCAACTACAGGGGGATCACACTCCTCAGCCTCCCTCATAAGGCCTACTCCAGGGTATTGGAGAGGAGAGTCTGGCCAATAGTCGAACCTCGACTTCAGGAGGAGCAGTGTGGTTTTCGTCCCAGCCGTGGAACACTGGACCAGCTCTACACCCTCTACAGGGTACTCGAGGGTTCATGGGAGTTTGCCCAACTGGTCCACACGGGTTTTGTGGACCTGGAGAAGGCATTCGACTGTGTCCCTCGTGATGCCCTGTGGGGGGTACTTCAGGAGTATGGAATCTGGGGCCCTTTATTAGGGGCCATCCGGTCCCTGTACGAGCGGAGCAGGAGTTTGGTCCGTATTGCCGGGACTAAGTCGGACCTGTTCCCGGTGCATGTTGCTCCAACTAAACTTTAATTTGCCGGTAAGACGGGAACTTGTCTGGTCTACAGACAGGTTCCTCACCTGTTCTCTGTGAAGTAGGAGCAGTTTGAATAAGGTCATACATGGGAACATACATGTTTGTGGCTGTGGGAGGAAACCATGGCGACACGGAGGAGAGTCAAACATGCATGAAGAGAAACATGAAGCACAGAAAGACCTCAGCTGGAATCTGAAGCCAGAACCTTACTAATGTGGGGCAACAGAACCAGAACTGCTCCACCTACTGTAGTGTAAACTATGACTGAAGAGGTTTACTTAAAGCAGCGCCCCCTGCTGCTGTTTTCATGCAACAGCGTGTTCCTGCCATAGTTTCAAAAAGATTAATTTATTACATTCGTTTCGTTATAAATAAGTTCAGGTAGGAGTTAAGGACTGGATGAAGGTTGAAATATAGAGCAGTGACCTAATATAATCTTCATTTTAATAATTTTATTTTTAACAATGCAGAATAATCAGGACTAATAGACATTCAGTTCTTCCAATTATTCCAATCAATAAAAGAAAAAGGATTAAATATTATAATCTAAATCTAGATCTTGATGAAGTAACTGGGAGCCAAAGAAGCTCCAGCAGACTGGAGGGATGTAATTAGTGGAGCAGAGTCTGAAGATGAAGCTACAGAGTTCAGATACTAACGCAGCTTTTGTTGCTTATAAATAGTATTTTGTTGGGGGATCATTTTCTTTAAGCTGCTTGTTATTCCAGGAATCTCACCAGAACCAGATGTTGTCTATTCTTCACTGAGGTCGTCCAGATGATGTCCACCAACCTGCTCTCAGCTTGGTTCAAACATCAGTTTACATCTAAAGATTTGTATTTTGTTATTCTAATTAGCAACATTGATTATCTTCAAGTAGTTTTGTTGTTACATAAAATGTTACATGAATATATTTTCATGGTACAATGTGACTTATTCAGAATTTTTTTATGGAGTAAATGTTTCATACAGCAGCAGATTATTTTCTCACCAAGTTTTTTTTTTTATTTTTATGCTTTTAAAATGTGGCTCTGTAGGCTTGAACAAAAAGAGACAGAAAATATGATATAAAAATTGTAATAAATATTGTATAAAAGAACATATTGATCTGACTCCAGATCAGTTCTGCTTCACTCTACATCTACAACATCTTTGTTCTCAGCTGGTCTACAAGGCAGAGTGACGTCTTCTCCATGTTTAGTTGTGATGATCCTCTGATCTGCAGGAGAGGAAACATCACAGAGCAGAGATGTTAAAGCTGCACATTCAGAATAAGAAGACTAATAATTTACTGTCTAATGCTGCTTTAGAAACAGACACTAGTTGATTATAACATTAGAATTACTGTCTATTTATAGTTGAAACCAGACCTTCACCTTCCTCGGGAGGTGTTCCAGGCACGTCCCACCGGCAGGAGGCCCAGGGGACGGCCCAGGACACGCTGGAGGGACTATGTCTCTCAGCTGGCCTGGGAACTGGAGGAGCTGGAGGAGGTGTCAGGGGAGAGGGACGTCTGGGTGTTTCTACTAAGATTGCTGCTCTCAGCGACCCGGTCCAGGATGAAGCAGAAGACGACGAGTATGAGTATGTTTGATGATGTAGATATGGGGGTGGGACTTTTTGCAGACGATGGAGCTTTGTGGAAAAGAGGGAAAAATTTAGAATAGTAAGTCATTTTCTACCGCTTCTTCCATAGTGGGTCGCAGGGAAGCTGGTGCCTATGTCCAGCAGTCTACGGGCGAGAGGCGGGGTACACCCTGGACAGGTCGCCAGTCCATCACAGGGCAACACAGACACACAATCATGCACACACTCATTCACAATTTAGAGAGACCAATTAACCTAACAGTCACGTTTTTTGGACTGTGGGAGAAAGCCTGAGTACCCAGGTTTGTTTTGATAAAACAATAATTTTATTTTTTACTAGAAAAACTATAAAAAATATATATTGTACTTAAATTACACTCACTGGCCACTTTATTAGGTTCACCTTGCTGGTACCGAGTTGGACCCCCTTTTGCCTTCAGAACTGCCTTAATCCTTGTGGCATAGATTCAACAAGGTACTGAAAACATTCCTCAGAGAGTTTGGTCCATATTGACATGATAGCATCACACAGATGCTGCAGATTTGTCTGCTGCATCCATGATGCGAATCTCCCGTTCCACCACATCCCAAAGGTGGTCTATTGGATTGAGATCTGGTGACTGTGGAGGCCATTTGAGTCCAGTGAACTCATTGTCATGTTCAAGAAACCAGTCTGAGATGATTCGTGCTTTATGACATGGGGCGTTATCCTGCTGGAAGTAACCATCAGAAGATGGGTACACTGTGATCATAAAGGGATGGACATGGTCAGCAACAATACTCAGGTAGGCCGTGGTGTTGACACGATGCTCAATTGGTACTAAGGGGCCCAAAGTGTGCCAAGAAAATATCCTCCACACCATTACACCACCACCACCAGCCTGAACCATTGATACAAGGCAGGATGGATCCATGCTTTCATGTTGACGCCAAATTCTGACCCTACCATCCGAATGTTGCAGCAGAAATCGAGACTCATCAGACCAGGCAACGCTTTACAATCTTCTATTGTCCAACTTTGGTGAGCCTGTGCAAATTGTAGCCTCAGTTTCCTGTCCTTAGCTGACAGGAGTGGCACCCAGTGTGGTCTTCTGCTGCTGTAGCCCATGCGCCTCAAGGTTCGACGTGTTGTGCGTTCAGAGATCCTCTTCTGCATGCCTTGGTTGTAACGAGTGGTTAATCGAGTTACTGTTGCCTTTCTATCAGCTCAAACCAGTCTGGCCATTCTCCTCTGACCTCTGGCATCTACAAGGTATTTGTGCCCACTGAACTGCAGCTCACTGGATATTTTCTCTTTTTCGGACCATTCTCTGTAAACCCTAGAGATGGTAGTGCGTGAAAATCCCAGCAGATCAGCAGTTTCTGAAATACTCAGACCAGCCCGTCTGCCACCAACAACCATGCCACGTTCAAAGTCACTTAAATAACCTTTCTTCCCCATTCTGATGCTCGGTTTGAACTGCAGCAGATCGTCTTGACCATGTCTACATGCCTAAATGCATTTAGTTGCTGCCATGTGATTGGCTGATAAGAAATTTGCGATAATGAGCAGTTGGACCAAAAATTGGACCAAAATTGCTAGAAGAAATAACCCTAAATTTAGATCACCTAAAATCATTTTACTCAACCAACAATGTTGTAATTGGTGGGGATCTCAACCTCGTTCAAGATGAATTTTATGATAAATGGCCTTCTAAACATAACTCAAGTTACCCAAACAAAATATTTAACAATTTTTGCAATGAACAAAATCCAGTTGACGTGTGGCGCCACCTTATCCCAACTATATAAAATTCTCATGGTTTGGTTCAAATAGCAAATCAAGACTTGATTACTGGCTTATAACAAATGAATTATTGACCAATGAAATCAACTCAGATATCTCTGCTGCACCGTTAACTGACCATAGCCTTATTTCCTTACATTTGAAACCTCCAAACTGGAAATCAGGCGCAGGGAAATACTGGAAATTTAACCACAGTCTTCTTAAAAATAACTCCTACTGCCAAAAAATCAAAGAATTAATTCAAAATATTAAGGACTCTGAAAAATTAAATAGTCCTGTTCAAAAATGGGAATTCCTAAAATACAAGATTAGACAATTTTCTATTTCATTCAGTAAAAAAATTAAAAAAGAACTCCAAAAAAAAGAACTAGACATTGTACAACAACTAAATATTTATTGCAATAAACCCAATCCCTCAATTGAAGACAAACAAAAAATACGAATCCTCCAACCTAAACTAGATGAAATGTATATTCATAGAGCCAAAGGGACATTTATTAGATCAAGAGCGAAATGGATCGAGGAAGGAGAAAAAAACACGGCCCACTTTTGTAATCTGGAAAAACGAAGACAACAACAAAACTCTATCAAATCCTTAATGATAAATAATGTGGAAACCAACAATGAAAGATTAACTTCAACAGAGATTTTTAAATTCTATAACAACTTGTATACCAAAATCTTACACCTTTTTTAAACAAATTGAAACATTTATCCCTAAAATTGAGGATAATTACAAAAAAACTTGTGATAACGATATTACAATAGAAGAACTTGATATCGTTTGATAATCGTTTATCATTAAACAAAGCACCGGGTCCGGATGGACTTACAGGAAACTTTTATAAACACTTTTGGGAAGACATAAAAATATTACTGCACCAAGTTTTTACAGAAATCTTTAAAAATCATACTCTACCTACAACAATGAATCAAGGTATTATTATATGTATCCCCAAACCAGACAAGGACCCTAGAATTATTGAGAATAGGAGACCTATTACACTCAGAAATTCAGATATTCAGATAAATTACTAACATACATTTTTACCATGCGTCTCCAAACCGGAATCTCAGACATTATTGCAGAATCACAGTCTGGCTTCTTAAAAGGAAGGTCAATCTACAACAATATTAGACCGGTGAAGGACCCGACTGAATATAGGGACATGATAAAAGATGATGGCTTTATTCTTTTCCTTGACTTTTATAAAGCCTTTGACTCGGTGGAACACCAATTCTTATTCTCAGTTCTTGAACATTTAGGTTTTGGAGCCAATTTTATTAACTTAATTAGAGGTCTATATCAAAACATTAATAGTTGTGTTGTACTACCTAGGTGCACTACAGCTAGATTTAACATTAATGTTGGAATTCCTCAAGGGTGTCCCATTTCCCCATATCTCTTTAATTTAGTTGCAGAAATGTTAGCAATCTATCTTAAAAACTGTGCAGACATTGAGAAATTAGACATTTTCGGTACAGAATTAATCATTAGCCAGTTAGCAGATGACAACACCGTTTTCTTAAAAAATCACAAGCAAGTCCCAATTGTAATTGATAAAATGAAACTTTTTTCAGAGGCTTCAGGACTAATGCTAAATCTTAAAAAATGTGAGCCTATAGCCATTCATGACACTCCCCTAAAAGTAATATCTAGCATCCCAATTAAATCTGAAATCAAATACTTGGGAACTGTTATAACTAAAAACCAAGAATCAACCTTAACTATTGAAAACAAGATTAAAGATTGCAAATCCAAACTTAACTCATGGCTCCAACGAGACCTTTCTATTTTAGGATGAATTTACTTATCCAAAATGCAAAGTTTGTCAAGATTAATTTATTCAATTTATAGCACTGCTGTCCCAAATAGCTTAACTAAGACCATTAACCAAATGAACATGAACTTTATTTGGAGAAACAGGCCACACTACCCACGGAAAAGTCATATGGTCAAAGAAATCAAAGATGGCGGTCTGAAGGTAATTGACGTTGATTGTCTTAACGGAACCCTTAAAATTAATTGGCTGAAATCCTGGATTAAAAATTCTCAGTTATTTTGGTATTGTGTTCCTAATTATGTATTTAACAAAATAGGTGGTCTAAAACTTGTACTTCTAGCTGATTTCAATATTCATAAATTGCCCATTAAACTATCAGAGTTCCATAAACAAGTGTTACTTTACTGGAAAATGCTCTATGTACATAATTACTCGCCACACTCCTCTATCATATGGAATAACAGATTCATACGACATCGCAATAAATCCTTATTTTAGAAAGATTGGATGGAGAAGAATATTTGGTCTATTATACACTTAATGGATGCTAATGGTTGCATGTTAAATTATGAACAATTCTGCACAAAATATCAATTCATTTACCCAAAAGCTGAATTAACCAGATTATTTAATGCCTTACCAAAACAATTTATTAATCAGATAAAAAATTTAATAACATATAGTCCGATGACTCCACAATTACCAAAATTATCTATTAACGGAATATCGTTCACTGACCCAAAATTGAAAAACCACACAATTAGAAACTGTCTAAACGAAACTTTATTCCCTGGGAAAATAAATAAAAATAACATTCTTTGCAAGTTCGAAAAAAAAAAATCAATTCAAAGGTTAAGAACTCTTTATTTAAAACTCCCCATACAACCAAAAGCTAAAGAAACACACTTTAAAAGTTTAAATGCAATCTATCCTTCAAAAGAACTACTAAGGAATCGCTTTAATATCAATGACAATAAATGTTCATTTTGTGAAAATGATATAGAAACGATTGACCATGTCTTCTATGAATGTAATCAAACCAAAATATTTTGGAATTGCTTAGAAAGGTGGATCAAATCAAAAATTACACTTCCTGAATCTATTTCTTAGAGTGCTGAGATCGTCCCCAGTTTTTAACATCTTTTTATCTGAATTCCAGTTATATTTGAAATCTCTAAAATATATTGAATCATATGAATACCTGCCTGAAATATTAATGGAACTGCCCACCGATGTATATCAATCCTAACATATCAATCCCCTTGTTGCTATTTTAGTTATTGTTTCATCATTAATGTGTGTATATTTTTTTTTCTTTCTTATCAATAACACTTTGTTTTTCCATTTCGAAATCTGCCTGTACTATGCCCTATATACAGAATTGCACTTTTGTGGTTGTAATTGCCTTACTTGTTTGTGCTACTTTGTTTAAATAAAGTTAAAAAAAAAAAATTATCATATTTGTACGATAATTTTGCTCTCTGTACGATGTACGATCAATATTCCTAAAAAAGGCCAAATGTACGATAATTTAACCATTCCGTGAATGTGTGGTTGTAATCAGTTGTCTTCAGCCTACCGCCAAAGTCTGGCGGAGTTTTTTGTGAATCCTGAAGCCATCTGTGTCCGGATTCGGAAACATGCTGGAAAATTCCAACCAATCGTGTTTTTCTAAATGTGACCTAACAACGGCCATGATTGGCTGAATAGTCCACTGCGCCCGCCCATGATTGAGGAAAACAAAAAGCAGAAGAAGCAGAGCCCGGTACTGTGGGGCTGCAGCTGTTGACGCCACAAAGCTGCGAGTGCCTGTTAGACGCTATTCAACACATTTGTTAGTTTGGTTATGACGAGTGTACGATAATTTTATGTCTCTAGTACGAAACTCCTATATTTCTCACCTGGCAACACTACTGGCCGGTCTGCGAAGGTCATTTGCTCATTGGACTTTTCCACGCAGGCCGGTTCTGCCACGTGTCCGCGTTTTAACGAGCTGCTTTTCTACACTGAATGGACCAATATTCCGGCTGGTTTGGACTATATCTGCATGTGTCACCGAATCATTTCTCTTGGTTTGTGCTGATGGAGGTCCTAAAGATAATAACACTGAGCTGGGTCTCCTGTCTGGTTTCTGGATCAGCGGAACTAGCGTCGACTGCTTGCCGTCGTGGTGAGTGAAAGCAAGACGTTTTAGTGACAGTGGAAAGTTACTGTGGAAGTGGGTTTGTTCTTGAAAATACAGCAAACAAACGCTAAACTCTAGCTGGACGTTCATTGGTCCTCTGGATCACGTGTTTCCTCGGGTCCCCCAGCATCACCAAAGCTTTAGGTTTCAGGAACAGTTGTTAAAATAAACATGCTGCATATGAACCAATAGATGAACTGAATCCAGATGATTGTGTTTTATTTAGAGTCACACGTGGAGATCCACGTGGAGGCCGGAAACGACGTCATTCTCAGCTGCCAGTATCTCCAATCTGCAGAACTCACAGCACTGAAGTGGCGCCGGTCCAACATGAAGGACTACGTGTTCTTCTATCGGGAGAAACGGCAGTATGAACGTTACCAGAACCTGCTGTATCAGGGCCGAGTGCAGCTGGTGGACCCTCAGATGAGGAACGGGAATCTGTCCATCGTCCTGTCCAACACCTCGCTGAACGACGCTGGAACCTACTGCTGTGATGTTTGGGTCGCCAGAAAGGAAAAGAGCAGATCCAACTGAGACCATACAGGTCATCCTCCTGAAGGTCACGCCACCAGCAGGTGAGATGGTCCAGTTTAGTCTCCGCTTGTTTTTCTAGATTTCACTGCTTTCAATAATCTGAACCAAGCGGGTCTCTCATCCAGACATGGTGGAGAGACGTCCTCCATCAGTTGAACCGGACCAGAATTAGTTCAGTTTAACACTAGAACTCCCAGAACTCTAACACTACTAGAACTCCCAAGCCCGTCAATTTGACTGTGAGTATTCTGGATGCGAGGGCGGTGATGACGTCATCACATTTACGCTATAAAATTATGGTTTTGACAAGAATTAATGATAGTATTTGATCAAAATCTATTAACTTTTATTATTATTTATAAATAGTACTGAAAAATAATACAGAGTAGCGGGTACATTTAAAAACAAAGCTTTGCTAATCTGACCAAAAGCTGGACCGCTCCATGTTACGCCCCCCTTTCACTTCGCGGACATAAACTAGCGCTAAAAATGCCTTCAGCTCATCCACACTCATGTCTGAGGAGGAATCATCTCCTAAAGCTCTGCGGGCCTCAGCCACACTGCAGCCCTGAATGTGGATGAGCATTTCGGCATCCAGAGAAATGCGGTCTGGGTATCTTGGATCAGGCGCTCTGTCAACTCGTTCTGGATCTGACGCCTCCCTCTACTTTCTTCCTCACTACTACTGTCCACACAGCGCCATCCTTTCCCATTTCCTCCTCCTTCCCAGGTGTGCGCTCGGCTGGAAAACGCAGAATAGATTGTTGTTACTGGGCTACTATATCTATGACCTAACATATCGTTTATTTCTTTGTTCATCATCAGTATCTTGATCTGTAGTTTCTCTCCTGCCAGTGAGCTGGATTACTGGGTTTATAGCTGGGCACTGGGCACCAGGCTCGTCTCCCTGTCTCTTCTGCTGTTTTTGGGAAAACCATCCTGCTGATGACCCAGTTTCATTCTGTCCCACACCATCCCAGTTCATAATCCTCCCACCACTGTGCCTTGCAGTTGGGATGAGCGGTTTGGTTTTCTCTGACCACGGCTCTTTGCATACGGCCAAACATCTCTACTCTGGTTCCATCTGTCCTAAGGACATTGTTCTAGAAGTCATGTCATTCAGACGCCGCCATTTTGTTTCTAGAGAGAAGAAACTTCACTCCTTACTTCACAAGACTTCCTGGTTCAGGTCTACTTTATTTTTTCTGTCCTGAACTTAAAAATTCAACCTGCTAATGTAGAGTTTTGGGTTTGTTTGCGATTTATCCGACCACAGCTGACCAGCAGCACCTAGCTGCACATTTTGGCTGAACACTGAAACATTGATGATGAGATGATGATGAGGAATTGATGAGATGTTCTAGAGAGAAATAACCTTTCTGCATTTTAATTCAACTGAAAGAATAGAGAACAGGTCCCAGATTAACAGTTAGACTTCAGCTCCAAGCAACGCTTCGTCTGACACACAAATGAATGTATATTAATTTATTATTAAATAGCGAATAAACCACAGAAATGAATCTGTTCAGATTTTAGTTGACCAAACACAGCTACTGTAAGTTCTGCCAGACTTTGTCCACTAGATGGCAGTATCACAGGGTAATGTGGTGAAGGTGAGTCTAATTGTTGTTTCATGACACTTTAAGACTTTCAGGAAAATGTTTTTATGAATTTTATCTCGACTTTTTCTACAGCTGCTGCTCAGACATTCATTACTGTAGATGTTCTCTCACATCATGACGGCAGGCTATTTAATATATTTTATCTATTTCAAAATAAAGGATATAAATAAAAGGATTAGGACAAGAATGACTAAAAAAAGTGAATAAATTAGGATTTATATTGGGACAAATATGAAATCCTGCCACATAATTGACTTTATTTATTATTAAATAATTTGCTCATTGTATCATTCCGTGCTCATTGTAGCGTCTTCGTCATATTCTTGTTGATTAATGTCAACAAATGAAATGCGTTTTTCTGTGAATATCTGAACCACCTCCTGATGTTTCTGCTCCACAGCTCCCACAGTCGAACCCACCGAGGTTGGAGGAAGCAGCGAGGTTAGAGGAAACCACCTTGGACTGAAAGTGGGTCTGGCAATCGGTGCTTTTCTGTTGGTGGTCGCTGGGGTTATTGTGATCATTAGAAAAATCCATCCATCCATCACCTGTCAAAATGACTCATTGTGAGCATGTTTTCTATTAATGCTCTTCCAAAACTAAGACTCAGCATTATTCAGGGTTCATACAGGCGCTTGAAATCCTTGAAATTATGCGACCATTTTGCCTTTAATGAAGTCTCAGAAAGCCTTGCTGCCACCCAGTGGGTTTGCTCCTTTATGTTATTACTGGTGTGTGAGCAGCAGACATAACCTGATTAAAAAAACACCATCTACTGGACTGGCAGTAGATGGTGGTAGAAGCAGACCTAGTATAGACCAGTAGAAGCAGACCTAGTATAAGCAGGTAACCTTGTCTCACTAGTTGTGAACATCTCCGTCAGCAGCATCCCAGGTGGTTGCTGTTTTAATGACACTACATACAAAACATGGTTGAAACGAGGACCAAATCCTCAAGTAGCTTCCTGCTACATATGCATGGAGGACATATGTGTGAGGGAATCTTAAATTTAAGCTAGTTTACAACTTTGCAGGTCAATTGCACAAACTGACTGTACTCAGTGGTCCCCAACCTTTATATCACTGCAGGACCGGACTGTGGCCTGGGGGTGGGGGGGACCGTCATGTCGGTGTGCCCGCTGAGACTCTCAAACTCAACAACATGCAGCTGCTCTGTTCTGCATATTTCTGCCGTTTTTTAAGGAGAAATATTGTGAGAGCCATGAGCTGCTCATTCTATACATATTTTGCGGCCTTCTATTTATACTTTTGGAACGGCGTCAGCGAACGCGCACTACTAGCAAGAGACAGCGTTCTCTCCCACAGCGTGTTGCTAAGCAACGCACAGCTGAACAGGTATGATTTTATGGGTGTATTCACACTTGCCACTTTTGGTCTGCTTTAAACGGACCAGAGTTCGTTTCCCCCCTTGGTCCGGACCTTTTGTGCAGGTGTGAATACACTCAAGCGAACCCTGGTCCGGACCAAACAACCGGACGGTGCGGTTCGCTTATGGTCTGAATACAAACCGGCCCGATCCGAGCCAACTACAAAAAGCGTACGTCTCTTTGGACATAAAAAGCCTCCGTAGCCGGTAGCAAAGGTGTGTGTTGTAAGGTAATCATACCTGATAAGCTGTGTTGCTTAGCAACGCTACTGGCTTGTTGTGGGACAAGGCCCGTAGAGAACGTCGGCGTTCAGCATGAATGAGCTGCTCTTCACCCTCACGATAATATTGCAGCTGTAATAACGGCATAAATATGCAGAACAGAGGTGCAGCACGCAGCACTTCTGCAGCTGTTTTCCTACATTTCCAGGTCTGTGCTCTGTCCCGCCCCCATCATTTCTGTCCAATGGGAACAATGATCGTCACCCGTGTGGCTTAGTTTACAAGTAATAGTTCACTTGCAAAAAGTACAATGTGAAAACAAACCGCACCAAATGAAAAAAATAAAGTTCGCTTTTGGTCCGGACCAAACAAGCGGACCAAAGGACATTCCTGGTGTAAATACACCCTATAACTTTATATACCTTTGATACCAGCGACAATGGCTTGTTGAGTTCGAAGAGACGTTTTGTTCCGTTTAAAGCGGACCAAAAGTAGCAGGAGTGAATCCACCTGCATCTTTATGAACATGCCTTTTATGAAGCTGCGGCACTATTTGTTGTCCCATCGTCTGAGAAAAACATGGTCCCGGTCTTCATTTGCCGTCTTCAGCACAAAACTCAGCCGTAATTTGGTCCAATGCTTCATCCATGGTTTAAAACTTTTTTTCGGGAAGCCATTGGGCTTAAAAAAACCAAATAATCCAACACGAGAAATTATTTTAAAAAACATACACGCTCAGCTGCATAATTGGTTCTGCCCTGTTTGAGCTCGATGTGGATTTTTGAAATACGCGCCGTTACGCATGTCCATAGCTAGAGTTTGGATGGGCCGAATGACGCCTCCTTTTCATCCTTGGAGCCAGTAGAATAAAGTTTTCTCCAAGTCTTTCACATCAGTCCCACCAGTCAGGAAGCAGAGGCCGAGACCTCCGGTGACTCCATTTTGTAGGGTGTGTTTACTTTCCGATTTAACTGCTTGTAGTTTTAACTGTGCTTGGTGTTCGTAGAAATAGTTTATGTCGGCTTTTAGCCAAGATTCTGATGGTCCAGCGGATGCCACACATGTCTGTGTTTAACTGAGGGAAGTTTGAGCAATAAACATAGGGGAAAAAAACCTGGAGCTTCCTCCGTTTGCGGGGGGTGAGGGTGGGGCCTAGGTTTAATTATTTCTTGTGCGGCTCGGTACCAATTGATCCACGGACCAGTACCGGTCCGCGGCCCGGGGGTTGGGGACCAGGACCACTGATCTAAAGAAACTAAAATGTGTAGCAACAAGTGGTTTAATGTAATGGTTTAATTACCAGAAAGTAACTGTGGCTCGGCCATGTTGTTATGCATGCTCTTCCTCTGGCTTTTGGGCCCCTTCTGCCGACATGTTCATTTCATATTAACGTTAAAACTTGAATTTTAATTAGTCGCACAGTATTTTAGAGGATTGATAGTCTCCTTGACATAGGAAACGCTGTGTGTGCCGCCGTTATGAAGCTCTATGAAGAAAAGGTGCACAGAGGTACAGACCACTCCGTAGTTTGGTGCTGGAAAAGTGGGAAAATGTACCTTGAAAATGCTTGAAAAGTGCTTGAATTTTATTGTGGGAAAAGTGTACAATCACGGATTTATCTATAAACAGCGAACATCTACAGATGTTCCTGTGGCTGGAAAACATGAGACACAACAGCTTTACCGTTTAAAATGTGATGATGGATGGATGGACCCGTGAACAAAGGTACATGTACTGTAATATAAACTCCTAAAGCCTGAGCCGAAAGACTCGAGGACCAAAGTCCATGGTAAAGATTTCATTTATTTTGCACTTTTATTGAAATTATAGCAGAAAATGTTTGCGAGGCAGAAAGCAGGAACCGTCTCCCTCTCATTCAGACGGCATTAAGCTCTGAGGAGCTTTTAAACCTCGGTCTGAATGTAACTGTCTGCTGAGCTGCTGTTCCTGTGGCCTTACTGCTGAATGGAGACTACAGCACACTTTCTATTGGAAGCTACTATCTGTCTGAGTTATTTAGAGTGAAGTTTAAAGTTCTTTAATTGTTATTTTAATGTGCATCATGTGAAACTTGCAGTATTACTGCAGCTGCTAGTCAAACGGAAAGCTTTACTAACCCGCCTCATAATGTTTTCATAGTTAAACTGTTATTTTAAATGTTTACCAGCCGACATCGTATGATGATGTTAAGAGTCAAGCTGTATTTATATTCCTTAGATTAACGTTTTCTATTTGAAGCCATATTTCTAAGATAATAAAATGACTTTTTATCAGATTTCTGGGTTTGATTCTGTATGACTTTAACACACCTGTAACACACATCCATCCATCTTCTCCAGCCTGGAGAACCACCCAGAACCTTCTGGGATCTGCGGGGTTCATGCAGCCTGGAGAACCACCCAGAACCTTCTGGGATCTGCGGGGTTCATGCAGCCTGGAGAACCACCCAGAACCTTCTGGGATCTGCGGGGTTCATGCAGCCTGGAGAACCACGCAGAACCTTCTGGGATCTGCGGGGTTCATGCAGCCTGGAGAACCACCCAGAACCTTCTGGGATCTGGTTTTCTGGGTTCTCATCAGACTCTGCTGGAACATGAAGCCCAGGAGGGGTACTTAGATGAACATTTCAGACCTGGAGGTTCTGTTTAAACGTTTAGCGGCTATGTTTAGTTTATTAAATCGTTTCCGAGCCCAGAACCAGATCCAGCAGAACCCAGGTGTCGTCTTCTTCCTGTGATTCCAGCCCTGCTGAGTTTATGTCTGAGAGGGACCAGCTTATTGAGGAAACCGGATCAGTGTTCTGCTGTTTCCATCCTCTTTACTGGTCCTAACCTGTGGTTGTGGACCACCAGCAGGCTCCACCACCATCAGGCTCCACCTCTCAGTCATTTTTCGGTTCATAAATCCTTTGCCCTAATGCCTAAACCTTAAACACTCATCACACTCAAGTCTGCGCTGATTCAATTACATACAGCTTATTATTCTATGTGCAGACATGGACCAGAGAAGAACCTGGGTTAGTTTCCCCTTTATGCTCGCACCAAGCAGACAGAACATCATGCAGAGGGTGTTGGAGCAGGCTTCAGAGAGGTGGAGAGAGTCTTCAGCTATGCACGATTGGACTGATGTCATGTCACTGTAAAATCTGCTGTGGCGCCCCCTACAGACTGCAGATTAAAGAACTTTTTGAAAGGATTCTCAAACGTTGGAGTTCATGCAGACCTTAGCTGCAAATAAAGTTTCTTCTGAATAAAACTGTGAAGTAACAACCTAAACATTTTCATCTTCCTGTAAAGCTACTCAGACAGACCAGCCAGAGTGAATTCCTTCCTCCATTCTGATGTTTTACTCTTTTATAATCTAAAATCAAATCTTATCAGCATCGAGTGAAACTCTTCCTCTGACCTCTTCGACTGTAGCTGCCAGTTTCCTCTACATCACTGTGGGGTTAGATGTTAAATGTGACACTGGAAAGGTAAAACATCAGGAAACATCGTCTGTAAAGATTGAAGATTGGCATAAAAAGCTTCAAAGACTGATGTTAGATTAGAAAATATCCTGATGATTGAAATACAATCTGCTTTTTCCTAAGAACTGCAGCACTTCAGTAGAAAGGAAGCGAGTAGGTGGGGGATTTTTTGTGTTTCGGTGGTTGTCATAGTGACGGGTTCAGTTAATGCTTTAAGATTTCAAGCTGACCTTGTGGGCTGTCTACTCAGTCTGGATCTTCCTGTTTCCTCTGAATCCTCAGTGAGAAATAAGGGAGGAGGTCCTTTCTGGATAAAACTCCCACTTTGTGATCAGTCACTGTTGAATTATTGTTGTTTACAGATTTAAACCACTAGAGGGAGCGTTCACGCTTCACGTTTACGTCACCCTAGTTACCAACAGTGTGCGCCGCCATTAAACAGTGTTGTTCCATAAAGTGTTTGAACGTGTGTGACTGAAACATGAGAATTAAGATGAAAAATGTATAAACGAGAAGCTGCTTATGGTTGTATTTAGTTATTTATCCTAGACAAAGAAGTCCTGCAGCATTTTTCTTCCTGCTGTCTCAGTGGCAGCTACAGGGAGAGCTAAGAGGGATCCAAATTATCTGAAAGATTAGGAAAATATAGAAAACAAATACATCAGAAATCAGACTTATGAGCAAACAGTGCATTGATTTCATCTATGACTGTCTTGTATTGAGCTCCATTATTCTTCTCATCAACCCTGAAGAGTCCCTGATGCTGCTGAAGAAAAGCAGGCCCACAGCATGATGCTGCCAGCAATTTACATTCTCATTTCCCAAGTGAATAAAAAGGGAAACTGAAAGAAAATTGACAGAATATAAAGAAAAAAAACGGTCTAAGATTTATTTAGATTTTCCAGATAAAATATAAGATACAGAATGAATACAGTGTCAGATGTTTACATACTTTTATCACAGACATGAATGTCTGTTAATTGTGATCCTGTTTCCAGGGTTGAATGATTTTATAACATAGAACCGCAGTGATTATAAACAAGGATTGAGGGCACCAGTTTAAATGTACCATGGATTTTCTCTAAAATAGACAGCGTCAAAGTTATACATTTAGGCTCCAAAGTAAACATACACCTCCACTAATATTTGGTTAAATCTCACAGCAGGTTGTAGAGAACATGAAGCCAGGATTTTCCCATCTGCCCCAGCCAATCAAGCTCAGATGAAAGGAAATGGGTCAGGATGTTCAGGAACAACCCAGGAACCAGCAAGGCTAGAAGCCGTCATAAACTGTTCATTGTTCACACTTCTAAGGCTGACACCCCGAGCTGGACTGAAACGTGCTGCTGTCTGCATGGAAGAGCCAAATGCTTGCAGGAGAAAAGTTTTATGATCAGACGACAGAAACATCGAGCCGATTGGCCACAACGACAACAAACATGTTTAGGAAGGTCAAGATGTGGCTTTCAAACTGCAACATATTAAAAACAACTGTTAAGCATGGTGGTGGGAGCATCATGCTGTGGCCTTCGCTCCCAGTGGTGCTGGTGAACTGAAGTGGATAGAATAATGAAGAAGAAGGAGTACTTTGAAGTTCTTTAAGTTCAGCTGAGACGAGCAGCTAGACGGTTGAGACCTGGACACACCTGCTTGTTTCAGCAGAACATTGAGCCCAAACACATCAGAACTGATCGGAGCGGATTAATCACGTCAGGCTTCTGGAGAGCCCCTGATCTCACTTATATTTGAACATGGTCCAGTATCAATCCAGGACGTAGCAGCTTGGTGATGGCTACAAAGGTCTGATTATGCAATTTGCAGAGGAGCATTTAACCAAATGTTAGTGTATAAATTTAAGCCTGTATGTATAAGTTTGACCTTACGGAGTAAAGAAGTTCAAATTCAATAAATAGCAACGATTTCCTGCAGTAAATGCCTTTCTTGTCTTATTTACAGCCCTTTGTGTATTTTATTATTTCCTCCTGGTAAAGGAATTGAGGATCTCTGGTTTTTCATGTAAACAGCAGCACGTTATCAGTGTAAAGCTGACTTAGATGAGCCTGCACAGTTTTAAAAGCAGATTATATAACAGCGTGATCTTTATTTTTACACATGGATGCTTTTTCTGCATTTGTCTTATTGCATTAAATGATGATTTTGGTTTTAACAGAATCTGAGGTCACAGTGTAACTTGATGTGTTATCTGCTTCGCATCGCTGAGCAACAACAGAGCCGACAACAACAGAGGCAGTGGTTTCCTCACCTACGACTGGAAACCAGTTCCGGTGAATGTGATGTCATGGTCTGATCCCAGTGAGGTAGATCTAACACACTGATAAAAAGTGAAAACCAGTTGAAGGAAGCTGCTGGAGATCACTGGTTGACTCTGGGGCTGTTTAATGAGGAGTAGACCACATCTGGGTCCGGTTGACTCTCTGGAAGCACAAACACACAGATTCTGTTGGAGTCGGTTCTGCAACACTGGACCCACATGAAAACCTGATAAGCTGGTGTGTATAAAGGACCAATGTGTGCTGAGAAAGACTCACTTAGCTGTGTGAAGAAAACATCCAGAGTTTTATGCTAAACAAAACAAACGTTTTCCTCTGTTTTTCCTGTTTTTATGAATTCTGAGGACGGCTCCTCTGCAGTAGTTCAAACCTGTTACTGATGTTGACTTTAAGAGAAGAAACATTCAGAAATCCTGATTTTTAGATATATTGGTCATGGACCTGTATGGTGTACGGAGTCGGGGGCCCTTTATTAGGGGCCATGTGATCTCTGTACAAGCGAAGCAGGAGTTTGGTCCGCATTGCCGGCACTAAGTCGGACCTGTTCCAGGTGCATGTTGGACCCCGGCAGGGCTGACCTTTGTCACCGGTCCTGTTCATAACTTTTATGGAGGCGGTCTGGTTTGGCAACCAGTTGATTTCGTCTCTTCTTTTCACCACATCATCTGCAAAAAGATGACACATCTGAACTCAGAGATAGGGTGAAGAGCTCGGAGTAGAGCCTCTGCTCCTCCACATCGAGAGGAGTCAGTTGAGGTGGGACTATGTCTCTCGGCTGGCCTGGGAACGCCTTGGGCTCCCCCCGGAGGAGCTGGAGGAGGTGTCTGGGTAGAGGGACGTCTGGCTTGTCTCTACTGAGTCTGCTGCCCCCGCGACCCGGTTCTGGGTGTAGCAGAAGACGACGTGTACGAGGGACTCATGGACCACTTTTGGTTGATGGACTGGAGACCTCTCCCCCACTGACTGCTGAAGATAGGCACCTGCCCCTCATGACCCTGCAAGGGTACGTGGGTATAGACGATGGACGGACAGGGTTTTTTTCTTGAAACTCCGCCCTCTTTAGTCCTGATGATCGCATGTAATTTTAACTATAATTCATAAATAAAACACATTTATTTCTCGCCAGAAGAAAAGGAGGCATTCAGAGTTAGCGGGCCGGACCAGCAGTTAGACTAGCCTGGTCCATATGCAGAACAATGACGGGTATGCAGATGATCTACGAGGAGCTGGCGCACCACCTGAGGCAGCGGGTTTGGAGTAAAGGTCATTAAAGGCAGTAACCAAAGCGTCTGACAGTGGAGAAGGTCAGCAGAAAAGGAGGAGGCCTTTTAAACACGTCAAACAACTTGATTAACACCTGATGGATGTTGATAAGGGCGAGGTTGTGGGTGGAGCATATCCTGCAGATGTGGACCTGATGTTACTAATGGACTCATGGTTTGTTAGTGAGAGTTAGGTACTTCAGCCACTTTGATCCTGTCCCTGGTTTGGACTTTTAGCTTCAGCATCCTGAAGAAATTAACATTTTGCTAAATGAAGATGCTAAGAGTGAGATCGACACCAAGGCTCAGCTACTTCTAATCTTTCAACAGAACATCACTTCACAAAACCTCCAAAATAATCCTTTAAGGCACCACCACACACCTGATCTTCTTGCACCATCTTGTTAAAAGTACGTGTCAGGAACCAGAGCACAGGGCAACCCACAACCAGGCCAGCACAAATTGCAACACGTCATCAACTACGAGGCATCCTGTCTGCTGACCATCATGCATCTGGTGTGTCTCACACCTTTCCCGTCTGTCTCACTCTGCCCACACAAACATCACTGCACAGCAAAGTACTGAGATGCTACAGAAAACCTTGTTTTTTAGAAGCTACCCTGTAAACTCTACCGCTCCACCAGTGACTCCACAATTCATGACGTGCTTTTAAATGTGCCAGCTGCTTGCAAATCGAATCATCTTCAGACTCATCACTGGTCTGTACAGGGACCCAGGTGGGTCCAAACTGGACCTGATCAAGCTGGGTCCTGAACTGTTTTTGTCAAACAATACATTTTAAAACAATGATAAAAATTGATGAAATTGTATGAGCGAAGGAATAAGGGACAGAAGGAGACTGACTGGAGGTTAGAGCAGGATGTTGACACATAAGCAGGTGGTAAAATGTTCAGAGAAGTCTGGTATCTGTCACAATCTGATGATTAATGGTGCAGATGTCCAAAAGAAGGAACATGAACCCTTCAGCTTTTTCCTGTTGAACAGAAATATTTTGGACCAGAAACAGCATCAGGTTTTCAGTTTTTTTCTCATCTCAACACCTGCCCAGCTAATCCCTAAATATAAATCATGGAAATGTGTGTAAAGCTGAGAGGAGGAAGTCAAAGGCTTCTCACCTCTATCAGTCCCAATTCACACGTTTCACCACAGAGAAGAAAAACGTCCACTTTTAGTAGCAATGGCCAGAATCAGCAACAACAAAAGAGAAGCATAAATGTTGTCAGACAGTCAGCACCGTCTGCAGGAGGAAGCTGAACTTCTACTTTTTCATCTAAAAAAAATCTCTCAGAAAATGTAATGTTGAGGGCAGGAATTAAAGCATGGCTGTTTACTGCCAGGGGTCATTTTATCTGCAGGATTATTCTCGCCTGCCACCATTGAACCGTGATTAATTGTCAAAGTAGAGCAACGTCCTGTTTATTTTCAAAATGTGGCTTCAAACTTCTAATTTTATCTGCCTTTTTGACTCAAAAAGCATCTGATCAGGGAGATTTAATCATCCCTAACTGACTCTGAGTTGATTGTTTCAGTGACAAACTCAAAGTTTGCTGTAAAATAATAATCAGATTCTGTTTTGCTAATGCCACCAGCCTTGCTCAGCCTCCCTCAGCCCACATGCAGCTGTTTGCTGTGGATACTGACTTCTAACAGGTTAAAAGGTGTTTTTCATTTCTCTCTAGCTACTGATTGACTGACATGGACCGGCTACATCCAGGGGCACCGAGCTCCAGCCCAACCTTTGGATGCATCCCTGCTCCAACACACCTGCATTAAATGGCTGAATTCCCTCCTGCGGACGAGGCATTCATTTGATTCAGGTGTGTTGGGCAGGGGTGCGCCTGACGACTGCAGGATAGTGGATCTGCAAACATTATAAAGGAGAAATTACTGGAAACTACTGGAAAAATGGTAAAAACTCATGTAGGTCCAGATGGAACCTTCATTCACATAATGAAGTGGTGGCCTCACAGACCGGGTCCATTACTAACACAGATAAGAGTTTTAGCCCATAAATTTAAAGCTTAAACATGTCGACCAAACCAGGTTTATTTTTAACAAAAGCACTTTTCATAATTTTCAACCTGTTTTTATTTTCCTCCATTCTCTAAACTTCCTGAAGAAGAATTTATATAATCAGCTTAGTGGACGAAGAGGCTTTCGACCTTGTTGAAAGGCCGTAACTACAGGGGTTGGACAATGAAACTGAAACACCTGTCATTTTAGTGTGGGAGGTTTCATGGCTAAATTGGACCAGCCTGGTAGCCATTTTCTTTTTGATTGCACATTGCCCCAGTAAGACCCAGGATTTGGTGGGGTTTAAATTAGCAGGGTAAAAAGCCATTTTTTGCCCCAAAATATTGAAAGACAAAACATTAGGGGTGACAAAACCAAAGATTTAAAAAAAGAGGAAAAATTTGGGGGTTTGTGAAACGCCCTTGCGGGCCGATCGGGTGGCCAAGACAGAAAAGTCTTTGGATGTATCAAGACCCAAAGGTTACCCCAGGGAAAGGTCAGCATCCCAACCAAAAAGGCCAAACCAACATCCAACCGGATTAACGGGTTGGACGCAAGAGGGAAGCTTTCTAAAAGGGGAAATTTTCGGGTGCAAAACCCGGATTTTTTCCCAAAAAAAACTTTAAAACCCCGGCTCCCCAAAATCACGGCAAAAAAAAGTGCCCTCAACTCTCCTTTTTTCCACCAGAACGCCCCGGGGGGGCTCCACAGGGTCAATATACACGGCCGGGGTTTGCAAATAGCCAAACCGGCACCCAGGCTAAATGCCAAACATCGGTTTAAAAGGGGCGCAAGGACCGCAAATCTTGGGCTGTGAAAATGGGGAAACATGTATTGTTCTCTGATGGGGCCCAACCTTTACTTTTTCCCCCCACCCGGGGGGGAGAAAGGGTTTTGGAGAAGCCCAAAAGGGGTACCCCCCAGACTGTTGATGCCAAGGGAACCCAGGGGGGTGGATCGGGTGAGGGTTTGGGCTCCCCAAAAATCAGGCATTCCCTTGGCCCAATATTGTGCTGAGGGGGGGCGCGTCATTTCCCAAAGGCCTACCGAACCATTCTTAAGGCCCAATGGCCCCCAAAAGGGTTTCAAAATTGTCCGGGAAGGGCCCGGTGCCGGTATCAGGATGAAAATGCCCCAAATAAAACACAGCAAGCTGGTGAAAGTTTGGTTTTTGGATGAACATGGGGAAGTGAGAACCATCTCCCATGGCCTGCACAGTCCCCCCAGTTTCCAAAATTTATTTTGGGAGCCACTTTGGGGGGGTTTTTGGGGGAGCGAGCAGGAAACTTTTTTCCTCCACCGGGTAAACGTAGTGACCGGGGCCAATTTTTCCCTGAAAAGAAAAATGGTTTAAAAATCCCTCTGACAACTGTGAAGGTTTGGGATTTTGTCTTCCCAAGACAAAATTGACGCTGTTTTGGGCCCGCAAAAGGGGGCCCCCCACACCTTTCTAATAAATTATTTTTGGTCTAAAACCAGTGTTTCAGTTTCTTTTGTCCCCCCCTGTTTTTTAAACCCTTTGAAAAAGTTAAAACTGGGTTTATAAAGTGGGGTTTTATGGTCTGAATTATAATGCGATAACCCCTGAGCCAGGATACTGACTAACCAGACTCTCTGAACTCCATTCATGGGCAGAACGCAGGGACGCTTACTTGGCCCTCTAGTCTTTACTCTAGCCATAGAGCCACAGAAACCATCCGATTCAGAAATAAAAAAGGGCCCTGGGGAAATGAAAGCTACTCTACAACAGATTAGGGGCCAAAGTGTTTGATTTTCCCTCCCATAATCTGCGGGAAAAAAATTTGAAAAAAAAAAACCGGGTGTTACCCCTTCTGAGGAAACAAAGATGGACAGATCTTCATCTGAAGAGAATTATGTTCATGTTAAAGAAACAAGCAGAGGGACTTGAAGAATATTTGGCAACACTTAGTCTCTCAGTAGAGATAACAACTGAAATGAGGAAGGCGGGGGTTGATGAAAAGTTCTTTAATGCTTATATGGACCCATATTAGTGCATGTATTTCCTATTATTACTATCCATACCATGCAGGTTGCCTCATTCTGTCGCTGCTTTAAGCCTTGCTTCATTTTTCTGGTGAAACATCACAGTTCAAATTTCCGTTTTGGAGGGAAAGGGTTTTTTACAAACCACTTTTAAAAATTTGGAAAACCATGTAATGAAGCTTCCCCAAAGACAGTTTGTATATTCTGCTATGTGTAGGAGCTGCCTCCCATTCAACACACCACCACTGTCTTAAGTTAGCTTGACACTGTTTAAACCCCCAAATGTCTCACTTTAGTAGTACTTCATGTTTCTTCCTTGGTTTAATTATCTACAGTAAAACTTTATTGCCTCCCTCTGGGTGCTAAAGAGGCTTTAACAGCAAAAATGATCATTCAGCTGCTAGAAATATGAATGTGCTGTGCATGAAGAGCAGCTGGAGACTGAAACTTCACATTTGATGTCCGGCCAAATATTAAATTTCCCCGCGAATTTTTAACCGCATTAGGCCTTATACTTAAATTTTGGGGCCTACTACAGAACACTGCGAAATCGTGAAATTGTAACTAGGAAAATCATTGAAGACAAACCCCCTTTTTTGCTGACCCGTTTTCCCTTGTCTCCCCTGGGGTTGAGCACCACGGGACCGCTGAGACGCCGGGCTGAGCTTCAGGGGTTTCCCAAAGTTCATCGATAAAAGCGGGAAAAAAAACCTGTTAATCAAAAAAAACCCAGGAAAAACGCCCGACCCCCAAGGGAAAGGGAAACAGGGGTAAACAAAAACCGGTTTCCCCCCATTTTTTTTTGGACCACCATCAACTTCCTGTTTAGGAGGAAGGAACCAGAGGAACTTTATTTCACCTTCCAGCTGGACCAATAGTGTTTTGGGAGTTTCCCTTCATTTTTTTTTAGGGTTTAATTAAAATAGGAGGGGGCCTTTGGGGCAACGGGGACGGGGGGAGGATGCACGTTTTTCCCAAAGGTTTTAAACGTTACAGGTTCAAAACCACATAAAGTCCTACGGCTAAAGGCTTCTCAAGGAAATGAAAAACAATTTATGTTATGTCTGTCCCAGTAGTGTTATTTATTGACCAATTAGGGACGTCTTGCTTTAAATGTGACAGGAAATCAGACCTGAGACTTATTAATTTGTTTAAGGCATTTTCATATTAATATAAGCTGTGAACAGCCTTATAAATACGTTCCTCTTTGGTTGTCTGCAGGAACAGAGAAGTCTCTGCTTTATCTCCTTTTGGTTTCTTGCACAAAAACACCACAAATAAAAAAATAAACAGAACCATGTGGTTCCAGAAAGGAGGAAAAGTCCCACATTAAGCAAGCTGTCTACAGAAGAAAAGTTTTTACCTCTGGTCTTTGACTTCTCCTTCTTGTTCTTGATGACTATCTCTCCCCCAAATCACTTTCCCCTGTTCTCCCCCGGGTGAGTAGCCCGGGAGCCCGGAAACGGGCGCCTGTGAAATGCCCAAAAATCCCCATTTACTTTCTTCATACAAGCGCCCCCTTTTAAGAACAAGAAAAAACCCAAAGCAGAAGAAACACCATTCTGTTAAATTCTATTTATAATCAAAATTACAGCAGCAAACGTCGGATTAAAGGTAGAAAATATTGGCATTTGCGTTTTAAATATCTGAGCTTTGACAGTGAACAGTGAAGCAGCCTGTATTTAACAGCTCAGGCTTTTTGTTTCTGTCCTGCAGAGCAACATGTTCAGAAACAGGAAACTGGACGCCTGCAGAGATGTTAGAGTCCAGCATGAAGATCTGCTGAAAAACACACCAACCAAAGACTCAGTGAGCTTTATTTGCCTCATTTAAGCTTAAATGAAAGCATCTATAAAAGATGATCTGAGTAAAGCTGATCTGAGTAAATTATATTATTAACAGGAATATTTTCTTCTTTCTAATGTTATGCTTAAACAGATTTTATTCCTGTAAAATAAATGTTTTTATTATTCTACAATTTCCATAGAGGAACTAACTCTCCTTACTCTGTTCATCATTTCCCATATTGCTGTTGTTTAATTAATATTCCTTTCAGTTCCCATAATGTTTGCATCAGAGATCTATTTTTGTTTCGTTCGACTGAGAAACTGCTGACACCGTAGCAAATAGTTTTCTACGGTGTCAGCAGTTTCATGCATTTTCAACTGCGACCCGGATGAACTGATTCAATTAAGCTAATTAAATTTGAACGTATCAGGTGATGTGTTTTTGTATACTGGGGGGGGGGCGTGGCTTAAAGAGATTAATGCGTATATATTTACTATAATCATCAGGCAGCTTCTGTTCCTCAGGGAAAATGGACCAAAGGAAATGAACTGAGTCACAAATGATCAGGCGTCTTTCAGAAGGACGCAGCATTCCTAAAAGTGCCAAGATATCGGGGCGAGATCACAGAACCATCAAACATTTTGATGTGAATGGTCAACAGGGTCACAAGAGACATGATGAGGAGGAGTCACCGATCACCTCTGAAACAGAAGAATCAAACGTGAAGCTACCAGGAACCCATTCGCCTCCAGTGCTGTCATATTTCAGACCCGCGACCAACCAGTAGAACCCAGTAGAACCAGGTGTTCAAGGCTGAGAGACTGGGACAAGGTATGAAAGACTGAAACCCCATCAGTCCTGAACAAGACAAATAATGTGAAACATTCAGAATGGACCAAAGGTCTGATGAGATGAGAGGAACTCTTAATGGACCGGAAAGGTTGTGCAGAACTTCGGTCCAGATGTTTGAATGGAGGCTATGTTGGTCATCATTCCCACTTTGACAGATAAAAATAAGGCGAGGGAGGTTTATTTCTTTTACACGTTTCAGAAACAAGATAATTCAAAGTGCTTTCCATGATGAAAAAGCGACATGGCAGTGGCATGATAAAAGAAAGAAAAGTTGGACTACAGACTGAATGAATGCAGTCGATGCTTTTAGAACCATATTTTCTTAACCCTCGAGGCACCTTGGTGAACCAAACCTACTTTCTGATTAACTGGTTTCTTTGATTGTCAATATCTCAGTCAGCTTAAAGGTCAGTTTTTGAAACTTGGCCAGGATTTGCTTTTTAGTTTTATTTTGAAAGTATCTTTTTGTTTTCCCAGTATGTAGAATGAGAGCTACGCATTTTGCATTCACTCCTTCGGTACCGATTTGTTCCCATTGACTCAAATTATAACCACATATTTTTGATGCACTATAATCCTGGCATTTTCTAATAACTTCCCCAAGAGCACCAAAATAATCTGAGCCTCTTCTAAAAAAATACAGGGAAAACTGGTTTTAGGTGTGATGACCCCCCATAAATTACCACAGGAACCATTGCTCCTTCACATGTAGTCTCAATGGGGGACATGGTTCTCTAACCTTTCAAAATGCACAACAAAAAATATTTAACAAGACAAAAATAGTCTTGGTGTGTTGGGGATGATATAAAGGAGTGGTTTAGTATGTATGTTAATGCATGTAATTTGAAGAATCAAAAGCCAAGTTGGCTTAGTTCATGTTTTCTTTATCAAGACAGAGACTCCTTTCCTACTGGATGTGTGGCAGATCACGTTTATGCAGGTTCATCTTCTGTGACAAAAGTTTGCAGCCTGCAGTTTGCAGACATTTCTCCGGGATGCAGTCATGAGGAGAAGACTAACTCCAGAGAAGGATGATGCAGCCTGAGGAGAGCGCAGAAGGGTTTTCTGAGGAGGATATTAGCAGCAGTGAGAATTCATCTGAGGGGCAGGAGGGATCAGTGGAGGAATGGCTTCCTGACTTAGGGGGACCCTGCAGCTCAGAGGAGAATTAAATGTCTAGGAGCATGACGAAGAAGAAGAAGAACATGAAGAAGAAGAAATAATAGAGGATGTGAGATCTCAATGGAGATGGAAAAATTGGGAATTCCTTTGGTCTTCCAGACATGAGGAGGCCCTGCAATACTTTCCTCCTCCTATCTTGACTCCAGGACCACCTCACTTCCCACTTGCCAGAATCAGCCGCCCAGAGACTGCATCTCGCAGCTAATTCTACACCTTACAGACCTGTTGGTTTGTGAATGAACCCCAGCCAGGACCTTCCAGAAAGCGGAGAAAACACTGTCTCCGCTTTCTGGGAGATTCTGTGTGCGTCAAATGTGGAGCACATGCATCTTACCATAATCTGTATTTTATTATTTCAGTCATGAATGGATGGCAAAAATCCTAAAAAAATATGAAGAAAATAAAAAGCTTAATATCTGTGGTTTAGTCTGAAGGTATTGAAACGATTCTATGCTGTGAAGGTGAAACATTTTTCTTACACATCGAGATTTCCCGTTTAGTCCCAAACTCTAACCTCGTCTACGAGTCTCATCCATAGCAAACACAGAACCTGAGTCCAGTTAAAATGTTAAACTAGGTGGACCTCTCTCACTTATCTCCATGTCTCCTCTTTTTATTCCCACCACCTGCTCCATTCTTGTCATTGTATAACAACTATGCACCAAACACTGAACAGAATGTGATTCCACTGCATCAGGCAGAGCTTTGGTCCCTACAAGGACTACTGGACTTCCCCGGTTTTTTTGGGGGGGGCCCCCCCAGGCCATCCAGTATGTCATAATAAAATTTGGGTTCACCCGGGGACACACAAGCCACAACCACACAAAACCCAACAGTTGCCCAATACTCTAACCTTATTGTGACATTAACACACACCTAACTGGTAGCATTAGAACCTTTCTCTCCTAATTAGGACCCGTTTCTGGTCCATCTGGACACCAGTGGATATATTTAGATGATTGATTACGCCAGAAAACAAGAAAACATGAACGTAATCACCATTATCTTTTCCTGCTTTGCTTTTCCGTTGTTTACTCTGGGATATTTTGATGTCACCGTATGTGATTTCATCCTCTTCTCTTCTTCCTTTGTTGCCTGAAATGAACCCAAAGTAATGATGAAGCTGTTCCAGGAACATCTAAAAACCATCTGTCTATGAAATGCAGGCATTTGTTTTAACCAAGATGTTTGTCTCACCTTTAGGTTTGCTGTGAGCACGTTGTCTCACCAGTACAACCAGTACAACCAGGAAAACCAAAACACAAGCAGCTGCGATGAGAGGCAACACTACGAGAAGATTGGAGTGAGAACCTGAGCCAGATTTGTCTGTAGAGACAGAGATGTTTGGTGGGTTTCTCTAGAAGAAGTAACTGTCTGGTTGATCAACACTCAGACAGCTGAAGGGTTATTTTAACCTCCTCACCTGTGGAAGAGGTTGTGACGGGTGGAGAAGAGGTTGGAGGTTTCTCTATAATAAAGATGGTTGATGAAAGGACTAGACACATATTGGATTCTCAGACATTATCAGCGAGTTTATTTGTGAGGGGGTGACCTCTGACCTGAGACAGAGATCCAGCTGGATGGAGACTCTCCATGACCCCTGATGTTACACTTGTAGAGGCCTTCATCAGAGCTGGTCACATGGTGGAGGGTCATGTGACCTGCAGGCTCAGTCCTGATGAGGGAGCCCTCTTTAATGGAAAGCAGCTGGGGGGTTGGAGGGAAAATTTTGTTTTCCAGCTCAGAGTGACGTCATCTCCCCCCCCCCCATCACCGGGGGGAAAAGGACTCTGCAGGATCACTGGATCCCCCCAACACAGAGGAAAAAAACTACAGCATTTCATCCATTTCCACACAGCTTCATCAACACTAACTCCCCAGTCTGATCTTACCAGAGACAGTGAGCTGGATGCTGCTGCTGGCTGCTCCCTCTCGGACTCAACCCATACACCCCCCCTTTTCATCTGTCAGTATAGCGCTGATGGTGCAAGGGAAACCAGCTTGGGTTTGCCCCTTTTTCCACACTGAGGTTTCCCGGGTTTCCCTGGTTGTGTTTCTCCTCCCCCCGTCCAACCCCAGAGCTGTTGTCCTCCTCACAGCTCAGAGATACAGAGTCTCCTTCAAAGAACTGAGATCTGCTGGGACTCACAGTCAGACCAGCTGGGAGGACTGGAATGGTAGCAAAAGATAAATAATGCAGCACTTGTACTTCATTTGTTCTGAACGAACTGATCCTGATGTAGAAAAACCCTTAAGATATTTAAAATATGTTAAGATTACAAACCTTGACTAGATGTCCAGCACAGCAGTGACGTCAGAACTGAAATGAAATTCATCTCAAGTTTTGTTATAAAAAAAAAAGTGACCATCGTATTAACTGAGTTCTCCACATACATTGATATAGTACATTTCAATTATTTTTCAAAATTCCTGTAAAAATCTTTCAATTTAAAGATTTGTTTGTAGACATTTATGTTTGTTTTGAAATATTAAAGCTAACCCAACCCAGTCTTACAGTACGTGGCTTGGCGGTTTCACCTTTGCTCACAATTGTCTGTTTTCTGCTTGATGTTTTGTGTTAGGGCTTCACTTTCCTGCTGTTATTCTGAGTTTGCTATGACAGGATTATAATTTTCTTTGCTCCATATTTAGACCAAATACAATGGAACTGATTTTAATATCCTGACTTTGAATATACATGATGTTCAGACCAAGGTTTCTGCTCATATCATGTTTTAGTTATCAATAAACAAGCAAACAATAAACAGACAATAAGTCTTTACTTACAGAGCAGACATCGTGGAGATGTTTCCGTCATTGCTGCTATGACAGACTTGACCAGTTTACCCGTTGTGTGTTTCAGACAGAAGTAGGATCCGCCCTCTTCCTCTGCATGTGTTTTTTTTATTTTTAGCTTTTTTTCCCAAAATGTAAAACCCCGACAGAACACAATTTCCCTTTTTTTCCCAAAAAAAGGTAATGCCCCCCCAAAATTTTTCCCCACACATCCTTGGCCCTTTGGGGTGTCCAAACTAAAGCCTTTTTCAATTTCTACTAAAATATTAAGTGATATTAAGCTCCCGTAGCTCTAAACATTGAATGTAGAGGGGATTAAAATGTAAAATCTTATGCATCTTCAGTGAATTGTTTCTAGATGCCATTTTAAAGCAGAATAGGATAGATAAGCACCTGACACCAGGCTAAAAAAGGGGAGCAAACAAAACTCTAGTAAACCCGTCTGTACACTTTACAATCCATCCATCCATCTGTCGTCTACACCTGCTTATCCTTGCAGGGTTGAAGGGGGGATGGTGCCAATCCCTAGCAGTCACTGGGCGAGAGGTAGACCCTGGACAGGTCACCAGTCCATCAAAGAGCAAGCATTCATGTCTAGCTGCAGGTTAAAGTAACCACTTAACCTGAAAGTCGTGTTTTTGGACTGTTGGGGGGAGGCTGGAGTACCTGAAGGGAAGCCAAGCTTGGGGAGAACATGCACAAAGACCCCAGGCTGCGATTTGAACCCAGGATCTTCTAGTTACAATGCAGCAGCGCTACCAACCATGCCATCAAGCGGGCACCTTTACAATCCTGGCATGATATGTTGGACTTTGTGTTCACTGTGTTATTTAGTTACCTTTCATGCATTTAGAGATGTGGTCTTTAGTTTCTGAGTGTTTCATTTGCTGTTTCTCGTTCTATTTTTGTTAGTTAGTCCTTTCTGCTCTCTTTACTTCCTTTTTCTCTCTCTCTACCTCTGATTTTCTCTGTCTCCCTTTGTCTTTATATTTCATTCCTTCTAATGTTCAGTTGTGTTCAGTTTTTAATTGTTTCTAGTTACAGTTCTCTCTGTGTTTAGTTTCTGTTCCACCATTCATTCCATTAGACTCTTCTGTTCTCGGGTTTTTCATGAAGCTTCATCCTCTTTGTTTATAGTCACTACCTGTGACTTGTTCCGCTGACCACCTGTTCTCAGTATATATTCCCCTCTGCTCCATTCTGTCTCTGCTCATTTGTTCTTTTATTACCACTTGTGCTTCTGGATTTTGGATTTTTGTCTGGCAGCTAGTGATGGTCGAATGAAGCTTTCTGAAAGCTGGTATTAATAAAAGCTTTCTTACTGGAAGCTTTTCAACACGGACCTCTGGTGGCCAAAGGTATGAAGAGCGGCTTGAATGTCAGTCAGTCAGTCATTTTCTACCACTTCTTCCATAGTGGGTCGCGGGAGAGCTGGTTCCTATCTCCAGCAGTCTATGAGCGAGAGGCGGGGTAACCCTGGACAGGTTGCCAGTCCATCGCAGGGCAACACACAAACACTCATTCATACCCCTAAGGGCAATTTAGAGTGACCAATTAACCCAGCTTGAATGTACAATGTATAATAAGCTGCTTCATTATGATTGCCCTCATTCTTCAAACTGGTTCCAGTGCTAAACTGGTGATAGTGCTTGCTTAGCACCAGGTTGTGGTGTTTCCATCACCACAAGCTCTGATTTAAGCATGAATAAAGTGGTTCTTAAATCCTGCTGTTGTTGTTGTATTTAACTTTTATTTTCTAGGACTGTTGGTGCCAATGAGAGATCAGCAAATTGGGCTCGTGTGGCGTTAACGAAAAAGCGTAAATACATTATGGTTGTGAAATGACATTTGCAGGAATAATGTTTTTCCTCAATCAGTTAATGTGTCTCTAGATTGTGATCTTCCACAAACACTCAAAATCAAACAGAGGGAGGATCAAACATTGATTGGAAGTCTACATTCTCTATTAAACTGTGTTTTTGTTAGAGACAAAGCATTCAGTGCTCTTGTACAGTTTTTCCTTCTCTGTATAGGAAACCTCTCCAGGTTTAGGTTGAAAAGATGTTTCTCACATGGACAATAAAATCTACATCAAACATATCTTGAGTTCATAAATGTCTGATCTGTTTTAGCAGATGTGATGTGGTTCATTAAAGCCATCACTGACTAACAGTTTAAATGTGTCATGCCAGAAATGTTAAAAGTAGGAACTAAACTACATCTGCATGTTCTGATTTTGGATGAAGATGACATAAAACATATCACATGTTTAAGAAAGGTGATGACATGTAAAAAACTCATCAGTGTGGTGAAGGTAATACAGTTTTAAAATCAAATTTCCTCAAGATTTGGTGTTTAAAAAACGTCAGAAGTCGGCCGCCTTGTGGTAGTTTCCTGAAATGACACATTTGTATCAACGCCACACGGTCAGAAGAAGCATTTATCTTTAATTGTCGTTTTTAAAAGCTTTAAAATATAGGCCTCTAGGGCCAAGTGTAACACCTGTGCGGAAATGAGAACCGGCCCACCCACTGAGTTAAATAACAGGGAGGAAAATGCGGCATTACTTTGATGACCACTCAGATGCCCCAGCTTTCTAGCAGCACTTAAAGGCAGCATTAAAAGAAAAGCTTGACAGCGTGAAAACAGTCCACCTGATACCGGATGATTCGTAGGGACAATGTTTCAAGGCGGGGAATGTCCTTCTTGTAAGATTAAATGTGAAAATCTGTGTGTAAAGTGTTATTATTCGCTCACTTTGTAATGTGTACGTTTGATAATTTGTTTAAAATGTGTTCAGATTGTTAGATCATCATATGTGGATTGAGATCGACATGGGGAACTCTTCTGGGCTATGCGCAAATCACTGCAGTCAAACTTTAGTCATTTTATTCCTAAGTCTATCTTTTGTTCCGTCTGGCAACCATGTTCACAGCTCCGTGCTGCGATTTCCGACATAACCCGAACGCCACACATACCACGTGATTTCTCATAAACAGACGCTGGTCCTGCTTGTTTTTAACCATATATTTTCAGCTTGTTTTAGCATTTGAATGTAAACGAATGTACTTTGTTTCATAGATGCTGGTTCGGTTCTCATAGGAGACATAATGAACATTTCTGAAAACCAAAGCAGCTAAAAGTTACATTCAACGAAACGGCGGAACGAGGAAATGGCTCCTGCGGTGTTCGCGTTACAGTGTTGCTGCTTGCTGCTGGTTGCGGCTGTTCTCGCTTCTCATGGTACGATTTTTACGTGCTTTTATCAACATTCAGCGTTGAGATGTAATACGAAGCCTTTAAGAAAACCGTGTCGATGTTCATGTAGATTGAATTCATGCAGCGTTATGGCGGTTCTAGGGCGGGGCGGGTGTGTTTTCATGGGGGCCTGAACAAAAGAATGAAACAAAAACAACCAGGCCAATATTTCATCGGTTCATATGTATATATATATATATATATATATATATATATATGTGTGTTTATATATATTTCTCTAAGCGTGTTTCAGAAGGGAGGGTGAGTCCCCGTCGTCACAGAAAAATTCTACGCAAGATTAACGGATCAGTTCGTCACCAGTTTAACGACTAACTTTCTGCGTCAGACAGTATTTGTTTTGGCTACCAATGAGGCATAACTGTGGAGAGCCGTTTTATTCAAAACTAGATAAATAAATACTGCTTTTGATAAATTATTAATAAATATTCCATGAAATAAATAAATATCCCCATGAAATAAAACAAAATAATTATACAAAATTTTCATCTTATTTTATTTTAGTCATTTCAAGATTTGTTTAATTTTCTTAAAGATTTATTTATTTATTTAATAATGCAGTTTTATTTTGTGACACTTATTTTGTAAAGCTACTTTAGTATTTCAGTGACTTTTACTTTTTAACCCCGTTTTTCATTTGAAGCTGTTTTTATTTCCTGTTCTTATATTCAAATGAGGGGGCGGAGTTTTATCAGTGGGGCGGAGCTGGGACGTCAGGGCCGAGCCCAGTTCATGGCTGAGGCCGCCAGAAGCATGCCGCTGGCTGCCTGAAGACGGCATGTTGGAGCCGCTGCATGAAGACGGCATGTCGGAGCCGCTGGCTGCCTGAAGACGGCATGTCGGAGCCGCTGGCTGCCTGAAGACGGCATGACGGAGCCGCTGGCTGCCTGAAGACGGCATGTCGGAGCCGCTGGCTGCCTGATGACGGCATGTTGGAGCCGCTGCCTGATGACGGCATGTTGGAGCCGCTGCCTGATGACGGCATGTCGGAGCCGCTGGCTGCCTGAAGACGGCATGTCGGAGCCGCTGGCTGCCTGAAGACGGCATGTCGGGCGCTGGCTGCCTGAAGACGGCATGTCGGAGCCGCTGGCTGCCTGAAGACGGCATGTCGGAGCCGCTGGCTGCCTGATGACGGCATGTCGGAGCCGCTGGCTGCCTGATGACGGCATGTCGGAGCCGCTGGCTGCCTGAAGACGGCATGTCGGAGCCGCTGGCTGCCTGAAGACGGCATGTCGGAGCCGCTGGCTGCCTGAAGACGGCATGTCGGAGCCGCTGGCTGCCTGAAGACGGCATGTCGGAGCCGCTGGCTGCCTGAAGACGGCATGTCGGAGCCGCCGGCCGCCCGAAGACGGCATGTCGGAGCCGCCGGCCGCCCGAAGACGGCATGTCGGAGCCGCCGGCCGCCCGAAGACGGCATGTCGGAGCCGCCGGCCGCCCGAAGACGGCATGTCGGAGCCGCCGGCCGCCCGAAGACGGCATGTCGGAGCCGCCGGCCGCCCGAAGACGGCATGTCGGAGCCGCCGGCCGCCCGAAGACGGCATGTCGGAACCGCCGGCCGCCCGAAGACGGCATGTCGGAGCCGCGGCCGCCCGATGACGGCATGTCGGAGCCGCCGGCCGCCCGAAGACGGCATGTCGGAGCCGCGGCCCGAAGACGGCATGTTGGAGCCGCTGCCCGATGACGGCATGTTGGAGCCGCTGCCCGATGACGGCATGTTGGAGCCGCTGCCCGATGACGGCATGTTGGAGCCGCTGCCCGATGACGGCATGTTGGAGCCCGCTCCCGAAGACGGCATGTTGGAGCCGCTGCCCGATGACGGCATGTTGGAGCCGCTGCCCGATGACGGCATGTTGGAGCCGCTGCCCGATGACGGCATGTTGGAGCCGCTGCCCGATGACGGCATGTTGGAGCCGCTGCCCGAAGACGGCATGTTGGAGCCGCCGGCCGCCCGAAGACGGCATGTTGGAGCCGCCGGCCGCCCGAAGACGGCATGTCGGAACCGCCGGCCGCCCGAAGACGGCATGTCGGAGCCCGCCGGCCGCCCGAAGACGGCCCTGTCGGAGCCGCCGGCCGCCCGAAGACGGCATGTCGGAGCCGCCGGCCGCCCGAAGACGGCATGTCGGAGCCGCCGGCCGCCCGAACGGCATGTCGGAGCGCGCCGCCCGCCCGAAGAAAGGCATGTCGGAAGGCCCCCCGGCCGCCCGAAGACGGCATGTCGGAGCCGCCGGCCGCCGAAGACGGCATGTCGGAGCCGCCGGCCGCCGACATGGACGGCATGTCGGAGCCGCCGGCCGCCCGAAGACGGCATGTCGGAGCCGCCGGCCGCCCGAAGACGGCATGTCGGAACCGCCGGCCGCCCGAAGACGGCATGTCGGAACCGCCGGCCGCCCGAAGACGGCATGTCGGAGCCGCCGGCCGCCCGAAGACGGCATGTCGGAGCCGCCGGCCGCCCGAAGACGGCATGTCGGAGCCGCCGGCCGCCCGATGACGGCATGTCGGAGCCGCTGCCCGAAGACGGCATGTTGGAGCCGCTGCCCGATGACGGCATGTTGGAGCCGCCGGCCGCCCGAAGACGGCATGTTGGAGCCGCTGCCCGAAGACGGCATGTTGGAGCCGCTGCCTGCCTGAAGACGGCATGTTGGAGCCGCTGGCTGCCCGATGACGGCATGTTGGAGCCGCTGGCTGCCCGAAGACGGCATGTTGGAGCCGCTGCCCGAAGACGGCATGTTGGAGCCGCTGCCCGATGACGGCATGTTGGAGCCGCTGCCCGATGACGGCATGTTGGAGCCGCTGCCCGATGACGGCATGTTGGAGCCGCTGCCCGAAGACGGCATGTTGGAGCCGCTGCCCGATGACGGCATGTTGGAGCCGCTGCCCCAAGACGGCATGTTGGAGCCGCTGCCCGATGACGGCATGTTGGAGCCGCTGCCCGATGACGGCATGTTGGAGCCGCTGCCCGATGACGGCATGTTGGAGCCGCTGCCCGATGACGGCATGTTGGAGCCGCTGCCCGAAGACGGCATGTTGGAGCCGCTGCCCGATGACGGCATGTTGGAGCCGCTGCCCGATGACGGCATGTTGGAGCCGCTGCCCGATGACGGCATGTTGGAGCCGCTGCCGCCAGTGCCACAGCGTGCCGGAGGGAGCCTGGGGGTTCTGCTCTGGCTCCGGCAGTAAAAGTCTGCCACGGCGGTTGCCGCTGTTTTTGTGGAAGCTGTTTGTGCAATAAGTCCTCGTCATCCTTTCAGCACGTCATACACACACACAGTGCTATTTATTTCCCATCTCAAGTAAATACAGCCACCTTATCTTATGGGTCTAACGCTGTTTATTAAATAAAAACCAATAAAGACATCATCATTTGAAAGTAACAGCCGATAACAATAATGACATCTCGTTTGCTGATAATCAGCATTACCTTCCACAAAAACAGCGGCAACCGCCGTGGCGGGCTTCTACGGCCGGGTTATGGGTCATTATTCTACGCGTTATTATTCTACGCGTTATTTCAAAAGTGTTTTCCTTATTTAGGATTTGTGTCCCTTACAGAAAGTAGAAACGGTGCTGTGTACGGAGTACTGTCTTCAGTTTCAGTAATGTGTTAAGAAGTTGGGTCATTTGACGGCTGGACACTTGCAGGAGAAGCTGTGTGTCTGAGCGTAAACATCTCATCCATCTGGTGCTGCTTTGGATGTGGAGAGGTTCTGTTTAACCTCTTCGTTCTGTGTTGTTTCCTCTCCTGCAGATAAGACGGCCAACCCTGGACAGAATGTAACTCTGCCATGTCAAGCTCCCGACAACATCAAAGCTTTTGCAGTTGTCCGATGGACCAGAACCGATCTAGGAACACAACACGTTCTGTTATACAGGGAGAACTTAGTTAAAGATGGCCAGCAACCCTCTTTTCAGAACCGGGTGAACCTTAAAGAAGGACTATTAAAGGATGGTGACGTGTCTTTGATTCTGCAGAATGTGACCATTGAGGACAATGGAACATATGAATGCTCCGTGGCGCAGAAAGACCCATTCCAGTGGTACCGAGACATCTGCACTGTCCAGCTAAAGGTTGTACCTCCAGGTGAGTCTGTTTGTCTCTGGATCAGAACTTCTAGCAGCTTCTTGGTGTTTGATGTAAGTGAAACATCTCAGATCAGATGTTTGTGTTTTCTAAAGATGTTGTTGATGAGACTCTGTAGAAAGCTGCTGGTCTGAGATCAGCAGATGTTCTTCAGTCATCTCCTACCTGACAGGTCAGACTAACACCTGGTTCTGTTCTGCAGGGAACAAGGATGGAGGGAATTCTGCTGCTGAACTGGGTATTGGACTGTCCCTGGGTCTCATAGCGCTTGTTGCTGGTTCTGCTGGTGGGTTTCTGTACTATAAGAAACGAAAATCTTCGGAGCAGATCTCCAACCAGCCTCGCTCTAAAAAAGAATCCAAACCCCTGAAGTGACCCTGGTACATCTGGATTTTAAATATTTAACTTTCCTTGCTTTCTACTGACGGTCTCCTGAAACTGCTATAGAATCTGGGTAAAAAGCGATTTCACTGTGTTGCGGTGCCTTTCTTATGAGTTCTCAGAGCAGGTCAGGTTAAAAGAGTCACCTTCATGGAAAGTCTCCAGAGAAATGCTTCGAACTCTCAGTTAAATAGCTTTGCAGCTAATGAATGATTATTCACTGATGTCTAAAAATGTAGACCTTCATTTACCGTCTCATTTTTGTGCACTACATTAATAATCTTCCTAATCCAACCCTATTATCTAAATTCACGGACGGGTCCATGTTGTGAAAATATATTTCAGTGTTTCTGTGTTTATGCTCATTAAACCCATTGTTCAGAATAAACAACTCAAATAATTTTGTGCTTTAATTGGATCGTCTAATTTTTTTATTTTGCTGCAGGAGTAACGAGTTAAATTAGCGTTATCATCCTGACATCACAACTGCTGCATGAAAATATGTTCAAATACACAAACGGATCCTCTGCAGAGGTCAGACGTTAGTAGATCAGAACTGCCTGGTTCTGGCCTATACCAACCTGGTTCTACTCAGGCCGTTCGGCTTCTCCAGGTAACCTAACATGCATGTTTTCAAACTTCGGGAGAAACACAGGTACTCCTAGACGTGCCGAGGGGCAGCATGCAGGCTCCACACAGAGAGGCCCGGTCCCGGATTTAAGCCCAGTTCTGGCGGGCTGTGAGGCAACACGCTGCACCACCGTGTAGCACATCTCATGGGCGGTGCCTGAGCTTTTTAATAACTAAACTCTGAGAAATGTGAATAAAAAGATACATGATAGGTTGATATAAAAATCTTTCCTAATTTATGAAACGTTCAAAATGTCGGGTATCTGCGACCCAGTTGGAACCTGCTACAGTTAAACAGTAAAATTAGAATAACTGCGGGTTTATTTCTCCATGAACTCCTGCTGAACAGGTTTATTCAGCCTCTGCCTGCAGCTGAACGCTCGCTCACACCTTATTTTCTCCAACTGCATGACAGGAAAACCTGATCTGCCTCTGAACAAACCACCTGGTTTCCCCTCAGACCCTAAAACTGACTCGTTTCCCACCACAGAGGCTGTAGTTTTTAAAATCATCAAAACTAAGGTTACTGAACAAAAATACTAAGATTTACCTGAAACATCGGTGCTGTAGAGGATCTTTAGTGGACAAAAAAGGCGAGGAAGTCTCTGCTTTATGTTATGAGCTGATTTATTTATAGTTGCAGGAGAAAAGCAAACATGTATTTTATAATGTAACTAAATATGGTCTCAGTGAAAGGTTAAAGTTCAGCGTTTACGATGACTGGAGATGCTGAGCAGCGTTCAACGAGAAGATTACATAATCTGCTGTCTTGGCCTAGAAACAGCTTAGTTTTAGTTTCTTGCCGAGTCCATCAGAACATCTAGATGCCTCATAATGTTCAGCTCTCAGCACCAATATAACACTCTCAAAGGTGGAGACTTTGAGCCCAACTGTTACTACTTTTGGATCCAAACATTGATAAGAAATCAATCAAACACTGATTCTGGATGAAAGCACTCTTCTAAAAACAAATAAATTACATAGATTAGAAATAAAATGCGTCCAAAAAACGCGCTTAACCATGTCTGAGTGGAGTTTATTGGAGTTATCTGTTACGGCTTTAGTAAAATATATTGTTTAATCTCTGATGTTCATAATTAAGGAAACTATGTGTTAAAGTGGTCGAGGTTTATAGAGCAGCTTTAGTTAATAATCTGGATTTTAGACCTTTAATAACTGATGAACTGATGTTTTTATTTCCTGGAGGGAAAACATCTTTAGTTTTAAACACAACTTATATTTTATAACGTTGCTAAATATGATATCAGTGAAAGGTTAAAGTTCAGCGTTTACGATGACCGGAGGTGCTGAGCAGCCTTCATGTTCTGCTCTTCAGTGGTGAGAAGATCTGACTGTTGATCCAGTTGAACTCCAGTGTTCTGGTCTGGAACCAGTCCAAACAGACTGAGCTGCAGCCTGAACCGGCCTCCTGGTTTGAGCTCAGACCGGACCCAGTACAAGGTTCTAACAGAGTTAAACACGGTTCTGCCTGTAGTTCTGGGAGAAAGGAAACTGAAACATGTCTGAGCAGGTCTGGATCTTCATGCAGGATGGAGGCGCGCTGCAGGGAGGACAATGTGTTCTGAGGTTGTTCTTCCTCTTCCTCCTCCTCTTCTGTCAGATTCAGATGTGAGGAAGACCTGCTGTAATACTGAGAATACAGGAGTTCTGCACGGTTCTGAGACCAGCTGGCAGAGCAGATGTTTCAACAGATGTGTCTGCAGAGCTTCAAGTGACTGAGAACAAAGAGCAGCTGAAGAAACCGTTTCTGTTGGTGAAAAACAATCATCTCTGTAGGGCTTCAAAATACTGGTTAGAAACCAGTTTCTGAATAAACTGGATCCAGATTATTTCAATCTGAGCCTCCGTGTTCTTCATTGGACCCAGATTCTGACATTTTTACACCCGGTCAGAGGTGATGGCGTAACTGAACAGAACTCAGAGGGTTTATAATCTGGTCACTAAAGTTCTGAAAGGATCGTAGAACTCCTGAAGCAATCGGGTTTTAATCATTAACAGACAGAACCTCATATGCCTCTTTAATCAGTTATAACCAGCATACTGAGACTGGGCTTTACTCTGCAGAACTGGACCCATTTGGGTCTTCTATGCTGAACCCGACTAAGGTGGGTCTACTCTGCAGGAATCGGACCAAAGACAGTGTTACTCTGCAGGAACCGGACCAAAGAGATTGTTACTCTGCAGGAACCGGACCAAAGAGCGTTACTCTGCAGGAACCGGACCAAAGGGAGTGTTCCTCTGCAGGAACCGGACCGAAGAGAACCGGACCAAAGAGATCGTTACTCTGCAGTAACCGGACTGAGCTTGCACAGAGCCGATATTCAGTGTCTGGGCTTCATCAGACAGAAGCAGAATCTGTTCTTGCATGAATTGTACCAGGGACACGGTTCTCCTTCAGCAGGCCCACACACACCCAGTCCCCTGCCTCCATGCATCTAACGGATCAGAACCATTATGAAACGATATGACCTGATATTCACTGAGTTACATCGGTGCTTTACAGCCTCTGTAATCCGTGCAGATTAAATCAGCCCAGGTGGTTCTGATACCAAGACGGCACCAGATGTTTGTTTTGACAGAGTAAAGTTTTATAAATCTGAAACTGTGTTTTAAGAAGAACACCTGTTCAGTGCAGAATAATCCAGCTGAGGTCTGACGGGTCGGAACATTTCAGATTAGGAGTAGAAACAGAGAAAAACACTGAATAAAAGACCCCAAACATTTGTCATCTGGTCCGTTTCATCCCTTCATGTTGGAGATACGGGTCAATAAAAACAACACAGCTTTAAATACAGTTTTTACCCAAAGGCCGTTGCTGCAGTGAATGACTGGAGTTTGACTTTAGAGGGAGTTGTGCAACCAGTAAACCCAGTCAGAATGTGTGAACGCCCCAGTATGTCTATTTCAAAACGATTCTGGTTTAGATGGAAATTATCTGTATTTTCTAGCTTTCATTGATTTTATGCCCCCATGTGCACACCACATGTGGGCAATGGTTGCCTCCAAGCAAACAAGCAACCAGAAACCTGTTTTTGCCTCATCACACCCCCTTGCAGTGCCACCCTGGGCAGAGAGCCATATCCCCAACAGTCGTCCATTTTTAATGCCTGTCTGAAGGGTTGGGGGGGCATGGGGGACACCCTGGACGGGTCGGCAGTTCTTCACAGAGCAACACAGAGACACACGTTAGAAACAACCATGCAGACACTCACTCCCAAGGACAATTCAGAGGAATCAGTTAACCCAACAGTCTGTTTCTGGGCTGTGGGAGGAAGCTGGAGTACCCAGAGAGAACCCACGCATGCACAGGGAGAACATGAGAACTCCATGTAGAAACATTTCCCTGAAACATGTGAGCTCACGTTATAAAGAGTCTGTGTTAAACCTGCACTTCTTCCTGTGTTGGTGACTTAAAATGTGTTGCTGTGTAAATGAACATGGTTAATAAGACAATGAATGAACTGTCTGTCTCTGCATGTTACTGCTTTATGGGTCATAGTAATTATATATCATTATATGCTGTTTACTTTCCCACATCATGACTGATTATGTTATATGATGCTTTGTGTGCTTTTTGTTTCTAAGCATCATTCATACGTGTTTAAAAGAAGAGCTGCGTGTAAACCCCCCGGTTCCTATCAGACGGTGGTTCTGCAGAACCATTTCAGGCTCCTGTTATCTGATCTGGAATCAGGCCAAAGTAAAAACACCAAACTGAGCTGCAGACTGAACCAACCTTCTGATTTCAGCACAGATGGAACCAAAATGAACATTTAAACAGATTGAATCCATAAAACAGACTGTTTCTACTGCAGCTCTGGGTGTGCTGACGATAAGATGGAGGAGGAGTGAAGATCAGTGTTGGTTGATGAAGATGGGCTCAGACTCTTCCCACCTTTAAAACTCAGAATATTAAACAGAGGTCTGTTTAACCCTGATGCCTCTGCAGGTCATATTATGGGATGGTCCAGTTATGTCCTCTCATTCATGTTTGTGGCTGTAGGAGGAAACCATGGCAACATGGAGGAGAGTCAAACATGCTTGAAGAGAAACATGGAGCACAGGAAGACCTCAGCTGGGGTCTGAACCAGAACCTTACTAATGTGAAGCAACAGAACCAACCACTGCTCCACCTACTGGACCGTAAACTGTGACTGGAGAGGTTTACTCAGAGCAGCGCCCCCTGCTGCTGTTTTCATGCAATGACATGTTCCTACATCAGTTTTAAAGAGATTCATTTCTTACATTTACTAACCTGATGATTTAATTGGTTTGTTTTAATGTTCTTACTCTCTTTTATACGTTTCATGACACATACATTCAGGTTGGAGTTTTAGATGTTAAAATATAAAACAGCGACTTTATATATTCTTTATTTTATTAAATTTAAATTAAATATTTCATTTTTAATCATGTTGATTAATCAGGACTAACATAAATTCAGTTTTTCCAAAGTTGTTCCAAACGATACAATAAAAAAAAAAGATAATTCAATATTAACTTGTTTAATCTCAGTAAATCAAATTCTCTTTTTAAATGTAGACATCCTGTTATTACTGCATTGCTGCACTATTGAACCTGACAGCAATAAAAAGGTGACTCATGTAACTTTTGCAGTCAGGAAGATATAAAGATGAAACCTATATTAATATTAATAACCTTAAGGCTGTTAGAGGATTCTGCACTGAAAATAATGACTGTAGGAAAATAAAAGTCCTGCTCTGTGTGAAGGATGGAGGCTGCATTTGGTTGTGGCTCCAAAACAGAGAATAATTCAAGGTTGTGTGTCAGTACCTCTCTACCTGTCCTCTACTGAACAGAACCAGAGGTTCTGTTGAATCCAGAACTGTAGCAGTAAAGAACCGTGGTGGAACATTTAATCTGGGACTACAGAGCTGAAGATGTACAGAAGACAACAACTTACCTTCATTCAATAAGCAGCGAGGAATCCGTGATGGAGGAATCTGGAGAACTCTGGTTCCTGAGGACAAAACACACTTTACTGAACAGTCGCCTCAGCTAATTAGCTGCAAACAAATCAGACATGAAAGACGATCACAGAGAACATTGATTCAGAAACTATTCCACTTATTGATCATATCCTGAGAAATGGCTTCACTCCCTTCTTGACGCCTTCACGCTAAGGAGCTTCATCAGATCATGTCTCATGTTGTCATATTTCAGAGCCAAACCAACCTCAATCTGTCCTGAGAACGTTTCACCTGCATTTATCTCAGTCTAGGTGGGATCAGACAACCCAGGAGAAACATCAGGACAGGTCCAGAAGAACCAGCAGACTGTGCAGTTCAAACACTTCGTCAACTTAAAGTATTTGACTGTTTCCACTCAGACTTTTAATTAATTAGACAAACCAACAAGCTGTTTCATTTAGTTGCTGATTCTCAGAGGAAGATTCTTACCTCCACTCAGAGACTTCTTTCTTCAATCAGCTCAGCTTCATGTCTTTAGTCTTTATTTTAACCGCATAAATGTAGAAAACAACCTTTATTAGACACTTTACAAGCTCTACTCAGCTAAAACACTCAAACTGGGACAGTTACTGGTTTCTGATACGGATGAAGTGGCCACCCGCCCAGGGTGTCCTTCTGTCTATGGGCGGCGCTTCTCACTGCATGTCCAGGCATGTTGTGGTCAGTGTCGGTACTGGAAGGAACGATGTTCATGTATCATGGCTGGATAATGATGCTGAAGAAGGCGTCCGTTTCTTAGCTTTAAACTGAGGCTGTTTCACTGGTTTTCAGGGATTCTGGACTGAATTTGATTGTCTGTTATGCTGCCCTCACAATGTGTGGCTTTGCAAAGCCAGCCTGCAAGCTAACACTTAAACTGGAAATGATCCAGTCCTTGTTTAGTGGATTTATTTACAGCTACGTTTCATTTTGTTTGTAAAACTGTTACAAAATATAAAAGAACGAATGTATCAATTATACATAAAAAACAAAAGACAGCTAGAAAAATAAGCTCACACTACCAGAAAAATGTGTCTTATCACAAATAAATGGCTAGCAATGTTTTATTTGAATATTATTTAAATATTAAAAAAAATAAAAAATTAAAACAAAAAATAAACTTGCAAAAAAAATGCCCCAAGGGAACAAGGGGAAAGTCAGGGGAAAAACCCATGACTTCAGCCTGAGCAGGTTTAGAGCCAAAATGACTAATCTGCATTTTTTTGGATGAACACTAAAAAGCAAATGTCCAACTAGGTGGCAGTAAAAACTCTATCATGAAAACCATTGGGTTCGAATAAAAAATAAAAACAAAAATTTAAGATAAAAATTGTTGTTTTCTGTAAAATCTGTAAGTCTTCAGCTCTGTAGTCCCCAGATAAAAATGTTGACGAGATATTTCACCTTCTGAAAAAGCAGGAGAAGGAGATCCTCCTGTAAGTGGAATTTGGTTATTTTTGCCTCCAGCTGTTCTATAAAAGCCTCAGAGGTTCTTTAGAGAACATTAGAGAACAAAAACCCAGCATCATGAAGACTAAGGAACAAGTTCTGGTTCAGTTTAAGCTAAGCTTTGAACATCTGTCAGATCTTTGTTCTAAATCCATCATCTGAATATGGAGAGAGGATGGACCACCTGCAGACCCCCCAAGATGGTCCCAAACCTGAGACCCACAGGTTTTTAATCTGGTGTTCCCACTTTGAAAAATGTTTTCAAGAGGTAAATATTTTTTTCCCCCCTTACTTACCAGGTAACCATTGTCTGACCTCAGTATCATCTTGGACCATGAGGGAAATTCAGCTTCCTATCCAGGGCTGTCCTCAATTTTTCATCTCTGGATCACCACCTCCCCCCTCTGTTTTTAAAAGGGGTTTCCTGCAGAGTATAAAAATGGCAGCAACAGTCATTCAGTCTCTAAACTGGAAGCTAACGAGCTTCAATCAATGGGATCAGCTGTCAATGCAAATCTATAAACCTTTTGTAAAATCAACCTTTCAAAAAGCGTGGAAAAGTTTTAAAAAGTGTTTTTAATCAAGTGAAAAAAGGGGGGGGAAAGGTCAGGGTGCTTCTGTTTTTATGACTGATTTATTTTTTTGCCCTTTTTAAAAAATACATTTGTATGTATGACTGAAGGGGGAAAAACCAAACCACATTTATATTTTTGGAAAAAGGCGGGCTTTATTTTGAGGCCCCCAAAACAGGAAAAAACCCAACAGTGGGGCAGATGGTGAAAATGGCACCATGATGGAAAACCATCTCTAAAACATCTGCTCTGTAAGTACAAAACCTGTTTTTTGAGGCAAAGTAAATTTACTGTCTTCTCTGTTCTAAAACCTGAGTCAAAGGGTCCAAAAGGTCCCACTGAAAAATTTGATGAAAGAAATCTACAACCCTCAAGCACGGAAAAAAAAGCTACTTTACTGTCCTCTTTTGTAGCTCTTAGTTAAAAAACAGCAGTGGCTTTCAGGCACAGACCTCAGAAATTTTTTTACTGGAAATACTGAAAAAAACTGGGGTTTTTTTGAAAAGGGCAGAATAATGATGTTTAGGAGCCGATGAACAAGAGAATAAACTGTGGAAAAAAATTTAAATTTTGATTTAAAAAGCAAATCTGAAAAAAGTCAGTTTGATTGAGTAAAAAAAAAATGCAGATGTAATTTAATCAGTTTGATGAATAAAAAGTTTTTTTTAAAAGGGGGGAAAAAAAATTGGGCCTGGGATTGTAAAGGGTCTCCTGTAAAATTTTTCTATGTTCAACTGTAAAAACCCAAAAAAGTTTAATTTTTCTTCAGTTTCCTGTTTGCTGGTTTTCTGCTAAAAAAATGAAAAGGTTGGTTTTACTTCTATCACCATTAAAAAATCAAATTTTAAAAAATATTATTATTTTTAAATTAATGTTTGGGGGAGAAATATAAGATGTAAACAGAAGGATTCTAACCTTTTAACCATAAAAAATTTTTTGGACAATAAATAGAAATTAATGTAATTTTAAAATTCCAGTCCTTCCCCAAGTTGGTTTTGACTGTGAGTCCCAGCAGATCTCAGTTTTTTGAAGGAGACTCTGTGTCTCTGAGCTGTGAGGGGGACAACAGCTCTGCTGGATGGACTGTGAGGAGAAACACAACCAGAGGAACCGGACTCAGTGTGGAGATGGATGGGGGAAACCAGCTGGTTCTACCTGCCCCATCAGCCCCCTTACGATCATGAGGTGGAGTGTACTGGTGTGAGTCCAGAGGAGGGAGCAGCCAGCAGCAGCATCCAGCTCACTGTCTCTGGTAAGATCAGACTGTGGAGTTAGTGTTGATAAAGCTGTGTGGAAATGGATGAAATGCTTTTAGTTTGTCTCTGTGTTGAGGTGGATCAGTGATCCTGCAGAGTCCTGTCCTCCCTGTGATGGAGGGAGATGACGTCACTCTGAGCTGTCCAAAACAAGACTTCCCCCAACCTCCCAGCTGCTTTCATTAAAGATGGCTCCCTCATCAGGACTGAGCCTGCAGGTCACATGACCCTCCACCATGTGACCAGCTCTGATGAAGGCCTCTACAAGTGTAACATCAGGGGTCATGGGGAGTCTCCATCCAGCTGGATCTCTGTCTCGAGTCAGGAAGTAAAATCAACAGATCTTCATCTCAAGGATAAATATCTGTACTGTGGTGATAATTTAATAAATATCTTTATTTTAGAGAAACCTTCCATCACTGCCCCGACCACAGATCCTTCTCCTTCTTCTCCTTCTCCTCCTTCCTTCCTTCCTTCCTTCCTTCAACCTCTTCACTACGTGCTCCTGTCTCTTGCATTGGTCATAATTGTGGTTCTGCTGCTGGTTCTGGTTCTGATGGTGAGACGACATGTTAGGAGAAAGTCTGAAGGTGAGACAGGCTTCTGTATCTACATGCTAAACTTGTTCTGTGCAACAATTATTACGTTTAAACCCATTTTTACAGGTTCTACAGCTACAATCAGAAACATTGTTCTTAAAATAAAAACATTGTTAAACAGTAAATTCTGACCCGCTTCATTTCCCTCTAGGTGGTCCAGAAGGTGGAGAGGACAGCATTACTTACAGTGACGTCAACATCTCCCATCATCAGCGACAGAAAACCAAGTCCAACAAAGGTAAGATTGGGTTTATTTTCTGGTTTTGTAGCTTTTTTCTGATGTTTTCTTGTTTAATCACTCAGTTGGTGAACAGGAACCAGTCCTCAGAAGCTGGTTGGTTTCTGAGGTTCTGTTTGAGTGAACAGGAACATCTGCAGATGATCCAGGTGTTCTAGGAACATCTTCAGGAACTAGATGACAGATAGACTACTATGTAATGAATATTAGTAGAAACTTCCCCTTTAAACATGGTTGATTTTAAGGAACCTTTTTACCTCTATTCTGAACCCAGTTCTGCTGGTTTCACCTTTTAAACGATGAAGGTTTTCTGGTTTATGATCAGATCTAGATTCTTGTTCTATAGTTTCTATTTCCAGATTGTGATCAGATAATCGATTATTGAGACATTGTTTGGTGGCCATGTTGCTAAGTTGATCCTTGATCTCTTCTCTGAAATCTAATTATTGTACTGAGGTTATCTTGCTGTTCTGGAGACCATGTTGTCTCTAAATGTAGACGTTTATTGATGATGCATTTATTCAGTATCTAATCTCCATCAGTTGGTTGATATTTCAGCAGATCACAGTTAAAGTTGCGTCCTCTGTGCTGCACGATGTGCTGCAGTTTGTGGTTTTTCTGCTAAATGACTCTAAGAGACTCTGTGATCGTCCAGCTTCCTGTTTCTGTGTTTCAGCTAAATGTGGACCTGCTTATTTTCTATTAACAGTCATATATAAATGCCAAACACAAGAAGTGAAACACAGACATGTACATTTTATGAAAAGAAAGAAGATAACTTCCCTTTCTGGTTCTTGTATTATAGTTTCACTAAACTTAGCTTTGAGTTTCTAATAGAAGAAAATGTTCATGTTTATGTTTCATTTATATTTCATGGGATCCAGAATGTCAGAGCGTTAAATAAGAGCTAATAACTGTGAAATATCTTCAATTTTTACAACTACTTTGCTCCACTATTTGCTTTATTTCTGCACCATGAGGCCGACGGCACCAAGCGTGTTGGAAGCAACACGTCTGTCCAACCCAGAAGATGAATTTAGAGCTTTTTTTAGGTTGCAGTTTTTCTCTTTCAGCTTCAAACAGCAGCAGAGGCTATGGAGTAATTTAACAGATAAACTAAAAATCTTTTTTATAATTTTGACTTACTGAGAACTCAGCATCTTTACCTGATAAAGATTTCTTCAGAAAATTAAGAACATTTTACTGGTGAAATTATATTACAAATGTGTTTCTGAAACAGAGATTAAAAAGCATTAGTTACATTTAAAATTCATCAGACATTAATATCTTGATATGTGTTCTTTTTAATATTCCGTGAAAAATGTAAATTATATCAGAATAAAGTAGGAACACATGAACATGATTCTATCCTGGTAATTTAAAGTAATAAATAAAGACGAGACTTTGGTTTCTATTGGCTGTGAGCTCGATCACCACCTCCACCTCACACACTCCACTCCACTCTCCTCTGGTCCATCCTCTCACAGAGCAGCAGCCAATCAGCACAGAGAGTCCTCAGTGTGTCTCAGCCAAGTTTTCTAACACACATCTTTACGAGGTTATTTGAGTTCTGATCATCACTATCTGCATATGTATCTGTTGGACTGTTCCTCTGTCATAAGGACTGGAGTCTGTCATTTAATAGTCATGATTTTTGATATAGGCTGTGGTGAAAGTGAGCCGGTACGGTCCGGTACTGCTTAGCATTATTAATTTAGTTTGATGAACAAAGCCCCAGCAAAAAGGTCAAAAGGTGGATCAATGAAGGATTCCATGACATTTTTTATCAAGATATAGCACATTTATATGAAACAAATGAATGGCATCAATATGTGAAAGTCATTGCTAAAAAAGAAATGATTATGTGTGCTCTAGACTTCCTATTTCTTCCAGCCAACTCAGATTAACATCTAGACCAGTGCTGACACCAGAAGATGCTTGTTTTATAAGGCAGAGTCTTGAAGAAAACATTGAGAATTTTCATTTGGTACAGGGAGTAAACTTTACTCAATTTCACACCTGTAATTTCACAATTTTCACATTTAAGTTAAATGTCACTGTTCCTGTCTCTAACTATGTCGAACTATTAGCAGGTTCTCGGTTCCCTCATTGTGTAGGAGGAAGGGGTTCTGTCCCAGTAGCTGCCCTCCGAGGCGGCTGTGAATGTATCTGGCCATACTTTTATTATCAGCCGAGAATTTTCCACTCTAAATAGAATTAAGAGAGAACTCGTTCAAGTCAAACCACATGACAGTATGTGTTTTTGCCTTTTAACAATGTGTATCATTCCTTGCATCAGAGTAATGATTTCCAAGATGGTTGCAGGCATAGTTGGCATGATGCTGCCCCAGGATTACCAGCTGTTGGAGAGAGATGGTCCAGATCCTGATGACGACATGGAAATAGTTTAGTACTAAATGAAGTGTGTGCATAAAGCCAAAAGGAAGTGTAGACATGGATGACTTTGTTAGGAATAACCTTTATTAATATGCTCCACAGCTATTTTTCCCTTTTTAAACTATAGTGAAATAAAGTATAAGTTCTAATGTTTCCCTTCTGTTACAAGAGGATAATAATGCTCATAAAAACATACAAGGACAAGCCCAAAGGTTTGTCATAAATGACCTAAGCTGGGGCACTGGGGTAGAAAAAGTGGAGCAGCTGGTATTACTGGTTTGAAGAAAGCTACGCACACTTAGATTAAGATGGGCACCCCCTACTACACAATCTAAACAGTAGACACCACAAGGTGACACATATCCTACTGATAAATACTGAGGGAGAGTACACCTTGCATTGGTGGCCAGATATAAAAAAAGTATGGACCTTCTATCGGGCCCTTCGTCACCTCTAAAAGACTCCGAGACGGGAGCCCCACGCTATCTCTGTAAACATTCCTCTGCCTTAATTTAGAATAAAAGAGCTAAAATTAGAAATGGGTTTAGAAATCGTTCCCCCTTTAAGGTTTTTAGATAGAGAGTGTGATCGCTTCAGGGGGGGCCCCAAATTAACCGGGAGGAGCTCCGAGGCCCCTAAACCCGCCACAGGGGGCGGTAGCCTCGGAAAAAAATTTGGTGTTTCCCGGCCCGCGCCCCCCGGGGAAAAAACCCCTTTTTTTGGTTTAGGATGGGGTTGCCACGGAAGGACAAAAACATCACAGCGGGTGGCCCCCAAACAGGAAAGGGGAGATCCTATTAAAAATCTCCATTTTTTTTTTTCCCCTGTAAAAACACTTTTGGCCCTTGGGGTTTTTTATTTTCAAAGGGGGCGGAAACCCAAATGGGAATTTAAACGATCAATACCCTTAAGGATGAAAATTTGGAATACACGTTGCCAACGGGCAAACACAACCTTTTCCTTCCGCCCAACAGCCCAATGAAGTGAATATACTCACCAGTGGGTTTTTCCCCATTTTCCAGACCACTTCTAAAACATTTTTTTTTTTTTTTTTTAAAATTTTTCCCTCGATTCCTTAGTGCGTTTTTAAATTTAAAGGGAAGCCCTTAAAAAATTTGCATTGCTGCAAAACAATTGCTAAAATTTCCCTTTAAATTTGAAAAAAAACAGAAATGCTAAACCCTGTTAAAAGGGCGGGCACAAAGGGGCTAAGGTTCCCCAGCAAATTCAGCTGAAAATCTATAAAGGGGGGGTAAAAATTTAGCAAAAACAGCAAAAAAAAACGGTCATCTGATTGTTTTAAGCGGGAGGACTTTTCAGGTAAAAAAAACCGGGGGCGTAACAAGGTGACTTTTACCCCCAAAACTGCTTGAAATGGGTTGTTGAAAACAAAACGAAAAAAACTTAAAAAAGAAAGGGAAGGGGAGCCCTAGATGAGTTTAAAAAAGCATAGACTGAAGCAAAAATATGACTAAAAATTTTGGAAGTCGGGTGCAAAAATATATAAAAAATAGAAAAAAATTCAAAAAAAGAATGAAAAGGGAAAGCAAAAAATGCTAAAAATTAGCATATTGGTTATCAAAGCATGAAGGCTGATATTTTTTTTCCCCCCATTCTTACAATGCAAAAAGAAATGTAAAACTAAAATTACCAAAAAGGGGCAATCCCTTACTTTGAAAAAGGGGGATCTTTTTTAAACCAAATTTTTAAAACCAGATTGAAGGGGTAAATTTTTTCCCACTCTAAAAAACAAACCTACTTCACGAAAAAAAAACAAAAAAGGTACCAAAACTTTTTTTGGAAACCGTGGGGGTATCACCAAGATCGTCCCAAACCCCTGGAGATTTTGGGTGTGCCCCTACATAATCCTTGTAGGAGATATGACATAGTAGAAAAGGGGATAATTTTGAAATTTTTTAAATTTTTAAAGGGGCGATTTTGGGAAGGAAGATTTTTTTACTTGCCTAAAAAAAAAACCTTTTTTTTTGACAAAAATAAAAGGTATCAAAAAAAAAATTTTTTTCACTGTTTAGCGCCATCCCAAAGGGCTGAAGATCAATCTGCACAAGGCTCATGTTTTTCTACCCCCCCCAACGGTTTTTCCCAGAGGCGGGGATTTTAAAACAGTTTATTTTGGGTTTTTTTTGCGATTTTTTCTGAAATTCCTAAAAGATTTTTCCCAACATGGGGGGGTTGACTTTGGGGTTTCTTGGGGCGTTTTTGCCGGGGGAAAAATTTTTTTGTTCCCCCCTCAATGAGGGTGACTTTTTTTAATCACGGGAAAAGCCCTCCAAAGTTTTTTAAAGTATAAATTTTTATAGGTAGAGTGAAAATTTTAGCGAGTGAAGAGAGTTTGTTCGCTTTTTCGGGTTATTCAAAAACCTGAGTGTACACTCAGCGACACGAACATTCCGTCTTGGTTTACTTATAAACTAAAATCTGAAAAAAATTTTAATAAAGTTTGAACCCAAAAATTGTAAAAAAAACGTAACGATATAAAAAGTTTAATTAAACTATAACGCAGAAGGTTTTGGAAACATTTTAAAAGTTGAATGGTGTTTTTAGCTGAAAGTATGGGGAATAGTTTTAAAGGCAAAAAAAAGTGAAGTTTTGGCAGAATTTTTGCCGTTTTTTCCCTTCTTCCCAAAGGGGGGAAAAAATTCATAAAAAGCTAATATTTTAAAAAGTTTAAAATAGAAATACCAAAAGTATAGCCGGAATTCCTGAAAAGGGGTGATTATTGTAAATTTGAATGGTTGAAATAGCACAAAGTATGCAGGGAGAACGGGGTTTTAAAAAAAAGGAGCAACTAAATAATAAAAATAATAAAAATAAAAAAGAATAAAAAAACAGGAACACAAGAAGTTGAATTTCCTCTGCATTCACACTAATATTGCGATTCATTTAGGGCCTTTTGTTTGGGTCCTCAGGTCTGTATTGTTTTGGGTAAAAAGAAAAAACATCTCACAAACACCCAAAAAAACCTTCTTTTTTTGCTAGGATCTATCCAAAGCTATTTATTTTGACAATAAAAATTTTTAACATCCTTTTACACAGCCTTTAGCTGTCCTCCTTTTTTTGGGCCCTTTGGGTCATTTAAAGATTAGAACGGTTCTAAAAGGATGCAGTTTGTATTCTAGCAGACAAATTTTAAATTCAAAAAAACATTTTTTGAAAGGTTCCCCCTGACGAAATAGGCCAATGGTGTCAGGGGTCCTGGATGGGGGGGTAACCAGGGTACACTTTTTTGCAGTCAATAGGTCGTCACCCCCCAAACCAAATTTTTCCCCTAAATCGTTCTGTTCACAGCAAGTAAAGTTGAAGCCTTTTTATCAATTAATTTACAATTAAGTTGCAAAAACATCATTATAAAAAATAACTCGAAGCAATGGGGAAATTTATTTCTATCATGAAATTTTTTTAAAGATCAAAAAGCTAACATTTTTAACCCTTCATGCAATTTATTCACAAT